>PYHX02000158.1:80968517-81194362 GCA_004302925.2 Cochliomyia hominivorax | reverse complement strand
AATTTTCCTAAAACTTCCAATTAGAAATCGGCAAATTAGAATTAGATTATATCATTATATAAAGTTATATGTACTTTATTATCATTCCCAAAAATGATCAAAATCGGTTCATGATAATAAAAGTTATAGCCAAAAATATAACCTCTATTTTATGACGCATTAAGTGTTCCTGCGATATATTTATGAAAAATTTGTATATATTTTATACCTTTGTGTGTGTGCATGTGTGAGTGTGTATGTACGAAACATAATATATTTTCTTAGATGCATTTAGGGTGGAGGGTATTGAAGATTCGACATAACCGAATAAAGCATTTTTATTAAGTTTTCTGAAAAATTCAGTTATATTTTTGACTAAAACGATTATTTTTCTATGGAACCGATATTGAAAATATTTGGAATGGTAATGAAGTGTATATAACTTAATATTATAGCAAAATTTCCTTCTAATTTGTTAATTAAAATTTTATTATTTTCGCTTGAATATTGAGGTTTCCTCGGTAAATATATTTTTTATATATTGAACGGACAAATTCTCGCGTCAAATCAAAATCTGTGTCGATTTAGATTTAGATTTGACATTACATTATCTAATCTAATGTGGATACTTTGTATTTACACAATTTATATACCCTCCTTACCACTTGTGGTGGTGTAGGGTATACAAATTGTTCTTTAAATATTTAAGCCGAAAAATGCGATTTAATTTGGCTGAAAATTAATTTCTTATTATTCTATAAAATTACTTCCTTAAATCAAAATCCATTTTTTCTCACTTTCATCTCAGTTCTTCAGAAACGACTCTAATTAAATTTTCTGAAAAAAAATCGTTATCGCATTTTGAAAAATCTCTCGTCTTTAGGAAAAAAATATTTACACTTTAAAAATTTGTTACATCAATTTCAACTTCAGAATATTTACCATTCACTGCATTAACAGGTAACATTACTTTTTTATGGCTTATAATTCAATTTTAATGTTTATCTCCTAAAATTACATGCTCTCCTGCCACACACTCCCCTCCCCTACCTTTTCCTTTTTCCTTTTATTCCCTGTTATGGGTGTTTAATTTTTTCCCTTATAAAACTTCTAAGTACAACAAATAATTTAAATGTATTTTATAGCCAACTTTAAAGCAAAATATCATGTTACCGTGCAGTTCCTTTCAAATAAGAACCAGGACTAAAGATAAAGATTATTTTACAATATGTAGAATATTAAAGTAGATGGAACAAATCACCCTTAACATGAAGCTAAACAAGGAGCATAAGGAGGTGAAAACAAAGATGTTGAATTTGTTTTTTTTTTTTTTAAGGACAAAACAAAAAATACCTGTGTACCATATAGTCTGGACTAAAATGCCACATTTTATATCCCGCATTATAGACTAGTTTACAGTCTAAACTGCAGACTACTTTATGGTCCAAAACCACATTTTATAACCCGCATTATAGACTTGTTTACAGTCTAAGCTGCAAACTAGTTTATGGTCCAAAACTTTGTTTCAACTGTAGACAAGTTTGTAGTCTTCACTTTAGACTTTAAACATGTCTAAATGTTAGACTTGTTTATAGTCAAAACTATAGACTGGTTTATTTTCTGAGCTATGGAGCTTTATTGCTTAATTATAGCAAGTTTTATAGAGTCAACTATAGATGTGTTCATTATCTAAACTTTATATTATATTCTCACCTATAGACTACTTTGTAGTCTAAAATATAGACAAGTTTATAGTCGTGTTCATTCAAGTATAGTTAATGCTATAAAACAGTTCATAATCTAAACTGTAGACTAGCTTATAGTCCATATACTGTAGACCAGTTTACTGTCTAAACTTTAGACTAGTTTAGTGAATAGTCTAAACTGTGGACTAGTCTAGCCTCTGGACAAATTTAGAAAGTAATTACAGAATATTTTACAGCTAAATTATAGACTCTACAGTATCTTGTTCACTTCTAATTAATTTTGTTTCCAGTTCTGTCCCAATTTAAGTATAGTTCTCTTCTTATAGTTCAGGTTCCAGTTAAGTTTTAACCCAGTTTTAGTTCTGTAATAGTCCAGGTTAAATTTTTTTCTAGTTCTAGTTATTTTCTAGTTCCATCCTCTTTCTTTTCTACTAAAGTTCTAGATTATTCCATTTCATATACAAGTCCAAATTCTAGTTTAATCCAAGTTCAGATTCCTATTCATTTCTTGTTTAGTTCTGATTCACATCATAAATCAGTTCTAGGCTGGGGTTACCAATTTTGTAACCCCGAAAATCTCGAAATTTTTTTAAAATCCCAGATTTACAAAATTTTCGGGACTCATTTATTCCGAATTTTTGGTAAATCTTTTAGTAAATGAAAAATTGATTCTGTTATTAAAATTATTGTATTTTATTATTAAAAAAGTCATGGAAAATCTCGGGATCATGAACAACTTCTTGATTTTAATTAATAAACTTCTGAATCAAGGATATATAGAACCAGTGCCATTAAGCATTCCTACTTCTAGTTCAGTTTTAGTTAAATTATAAACCAGTTCTAGTCCAGTTTAAATTCACTTGTACATAAGTTCTAGTTCAGATTTTAATTCAGTTCTAGTTCAGATACTTCTTCACACCCGAGTTCTCATAAACTGTTCATATGCTAGTTCAGATTACCGATCAGATTCTAGTTCAAAATCTGGTTTAGATTCTCCTTCAGGTTATGGTTTGGATTCTCGTTCAGATTTCAATTCATATTCAAGCTCAGATTCCGGTTCAGATTCTAGTTTGGATTCAGATACCTATTCACATGCTGGTTCAGATTACCGATCAGATTCTAGTTCAGAATCTGGTTTAGATTCTCCTTCAGATTATGGTTTGGATTCCCGTTCAGATTTCAGTGTAGATTCGAGCTCAGATTCCATTTCAGATTTTCGTTCAGTTTTTAGTTTAGATTCCCATTCAGATTCCCGTTCAGTTTTTAGTTTAGATTCGTTTAGGTCTTTGTTTAAATTTCAGTTTAGAATCTCTTTTACAATTTCTGTTTTAAATTTTGAGTTCTATTTGTGATTCTCGTTCAGATTCTAGTTCGGTTATAATTCTATTCTATTCAGTGCAAGATTAGTTCTAGTTGAGATTCTAGTTTATCTGTAAAGATTCGTTTATAATTTGTACTACAAGTTACAGTGCTAACTTAAATTTAGCTGATCGTTTGGTCTATAACTTTCGCCAATTTATTCTTCAATTTAGAGCCTAAATTCAATTAAAGCATTCTTTGTGTTGCCAAATTAAAAACAAAGAACGTTAATAGAAAAAATACAAAAAAGGAGGGTGATTAAATTAAAAAGGTTTTTATTACTTTGAAAGGGAGGAATATCGAAAAAGTAACTAAAAGTAATTGATAACAAAATAACCGTAAGACATACAGGGTTGAAGGTGTTTTTTTATTACCTTGTTGAAAATATGTTAGAGTGTATATTCTGTTAAAGTGCTATTAATTTGATTTTTACGTTTAGTTTAGTAACGAAACTTAAACATATGTTTTTTCCAAGAATATAACGAAAAAAAGGAACAATTCAAGAATTTTATAGTCGGTTAAGCCCCACTATATAATACCCTACAGAACAATATAATCTACAAATTGTAGGTAAAAATTAAAGAACGACCCACGTATAATTAAATTACTGATTTATTCTAATGTGTGCAGTACCATTTTGTGACACTAAAATTTATGTGAGAAATTTATGCGTTTTATTACCAATTTTTCCGAGCGATTATATGGGAGTTAGAAGAAATTATGCACCCACCCTCGCATTATTTCGCACCTCGATTTTAGCTTATATTTATTTTAAATTGATCAATTATTATACACAAAATTGCTACGTGTAGTGTTCACAACGTTTACATTGTCAGACAGCCATACAGACAGACGGATGGACATTGTTAAATCGTCTCAGAAAGTGATTTTGAGGCGAATGGTATACTAAGAGGTGGGTGTAACACCATTTTTCTGTTCGTCACAAACATCTCCATAAACTCATAATACCCAAACCACCTTCGGTAGTTTTTTTACAATACTAACGATTTATGCTTTCAAAGGTGATATTTGTAATGAAGCTTATAATGAGATATAATGGACCGGTCTTCGTATAATTTGGCACATTATTTTAGAATATATATGTTGGGACTTACTGTTAACAAATTTCATAAAAATTACTTTATATTTATGATACATGAGCTAAAAATCCCATAATGAGAGGACATTTGTATGGAAGTGACCTGAAATATTAAACCGATTATATCCAATTTCAATAAGAAAAAATAATTATAAGTTTATCAGTCTGTAGAGTGTTCAAAACGTTTACATGGGCCAGCCAGTCAGCCAGCTGGACAGACACGCAGACGAACGGACATTGTGAAACCTTATGGTGGATGTAACACCAATTCGCCGTACGTTACAAACATCAGCACAAACGCATAATACCCCATCCTCCTACGTTGGTGTAGGGTATAGAAGTGGGTGGTGAAAATATTAAAAGAGACAAAGAAAAAAATTAATAACAACAAAAAGCTCTGGTTACTTTTTTTAACTATCAATAAATCTAATAATTTGTGGAGCTTTTGTTCTTGGTGGAAATTTTATTAGTTTGTTTGTTTTTTTGGTCCGTTCCACTGTTGCATATTATTGATATGAGTTAGAGGTTAAGTTTTTCTTTTAATATTTCCGTTAATTTATTATTTGCGTGTTTTACCGTTATAAATTTTATTCTAATAAACTTTAATCATATAATAAAAGAAACTTTATTCATATCAACTAAAACAATAGTTTTTTTGTTATGAAAATGTTTTGACAATTTTACTGGAAATTAAAAATAAATAAGAAAAAAATTAATAAAAATAAATAAATAATAAAATAAAAAATAATTGAAATTTTAAATCCTCTTATTGAATAAACTAAAAATGTTTTGCCTCAAATTATGCTTTTAATTCACAAAACATTTTAAAGCCTAAAAGTAGACTTTATAATATTTAATTTTAATTTTAAAAACCTTAATAGAAATTTTTTGTGTGGTGTTGCTGTTTTTGGAAATATTATGTAGGTCATCAGAAGTTTATAAAGCGTTATTGCTATTTTGTTTTAAATTTATTTTTATTTATTGCCCATAAATATAATTTGATGTTTACATTTTATATTTTTGGATTATTTATGTGCTACAGCTCCTAAAAGTATGCCATTATATTATATATTGTTTTTGCTGCCTAATAGTATGCATAAACAAAAAAATAACACATAATTTAGTAAAAGTAATTTGTAAACCTAAACAAAAATTGGAAAATCTATTATGAGCATTTATTTTTAATTGAAAAATAATAATGATAATCATAAAATATCGTTGAGTAAGCTACACTGGAGGAGAAAGAAGATATTGATATATTCAGGTCGAGGGTTGAAGGTTGTAGGTAAATTTATAACTTTGGAATTACAAAATATTGTAAATGAGATTTTACATTGTTATCGAAAAATATTGCTTTCTTTCAAATTAGTTTCAAGGACCTTTGTGGATTTAGTAGATAATTTTTTATTCTCCAAATCACCTTCTAGAGAATTTAGCAATTATTATGTAAATTTTTATTGAACGTTTCAAAATTATTAAAAAATAAGTAAAACTGCTTTTCAGGAAGCAAAAGAAAAATCAGAAAATTTGGCTTGAGGGAACCAAGTTTCAGTTAACATTTTTAGTGGTTGTCTAAAATATTTATTCAAGTATTTAGTACCTATTGACAGGTAATTACTTCAAAAATAAAAGTAGATACTCAATTAATTGCTTAAACTAAATTTCTTTAACAAATTTTTCCAATAACCAAGAATTTTTGTTTCCACCAAAACTTTTATAAAATCAAAATTCAATATATGACCTTAAATAAAATCATTAAAAATAAAGCTATTTCTACGAAATTAGTGCATTATAAGAACAAAATTGTCCTTAATGAAAAACTTAAATTAAATTCCCATTTTCTAATTTCGAAATACCCAAAATCCCAATAATCAAGATAAAGTTCGTTTTAAAAAGTTTACTTTTTTCAAAAAATGAATCACCCTGCCCCCACAAGCGTTTCGATCAAGTAGAGATTATCAGAGTATATAGAAAACATATAAACAAATACAATTAACGTCCTTTTTTAATTTTGATTGGTTTTAATTTTATTTTCTCCTTAAAAAAATAGAGAAATCAATTTTAAAATTAACCAAATTCAATTAACGTCCTTTTTTAATTTTGATTGGTTTTAATTTTATTTTCTCCTTAAAAAAATAGAGAAATCAACTTTAAAATTAACCAAATTCCTTTAGAACCAATAAGGGGGAATTATATCCTCTAAGAACCTTGAGGATTTATTTCACAGACATAAATTCATTCAGAATTATAAGGAAAAATTTTCATTAAAATATATTAAGTACTTTCAAAGTTATAGTTCTTTAGATTGACTAAGAACATGAGCTCTACGAAATCAATTGAAAGAAAAAAGCATCCAAAATGTCAGATAATGATTCATTTCTGATTCAGTTCCAGTTACTCTTAGGATCTAGTTTAGCTCTAAGTCAGCTCTAAATTCTAGTTCAGATTATAGTTCAGATTCTTATTCGGAATCTGCTTCAGATTCTAGTTAAGATTCTGGTTCAAAGTCTAGTTCAGCTATAATTCAGTTCTTGTTCAGTTGCACTTCAAGTTCTAGTTCAGTTTTAATTTAGTTTTAGTTCAAAGTCTAGTTCAGATTTAGTTCAGTTCTAGTTCAGTTCTAGTTCAAATTCAGTTCTAGTTCAGTTCCACTTGAAGTTCTAGTTCAGTTCCAGTTCAAGTTCTAGATCATTTTTAGTTCAGTTTTAATTTTTGTTTAGTTTAGATTCCATTTCAGATTCTAGTTAAGATTCTGGTTCAAAGTCTAGTTCAGCTATAATTCAGTTCTTGTTCAGTTGCACTTCAAGTTCTAGTTCAGTTTTAATTTAGTTTTAGTTCAAAGTCTAGTTCAGATTTAGTTCAGTTCTAGTTCAGTTCTAGTTCAAATTCAGTTCTAGTTCAGTTCCACTTGAAGTTCTAGTTCAGTTCCAGTTCAAGTTCTAGATCATTTTTAGTTCAGTTTTAATTTTTGTTTAGTTTAGATTCCATTTCAGATTCTAGTTAAGATTCTGGTTCAAAGTCTAGTTCAGCTATAATTCAGTTCTTGTTCAGTTGCACTTCAAGTTCTAGTTCAGTTTTAATTTAGTTTTAGTTCAAAGTCTAGTTCAGGGTCTAGTTCAGTTTTAATTTAGTTTTAGTTCAAAGTCTAGTTCAGATTTAGTTCAGTTCTAGTTCAGTTCTAGTTCAAATTCAGTTCTAGTTCAGTTCCACTTGAAGTTCTAGTTCAGTTCCAGTTCAAGTTCTAGATCATTTTTAGTTCAGTTTTAATTTTTGTTTAGTTTAGATTCCATTTCAGATTCTAGTTAAGATTCAATTTCAGATTCTAGTTTAGATTCTACATCAGATTCTAGATCAGATTCTGGTCGGATTCTTATTCAGATAATAGTTCACAGATACAAGTCCATCAGATTCTAGATCAGATTTTAATTCCAATTTTAGTTCCGATTTTAGATTAGATTCTGGTTGTGATTCTAATTTGGATTCAAGTATAGATTCATGTTCAGATATTAGTTCAGATTGTACTTGAAATTCTAGTTCGGATTCTAATTCCAATTCTAGTTCACATTCTAGTTCAGATTCAAGTTTCAGTTCAGTTCTAATGTAATACTAAGACACCAGAAACCTTATTCCAACTCAACTTCAAAAACATTCCAATCAATCTTCAATCTTCATTCATACACCCAAAAACTCATCAATCATAAATTACCAGTTTAATCTCAACAACTACTTTCTTCGTTAAAAAAAAAAAAAAAAAACTTTAATATTCTTTTTCCGGTTTCATTTTCAGTCTAATTTAACTTAAAACACATATTTTGACATTTTTATTGATTTATCTTGTTTTTCTCATCAATATTGTCAATTAATGACTGTCACAACTGAAGCATAATAATGTCTTGCATATTTATCTTTATCACTCATACTCTTCAGTCAATACCACATGCCTCATCTTCAGCCAACAATACAGACACAAAACGTAACTCATCAATTAGGTGTTACAAAACCATATTTCATCACTATACACCAAGAAATATATACATACATACATACATACATACATACATACATACATACATACATACATACATACACACATACATGCTTACATACATATATTCATACATACATATATACACACATGCATACATACATACATACATACATACATACATACATACATACATACATAAATACATACACACATAAATACATACACACATACATACATACATATATTCATTCATACATACATACATCCATACATACATACATACATACATACATACATACATACATACATACATATATACATACATACATACATACATATATACATACATACATACATACATGCATACATATATATGAACTCAAGTATGTGCCAGTATGTCTAAAACGCCTTAGTAAAACTTTGTAATTTTTTAATAAAAACATACACACACACACTGATGTTAAAAAAAGAGACCCTCTTAAAGTTCATTAGCGGTTTTTAAAAGAATTTTTTAATAAAAAAGAGAAATAAAAAATAAATGTATTGTTTTTTATTTTATTTTTTTGTTTTACTAGAAAGAGACAAGGACTCGTAAAACAAAAAACAAAAACAAATGAGGGAAAAAATCAATGATATCTTATTGAAAAGTTATATGCAAACATACATATACATAAGTATATGCATATATGTATTCTCTCTATATAAATATGTTTAAAGTTGAAGGAAATAAAATGTATGTATTTAATAATGTTTCATGTATGTATGTTAGTATGTATTTGTACATATATATACATAAAAAAGTTGACAGACAATACATGGTCTGATAGCGAACATATGTCGGTGTAGATTTTGTAAGGTTATTTGTAGTAAAATGGGAATTGAAGGAGAAATTGTACCACAAAGAATTTAATTCAAAATAAGTTAAGCTTCTAGTTCAGACTGCAGTTCGAATTACAGATCAGGTTCCATTGCAAATTCTCTTTCAAATTTTAGTTCCAAATCAGTTAATAGTCCAGATTCTATTTAAGATTCCTGTTCAGGTTATAGCTTAGACAACATTAAGAATTTAGTTCAAAAAATAGTTGAGATTTTACTTCAGATTGTAATTGAGACTCTACTTCCAGTTCGGATTGTAGTTTAGATTCTAGAACAGTTTCTACTCAAAATTTTTACTCAACTTCCAATACACCTTCTACTTCAGATTCTTGTTTAGATTCAAATTTAAATTCTAATCCAGATTTTAAAATAGATTTCATGTCAGATTAAACACAAATTCTAGTTTTAGTTCTGATTATGGATCATATATACTCTAATTTACTTTCTTGTTCTGATTCCAGTTCAAATTCTGTTTTACGTTCAGTTCGATTTGCAAATCTCATATTTCAGATTCCAATTTAGATTCCGGTTCATATTCTGATTTTAGTTCGGATACCAGTTCAGTTTCTTGTTCTGATTCCAGTTAAGATTTTAGTTCAAATTCTAATTTCGATAAAAGTTCATATTCCCGTCCAGCTTCCAACTCAGATTATAATTCTGTTACTAGTTTCGTCAAAACTTTATTTACATCACAGTTCAGATTTTTGATTAGATGATTTCAGTTCAGATTCCATTATAGCTCCAGATTTTGCCTCAGATTACATCTTACATTTTAGTTAAGATTTCAATTCAGGTTCTGATTCGTACACTTATAAAAATTCCATTTAAGATACGAATTCAAAATCTAGTACTGATTTTTATTCAGATTCTAGTAGTTCAGATTCTAATTCATCTTCCAGTCCAGCTTTCAGTTTAGATTCTAATCGAAAGTTTAGTACAGATTTTCGTCTAATTCTAGTTCACTTTTAGTTTTGTTCCATTTCACTTATAGACCTGTTCCATTCCAGTTCTATTTTAGAAGTGTTCTACTTCTGTTTTAGTTCTGTTGCAGTTCAGTTCTATTTCTATTGTAGTTGTGTTCTAGTTCTGTTTTAGTTCTGTTTCAATGTTGTTGTAGTTCTGTTTGTTCTGTTCAGTTCAAATTCTAGTTCTCTTTAAGTTCTAGTTTATCATAAGCTTCATTTCCATAAATATATGAGCTAATTTCTCCCTTTTCCCTTTCCGCTTTTTCTTTTTTCTTTTAAAGAAATTAACTACTCTCTGCTATATTTGTTCGCCAGCCTACACACAGCTCCACATGAACTTGTATTGTAAGTAAACGTGGGCAGCACACGAACTACAATGATGTTTATATTCGCATTTAAACATGTTATTTGGATATGTGGAACGGTTGGATATATGTGGCACGATGGTGATGATGATGATGAGGCTGCTGATGACGATGATAGCTAGGCGATGACTATGAGATGCCCTCTTAATGTTTAAGCCAAGTGGAAAAAGAATTTAAACAAAAAAATATTATTTGTATAGAAAATCATACCAAACAAAACATGTTGTAAAATGTGGTGAAAATCATAACAAGGACTTGGTATCGGCCAAGGGAAACAACATAAGCGAGAAAGACACAGAGAGAGAAATGCAAGCAAATAAGTAAAAGAGAATGAAAACGACTATGAAACCAAAACCGCATAAACATGAGTGTGGTTTAATGCACTTAAGGGCCACGTCGATGAGGAGAAGATAACACATGATGATGCACTTGGTGGTAATGGAATAGTGTGGGTTGGAAAAAATTTTAAACACAAAATAAAATTTTGATGCGATAAAACATTCATCAGCAGCAAGAAAAAAAATATTTAAAATTTTTAAAATACAAAAGAATTAAATTACCTTGATTTTTTTGCTTGTTTTTTGTTTGTTTTTGTTTAATAAAATAAAATTTCACATACCTGAAAGAGAGAGAAAGAAATTTTTTAAAATTTAATAACGATTTTATTTTCAGTTAAAAATTTTTTAAATTTATTGTGGGAAATAATAATTCGACTTAATAAATTGAAAACTTTACAATACAATTTACCAAACAAATGGAGAGAAAAAAACATTTATATTGCTTTTTTAGCCTTAAGGACTCAACAATTTTTTTCGGTTCAGTAATACATACAACAGAAACTTGCTTACCACGACAGACACTAAAATATCTGTGTGAAAACAGGCACAATGGTGATTCTAGGACTCATTCACACTGAACATTTTTTTTTTTTTTGAAACATACTGATGGCAGTTTTTATTTTTTATTTTCTCTGTTGTGGTGCTGCACAAAAGACAGACGGAAGGACATATTCCATACAGATAAATAGTCAAGCAAACAAACCATCAAATGGATGAACAGTGTAATGAAGTTGTTCAAGAAAATGAAACTATTTGAATGACAAATTAAATTTCCGTCCTAGATCTTACTTAGTGAAAATATAGTTAATTTTAATGTGGTTCTAATTCAGTTCTTGTTCTGTTCTAGTTCAGTTTTAGTTCAGTTCTAGTTCAGTTCTTGTTCAGTTCTTGTTCAGTTCTAGTTCAATTCTAGTTCAGTTCTAGTTCAATTCTAGTTCAGTTCAACTTCAGCACTAGTTCAGTTCTTTTTCAGATCTAGTTCAGTTCTAGTTCAATTTTAGTTCTTATTCAGTTCCACATCAGTTCTTGTTCAGTACTGTTTGAGTTCTAGATCAGTTCTAGTTCAGTTCTTGTTCAGTTCCAGTTCAGTTCTAGTGCAGTTCTAGATCAGTTCTAGTTCAGTTCTAGTTCTAGTTTAGTTCTAGTTCAATTCTAGTTCACTTCTTGTTCAGTTCTAGTTCAGTTCCAGTTCAGTTCTTGTTCAAATCTAGTTCAATTCTAGATCAGTTCTTGTTCAGTTCCAGTTCAGTTTTAGTTCAGTTCTAAATCAGTTCTTGTTCAGTTCTTGTTCAATTTTAGTTCATTGCTTTTTTTTAGTTCTTATTCAGTTCCAGTTCAGTTCTAGTTCAGTTCCAGTTCAATTCTAGATCAGTTCCTGTTCAGTTCTAATTCAGTTCCAGTTCAGTTCTAGATCAGTTCCAGTTCAATTCTAGATCAGTTCCTGTTCAGTTCTAATTCAGTTCCAGTTCAGTTCTAGATCAGTTCTAGTTCAGGTCCAGTTCAGTTCTAGTTCAATTATGGTTCAGTTCCATTTCAGTTCTTGTTCAGTTCCAGTTCAGTTCTAGATCAGTTCTAGTTCAGTTCTAGTTCAGTTCCAGTTCAGTTCTAGTTCAGTTCTTGTTCAGTTCCAGTTCAGTTCTAGTTCAGTTCTAGATCAGTTCTAGTTCAGTTCTGGTTCAGTTCCAGTTCAATTATAGTTCAGTTCCAGTTCAGTTCTAGTTCAGTTCTTGTTCAGTTCTTTTTTAGTTCTTGTTCAGTTCCAGTTCAGTTCTAGTTCAGTTCTAGTTCAGTTCCAGTTCATTTCTAGTTCAGTTCCAGTTCAGTTCTAGTTCAGTTCTAGATCAGTTCTAGTTCAGTTCTTGTTAAGTTCCACTTCAGTTCTAGTTCAGTTCTAGTTCAGTTCTGGTTCAGTTCCAGTTTAGTTCAGTTCTAGTTCAGTTCTTGTTCAGTTTTAGTTCAGTTCTAGTTCAGTTCTTGTTCAGTTCTAGTTTAATTATAGTTGTAATTCTAGTTTCAATTCTGAGTTATAATTTAGTTTAGATTCCAGTTCTGATTCTAATTCAGATTCAAGTTCTAACACTCTCTTAAACTAGTTCAAATTTTGGTTCAGAATTCTTGTTCAGATTCAAGTTCAGATTAAAATTCTACTTCAGATTCTAGTTCTGAATCTAGTTAAAATTTAAATTCAGAATTTAATAATAATTCTAGTTCAGATCCTAGTTTCGATCCTAGTTCAGATTCTGGTTCTGAATCAAGTTCAGATTCCAATTCAAATTCTAGTATAGGTTCCTGTTCAGTTTCTAATTTAGCTGCTAGTACAAATTTTAGTTCATAATCTAGTAGAAATTCCACTTTCGATTCTTGTTCAAATTCCAGTACATATTCTAATACAGATTCAAGTTACGATTCTAGTTTAGATTTTAGTTGCAATTCGAGATCAAATTCTAGTTTCGATTTCAATTCATTTACTAGATTAGATTCTAGTTAATATCTCTAGTTTAAATTTCATTTTAGATTCCAAATCAGACTATATTTCAGATTTTAATTTAAATTCTTGATTAGATTATAATTTAGATTCAAGTTTCGATTTTAGTTCAGATTCCTGTTTAGATACAAATTTAGATTCTAGTTTATATAAAGTTAATGAAACAAAAAAATTTGGTAAATAAACGTCCAATAATATTTTTATATAATTAACAAAATTAAAAATTCTCTCTTTCCCTGTATCCTTTATTCCAAATACGGAACTAAGTTTATAAAATCTCAAATCAGTAACTTGATAATAACAAAATGAACGTTGAACAGTGTTGTTAATACTTTAAATCAATAGAATTTTTATATTAATTAATAATAACAATTTTTCCCATATATCCTTTTTTCTAAAAATTTAAAAACTAACGAAATCAAAATTTTAAAATAGTTTAGAAATGATAAATAACTATTTAAAATTGAATATTGAAATTAATTCCAAAATATTTAAATTTTTTTTCAAACTTTTTCAAAAATTTTAATTCAAAATTATTTTAAATAAACTCACTTTCGTCCCTTAATATCCCAAACTTATACAAACAATAATACTTAAATTTACTTTTTAAACAAAAATTCAGCCTTTATATCCTTTTTCCCAAACTTGAAAAAAGTTTATAAAATCTCAACTCGGTAACTTGTTGTTAATATTTTATATTAATAAAATTTAAATTTTCGTTAACCATAATAAAGTTTCTCACATATCCTTTTTTTCTAAAAATCTAAAAAATGATTAAAAAATATTTTCGATTTGGTTTTAAAAATGGTAGAGACATATCAAATTGTTTTTTAAAATGAAATCAAACAAACTTTGATTTTTCTTAAAACTTTTCAAAAAATTTTAATACAAAATTATTTGCAATAGACTGATTTTTGGTACATGAACGTCCTTTAATGTTCCAAAATTATACAAACAATAAAATTTCAAATTACCCTAAAAACAAAAATGTTCACCATATATCCTTTTTTCCCAAACTTGAAAAAAGTTCACAAAATCTCAAAATTTTTATCCTTCTGTAAGCTTAAGATTTGATTCTTTTCAAAATAAAATTTATTTTAAATCTTTTATACAAATATAACAATTAAATATATTCCAAATATAACAAAAATGTCACATATTATCCTTTTCTTAAATATTTTCTCTTATCAATTAAAAATTTATCCAATTATGAAACTTTCACTATAAAACAATTTGTTTTTTTTTTTAATAAAATTATAATTCCAACATTTCATGTCATACCATTACACTGTCATAATACCATCCAGCAGAACAGGACAGACAAAAAATTGATTTTTGTGCATGAAAAAAAAAACTTTTTTCTTTATCATTTTTCACACGAATAAATGAATGGTATTTAAAGTAAATTTTTTCCAAGAATTTTCGTATAGATATTTTTAAAATATGCTCTGGCAAATATTCACTGACACACTCGCACGCTCACTAGGCACACACAAATTTACAAACTTTGTTATCAACAATAAGTCCTTTTAATAAGTCCTCACACACACTCTTTCTCACACATCCATTCACAATCATACTCCAATAAACAAATACCCACAAATGCAATAGTATTTGTTATAAAAAAAAAACAAAAAACAACAACAAATAATATCAGACATACATTTTATATAGATCCTTACAGAGACACAATTACTTACATACATATATATTTATGTCTATAGACTAAAATTTTAGTCCTCTATTCTTACTCTCTAGAAATAAGTAAAGTGAAGTAGAAATAATAGTGATTCCATTTCACAGTAGTTGGTGTTGTAGTTGTTGTGCCGTTCTCATCAGACAATAGAGTCAAGTTCTTATTTTTTATTACAATTTTCTATTATTTTTGTTTGTTTTTTCTTATTTCTCTGAGTATTTTATATTCAGTATCGTTTGGATATATAAAAATACAATGACATCATTTCTATATAGTTTAAGAGTATAAATGTTATATGTATGTGTGTATGCATGGATGAATGTATTTCGTATTATGGATTTTAATAGAAAAATGTCCTTTTAGGTTATTAAATAGTTTCAAGTACGACTGGAATGAATTGTGGGAATTTTTATTATAATAAAACTTAAAAGGATTTTAATCTAAATCGATGTGGATTTTCTTATTTTCAAATTATTAAAAAAAAACTTTAAAAATTAGCAAAACAAAAAATGCAATGAAAAATTCTAATACAATAAAATTGAACTGGGAGTGAAATAGAACTGAACTAGAAATGAACAAGAACTGAACAGAACTGAACAAGAAATGAAATCGAACTGGACTAAAACTGAACTAGAACTGAATTAAAATTGAACTAAAAGTGAGCTAGAACTTAATTAGAACTGAACTAGAACTGAAGTAGAACTGAACTAGAACTGAAGTAGAACTGAAGTAGAACTGAACTAGAACTGAACTAGAACTGAACAAAACTGAACCAAAATGAACTAGAACTGAAGACGAACTGAAGTAGAACTGAACTAAAAGTGAGCTAGAACTCAATTAGAACTGAACTAGAACTGAACTGAACTAGAACTGAACTGACTGAACTAAAACTGAACTAAAACTGAACTACTGAGAACTGAACAAGAACTGAACTAGAACTGAACTGAAAGAAAAGTGAAAACTAGAACTGAAGTAGAACTGTAGAACTGAACTAGAACTGAACTAGAACTGAACTAAATTGTATTAAAACTGAACCAAAACTGAACTAGAACTGAAGACGAACTGAAGTAGAACTGAACTAAAAGTGAGCTAGAACTCAATTAGAACTGAACTAGAACTGAAGTAGAACTGAACTAGAACTGAACTGAAACTGAACTAAAACTGAACTAAACCTGGACTAGAACTGAAATAGGACGGAACAAGAACTGAACTAGAACTGAACAAGAACTGAATTAAAACTGAACTAAAAGTGAGCTAGAACTTAATTAGAACTGAACTAGAACTGAAGTAGAACTGAACTAGAACTGAAGTAGAACTGAAGTAGAACTGAACTAGAACTGAACTAGAACTGAACTAAAATTGTATTAAAACTGAACCAAAACTGAACTAGAACTGAAGACGAACTGAAGTAGAACTGAACTAAAAGTGAGCTAGAACTCAATTAGAACTGAACTAGAACTGAAGTAGAACTGAACTAGAACTGAACTGAAACTGAACTAAAACTGAACTAAACCTGGACTAGAACTGAAATAGGACGGAACAAGAACTGAACTAGAACTGAACAAGAACTTAACTAGAACTGAACGAGAACTTAACAAGAACTGAATTAAAACTGAACTAAAAGTGAGCTAGAACTCATTTAGAACTGAAGTAGAACTGAACTAGAACTGAAGTAGAACTGAACTAGAACTGAACTAAAATTGTATTAAAACTGAACCAAAACTGAACTAGAATAGAAGACGAACTGAACTAAAACTGAACTAAAAGTGAGCTAGAACTCAATTAGAACTGAAGTAGAACTGAACTAGAGCTGAACTAAAATTGTATTAAAACTGAACCAAAACTGAACTAGAACTGAAGACGAACTGAACTAGAACTGAACTAAAACTGAACTAGAACTGAACTAAAAATGAGCTAGAACTCAATTAGAACTGAACTAGAACTGAATTAAAAGTGAACTAGAACGGAACTAATGCTGAAATAGGACTGAACTAGAACTGAAGACGAACTGAACTTAAACTGAACTAGAACTGAACTAAAAGTGAGCTAAAACTCAGGTTTAGAAACATATAAGACTCAAAAGTACCTGGCAGGAACACTGCTCAAAGAATCGAAAAACAGAGCACAAGGAAATGTTGCACAAAAGTTTAGGACCCAAAAAAACAGTCAAAATTTTCATTAGAAGTTCTTAGTATGGCAATTAATATGTAGTTGTGGCAAAAAAAGCCAATTATTTGTTTCAACAGGCTCTATAAATACCGAAATTAACATCAAGGAATGTTTACAAAAATGGCTGCCTCCATTCATAATGTGTCCACTTTATTTTGGCCTGAATTGGCATCTTGTCACACTCTAAATAAGCCCTGAAGCGATACAAAAAATAAATGTGTAAATCCTGCCAATATTTCTCTACTGCCCGAAGTTAAGGCCAGTAGAGAAATATTGGGCTCTTGTTAAAAGAGAGAGGAGATGAACTTCTTATTAAAGCAAAGTGACCGATAGCATTATAGAAACGTTAATGCAAGGATTTCCGAAAGGGGTTCAAAATTATAAGATTTTTTTCTGAAAATTGTAATTAATATTTCAAACAAATAAAAAATTGCAAGTTATCAGTCTGCCATTAAAATTGAAGCACAGATAGTGCCTCACTTGGGTTCAGAAAGTCCCTTTGTGTCACCTGATAGAGAAGAATTGAAACAAAAGAAAGAGTAGAAAATAGAGTTAAGTTAGAAGGTATGAATACGGATTAGAGATTTGAAAATATACCAGGAGAAAGGAAAAAGGTTGAAAGCATTGAACATAAACTCCAAAGAAATCTATTGAGCAATCGCGCTGTCGAACCAGCAGCAGTTTCTGAGAAAATTTGCAAATATTTCTCACACCAGCAGTCGCCAAATCTGTCAGAGATTAAAAAAAACGCGTACGCAGGACACTGAAAATATGAAGAACAGTTTCCTCCTCCTCTCCAACAAATCAAACAGTTTCTGCAAAAGTCATTTGCAGGATGACCCATTCCAAATCGACAATGTCCAGATACTTCGGCAACTATGTCCCTCAGGAAAGATCTTGAGACATTGAGTAGTAATGATGATTTTACTCCGGGGCCATATCATCCTGGTTGTTTATCCATTGCTATTGTGCCTTAGCATATATCGACTCTTCTACGCGTTTTTTTCAAGTAGACCTTACAGGCGATCTATGTCTATCTCCGCGTGGTGGACTATAACTTTTAATTGGAATTTTTGAACTCAACTGTATGAAATTTGAATACAAAACTATTTCTATTCTACTGCTTTTAATTTAAGTTCTCTAAGCTTCAAAAGTAATTGTTTCTCTCGTTTATTATTAAATTTATTTCATGTCAATGAAACATTTAAGCCTCTTTTTTATTTCATGCAAACAAATTCCCAAAAAAAGTACTGCCACTTTACCCAAAAAAAAATTTGCCAAAGTTCTTAAACATTTGTTGGGGGGGAAAACAAATGTAAAATATGGTTTACTGCAAAAAATACAACAACAACAAAAAAAGAGAAACAAAATGAAATTTTGTTGAACTTCTACTGGAAGAATTACATTAATAATACTGATATTACAAATTTCCATACAACTTACACATTCAAATAAACCAGTAAGAGCAGTAGAACTAGAAGAAGAACAACTGATGATGATAATGTTTGTCGTAAGGTTTTGTCTGACGTTCTTCGAAATACCAGCCTATAAGTGGTAGAAAAGTTGTGTATATTTGTAGCAAAAAAAAATGGGTTTATTGAACCGGAAATGCAACAAAACATAAAAACTGTAATTCCACCACACACACACACACATACACACATATTGTGCAAAATACAGAGTATTAGCAAACAAATTGAAAAATGAAATAAAACTGAAAATCTAAAGAGAGAGAAAAAAAATGGTTTGAAAAAAAACAAGGTGAATTGAAAAAAAATCAGAATTTAAATTGCCACAGAAAGAAAAATCATTTCAAACGTTTTCAACTGTCAAATCACAATTGAATCAAATAGAGACGAGAATAACAAGAGAATCAAATTGGAAAAACAAAAAAGTTCAAGCCCGAGCAAATTAAAAGAAAAAAAAACAAGCAACAATTTGGTTGGTAAAACTTTTTTAATTTTTTCGCTTGACAGAGAACAGACAGAACAGACAGCCAAACAATTGTTCCAGTCAAAGCGAATTAGTAAATAAAACCAAAAAAAATGTTTATTACTTCAGGCGTTATTTGTGTTAATGGCGGCGAACATCGAACCCGCCCTTCCAAAAAAGACACCGATTTTTTAAAAGCGTTTTCTTGCTTTATTTCCACAGAAAAAGTGGAACTCAAAAAAATCAACTTGAAATTTCGACTTATAACTTCTGATATTTTATTCATGAAATGTGGAATTTATTTCGCCTTTAAGGCTACAAAGAAGAAGAAAAAAAATACAGTTTAAATAGGAACTGAGATCGAAAAATTCTTTACACACATCTACATTAATAAAAAAACTAACAGTTTTACTTTATTGAATCGAACTAAAAAAATGTTTTATTACTTCAGGCGTTATTTGTGTTAATGGCAGCGAAACAGCGAACCCCCCTCCCAAAAAAGACACCGATTTTTTAAAAGCGTTTCTTGCTTTATTCCACAGAAAAAGGGAACCAACTTGAAATTTCGTCTTATAACTTCTGATATTTTATTATGAAATGTGGATTATTTCGCCTTAAGGCTACAAAGAAGAAGAAGGAAAAAAACATACAGTTTAAATAGGAACTGAGATCGAAAAATTCTTTACACACATCTACATTAATAAAAAACTAACAGTTTTAATTTATTGAAACGATTAAAATTATAATTATAATTTACCAAAAAATTCGTATTTCGAAAAACTTTCCATTAACATTTTTATATTGCTTTCGGTCGCTTTACTCGAACAGGTGGTCCATCTCTGTTTTAAAATCTATCTAACTTTTGGTCAACTGTTTTATGTTCTTCAATTCTCCTTTAACAACAAACACTCAATCCATATTGCCAGATTTTATGATTTAACGTCATTTTGACGATTTTATAAGCTCAAAAAAGTGGCATTTTGACGATTTGTCGATTTATGGTTAAAATTTTACGAGTTTTCTCAAGCATTAAAAATGTTAAAATTTTATATTCGTTTTCTAAAGTTTTTATAAAATCCATCACCAATACGGACTAAATTGAAATATTTTAGTCGCCTTTAATAAATTCAATTCAATTACAAATGCCCAAAGTCCATATAATAATGACCTTGAAAAAATCAATAAAATCGCTTTAGTAAAATCAACCTATACATCAGTATCTGCGGGTACTTCATGACGCAAAATAGTATATTTTTGGA
This sequence comes from Cochliomyia hominivorax, assembly GCA_004302925.2. Taxonomy (NCBI): domain Eukaryota; kingdom Metazoa; phylum Arthropoda; class Insecta; order Diptera; family Calliphoridae; genus Cochliomyia; species Cochliomyia hominivorax. The sequence continues at coordinate 81,174,146 of PYHX02000158.1, read as the reverse complement.
AAAATAACTTTAATACGGTATCAATGTTAATTAATGTAAAAGACTGAAAAATCAAGACCTCTTGAACTGTTCTGTGCCATTTCGTTCCCTTAAAAAGTTTTTTTATAAAGCGATATAGGAAGGAGTTTTCTGAAAAATTTCCGGTTTATGTTCAAAACTCTTAAACTTTAGGTTTCAATTGTTCAAATTTAATCATTTTTGGAAAACAACTATATTGATAAGTCATTTTTAATGTTGGCGATTTTAAAATTTGAAGATTTATCAGGCAACTATTATCCCAATATATCTCTCCCCACTGCCCTTAGCTCCCAACAGTTCTTTTTCTTATTATTGTTCTTCATGTATCGCTCATGGGTTTGTTTAGCATAATGACAGGATGTCAAGTCGCTTCAAAAATATGTGAACACATTAGGAAGTGTTATGTATGGATGGAAGCAGACTTTTTTGTAAACATTCCTTTGTGTAAAATTCGGTATTTATAGAGCCGGTTTTAACATAAAATTTGTGACCAGGAAGTTGCAAAAAACATGTTCATCGTCATTTTTTGTGCAGAAATAAAATTTTTTTTAGATAACTTGTTCTTCAGTTTTCGTGCTGTTTTCGGCCTCTGTTTTGAGCCTTCTTTATGAGCAGACAGTTGCAAAAAATATCCCTGAACATGTTCATCGTCATAAATTGCGCAGCAAGAATATTTTTTTAAGATAACTTGACTTCAATTTTCGTGTTCTGTTTTTGGCCTCATTTTAAGCCTTATATGGTTCTAAACCTAGAACTTTTCATACCAAATACTCCGAGCACTGAGCTAAAACGAACTGCTTTTCTATCGGATGTGTTGGGAGCTCTTTAGAAAATGTTTTCTATTTATTTTCTGACTTTAGAAACATGTTGTGGATCATTCGATCTACCTGAACCAGGTTTTCTATCAACGAACATGTTCTCCCAGTACTGTTTAATAACAGGGGAAAAACGTTTGAAGCAGACCTTTGATTTCCTTGTAAGGACCAAAATGTTCACATTTAAGCATTTTTTTCTAGTCACTCATTTTAATCTGAATAACTTGATCAGAAATATAATCAAATAATACCTGATTTAAAAGTTTAAATGAAAAATGTGTGTTAGGAATTTTTTGATCTCAGCCCTTATTTAGAACCGCCATCGTTTTAAATTCATTATTTCAATTTCAAATTCAAAATTTTTTAAATTTTCAATTGTTTAATTTTGAAAAAAAAGAAATACAAAAACCCTGTTTAAATCACTAACACAGTGAAAACCAGGAAATTTGTGGCAATAACAGCCCGAATAACACTTTATTGTTTCAAAATAAAGAGAGTGAGAGGAGAGGAACAAGTAGAGTGCGTGAAAAATGCGGGTGTTTTTTTAAGCAAAAGACAAAGAGAGACCAAATGAACAACTGTCATTTATTATTTACATACAGATGTTGTTGTTTGTTACTACTTTTGTTGCTGCTGTTGCTGTTGCTGCTGCTGTCATTGTTCTATTTACAATTTACATTATTATCTATTAAAAAACTTTAGAACTAGAGTTATTCCATTCTTCCTCTTCTTCCTTCAAACAGACTGCTCTTGAAGTTGTTCCATTTATTTTTTCTTCTCAACATTTATTTTCTAAATGAAATGAAAGCAACAACAGTAAGAGCGATATATAAAAAATATATATTTAATGGCAAGTACCAGCAGTCTACACCCTTAAGGGCCTGTAATTGTTGTTTAAGTGATGCAAATGAGCGTTGAAAATTGTGTTCTACTGTGCGTTTGTTTGCTTGTTGTTTGAATAATGATGCTGTCTTTTTTATAGGAAAAAAAAAATCAGACATACAGTCAGTCAGTCTAACTGTCATCCACCCCACCAACTCCTTTTATGATTCAAATGGAATATAAAGAAATAAATATTTATTATTAAATAGGAAATTATTTGTAATAATAAAATCTTAATGGCAGAAACTTGTAAACAATAAAAAGAAATTTTAAATCGTTTTAATGGTCGAGGAACTTTCTAAACTCAAGTAATAAATCGAAAAATTGAATTAATGAAAGAATAAAATTTAACTTAAACACAGTTTTTGTTTCCAATTTCAGTCGTAGTTCAGATTTAAATAAATTTGTGTTTCGGTTCCAGTTAAGATTCTAGCACAGATTATAGCGAAATTCTTATTCCGATTCTATATTAGATTCTAGTTAATATTCTAGTTCAGCTATTTTCCAGTTGAGCCTCTAGTTTAGATTCCACATCAATTTAGATTCTGGTTTAGAGTCTAGTCTGAATTCTAGTCCAGGTTCAAGTTCAGTTTATAGTTCATAATCTTCATTAGATTTTAGTTTAGAGTCTAGTTCGGATTCAAGTCATAATTATAGTTTAGTGTCTAGTTCAGATTCTATGTTAGATTCTTGTCCAGTCCTTTGCTCAAATTCTAGTTCATTTTGAGCTAAGACATTCTAGTTTACATTCAAAACCCGACACTAGTTCACAATGTGGATAATAATATATAGATTAGGATCTAGTTTAGAGTCTTGTTCAGAATTCAGATCGGTTCAGTTTCCAGTTCAATTCCTGTTTAGATTTTAATTCAGATTCTAGTTTACGTCCTTGATTAGATTCTAGTTCAGATTATACATCAATTTCTTAGTCAGAGTATAGTTCAGATATTAATTCAGATTCAAATTCCAACTATAATTCAGATTTCAGTTCATATACTTCTCCAGATTCTAGTTTAGATTTAAGCTCCTTTTCTATCTAAGATTCTACCCCAGATTATTAATAAAAATCCAGTTAAAATTTTAGTTCAGATTTCTATTTATGCTCCAGCTCAAACTAGAGGAATTGGAAGTTCTCATCATAATTCAGAATCGCGATAAAAGTCTACTTTAGATTATAGTAAAGATTCAGATTCCAATTCAATTCTACCTCTGTCTAGTTCTGTTCCTCTTTCTTCTAGTTCTGTTTAAGTCGTGTTTTAGTTGTTTTCTTGTTCTGTTCTAGTTCGGTTCTAGTTGTGTTCTAGTTCGATTCTATTCTATTTCAGTTTTCGTTCAGTTTTAGTTCTGTTCTCGTTTTACTTATATTCTTGTTTTGTTCTAGTTCTTTTCAAGTTATATTCTAAAGCTGTTCTTGTACTGTTCTAGCTCCGTTCTATTCTCTTCCAGTTCTGTTCTATTTCTGCTTTAGTTCCGTTCTTGTTCTAGTTCTAATTCAGTTCTATTCCTGTTCTAGTTCTGCTTTAGTTCATGCTCTAGTTTAGTCCTGCTGTTTGCTAGCTCTGCTCTAATTTAACTCCTTTTCCAAAAAAAACTTTTATATTAATGTCCTTTTAATTAAAACTTCCCTAGATTTTCGAAATTATACTATTTAAAGCTTTTTTTTGCCAATAAAAAAGAATTAATCTCTATTTTGTGTGCCATAATTTACGCAAATTCTTCCGTTTTAACTTTTTTTAATTTCTTCATTTTCTCTTTTCAATTTTGGCCATAAATTAAATCCTTAATGACAATTTGATGTTGTAAACGTGGCATTTTACCACCATTGAGTTGGAATAAGTGCGTCAGAGCATTCAAATACATGAGAGATGATGGTGGGTAGTAGTAGTAGTAGTAGTAGTAGTAGTTGTGTGTTACAGTCATAAACAATTAAAAAACCATAACTAACAATTGTTTCGACAATGACCAACAACAAACACAAAACACAATAATAAATGCCAACAACAAAATTAGTCTATACCGCAATATTGGCTCCATTACCTGAATTTGATGGCTTCCAAAAAAATAAAAAGACACAAAAAAACAAAAAAACAGATTTAAGCAAAAATTAGGAAATAAAATCGTAAATGAAACATAAATTTAAAATATCACACGTTTACAACATTAAAAAACATTTCCTGGTTGAAAATTATTTGCATAAAAGAGAAGAAAAGAGGGAATTATATGATTTTGAATTTTGGTTCATTTTGGATTTTTGGTTTCCTGTGCCAAAATCAATACAAAATGTTACAAGGTTATGTCGTTTTATTTGCATGATATTTGGAGCTTTCTTTTTGGGATCACAATTTTATAGCATAAATTTTTATTTGGCGATTAAAACAATTTAAATTGGAAAATTTAATTAAATAGAAAATTTCAACGTGAATTTAAGAATTTTATATTTTCTTTTATAATCAACATTTTTCTACACGTAAAATTATAAAAGTTTTTTTTTATATAAATTAAACTAAAGTTTCATTCTTAATTCATTAGTCGGCTTTTACGGCGTCTCCTAATTGTATTTTGGCCAAAATCAATTTGTCTATCTTAGTTACGTTTCATTTGACACGTCTGCACAAAATTATGTTAAGGATGTTTAAGGCTATAAAAACGTTGGAATGAAGTAGAATATAACTAGAACTGAATAAGAATAAAACTAGAACTGGAAAAGTACTAGAATTGAACTAGAACAGAACTGAAAGTCATTAATAACAGAAATGGAACTGAACTTAAATTAAAACAGAACAGAATTAGACTGAATTAGAAAAGAATAGGAACTGAACTATAACTGAACTAGAACATAACTAGAACTGAATTAGAATAAAACTAGAACATAACTGGGACAGAACTAGAAGTGAACTTAAATTAAACCAGAATTAAAATAGAACTGAACTAGAACTGAACTAGATCTATACTGTAATTGAATTTGAACTAATTTCTAACTGAACTTGAGCTGAACTAGAAATAAATTAGAAATGAACTAGTTCTAGAGCTGAACTTGAACTAAACTTGAATTGAACTTGAACTGAACTTGAACTGAACTAGAACTGAATTAGAACTGAACTAGAACTGAATTAGAACTGAACTAGAACTGAACTAGAACTGAACTTGAACTTGAACTAGAACTTGAACTTGAACTGAACTTGAACTGGACTTGAACTGAACTTGAACTGAACTTGAACTGAACTTGAATTGAATTTGAATTGAACTTGAACTGCACTAGTACTGAACTAGAACACAACTACAACTGAATTAGAACAGAATGGGAACTGAACCAGAACTGAACTAAAATTGAACTAGAACGGAACTACCAGTGGATTTAAAGTGAACTAATAGTAATTTGAAACAACTGAAATAATCTGATCTCAAAACACAAATAGAACCTGAATTAAAACATGATGTAAAAACAGAACTAGACCCTGAACTACAACTGAACCAGAACCTGAACTATAGTGTTAAATGAAGCAGAACCTGAAGTATAATTTGAAGTATATCCTGAACTAGAACCTGAAATAAATGAAGCAGTACCTGAAGTATAATTTGAAGTATACCCTGAACTAGAACCTGAAGTAAAAACTGAATACAGAAGCCTGAAGCAGAGCATGATCTAGAGCCAAGAGAGAGAGAGAGAAGTGAACTTAAAGTGAATTAAAAATGAACTAGAACCAGACCTAAACAAGAACCTGAATTAAAGCCATAATGTGAATTAGATCATGAACTAGAACTGATTTAGAACCTGAATAAAGTAAAAAAAAACCTGAAGTAAAGCATGAACTAGAGCATGAACTAGAAGTGAACTTAAAGTGAATTAAAAGTGAACTAGAACCGGACCAGATCTGAACCAAAATTAAACTGGAACCTGGAATAAAACGTTAATTAGAATTATACCAGAACTAGAAACTGAACTCAAGCCTGAATTAGGTCAAGGACTAGAAGCAGAACTAGAAACCGAACTATAGCATAAACTAAACAAAAACATATTAAGAACTCAACAAGTACTGAACCTATGAATTTAAAATAATCTCCACCACAATTTGAACCTCCTTATTGGAGAAAAAATCTCTTTATCTAACATTTACTTTAATTGACATTAAAACAAAAAGGGTTTTTGTGTTCCCATATAATTTGTTGTAATTTAATTAATACGCTCTTCTACTCACTTGTAGCTTTTGTTACATTCACTTTTCCACAATCTTTTTGTCTATTAAGTGTTCGTTCTGGGTTTATGGCAGACAGACAGACAGACAAAGTGCCTGAGGAGAGTTGTAAAAGGCAAATTTGTTTTAATTTCAAATCCTCTGGCTACAATAATAAAATAATTCTTATTTAAAAAGGGTTTCCTTCTTGTAATAGAGCAAACAGCTTATTAAAATCTATTTATTCTCTTCAATTTTGGTTTGCAGATCAATAGATTTTTGTTGTGGAATAAACTCATCCAAAGGGATGAATTTCTAAAATTATTTTATAATTCAAAATATTTTCATCAGGCACTTTAAATAAATTAAAATCCAGTTGTTAATTTGTTTCTGCTGTTATTTTCTGATTTTCAACAGGATTTTAAGTTGGTTTGGATTATACTTTTTGTATATTTCTTCAACTTAAGATTCCCCATTCCAGTTTCCTGACAAAACAAATAAAAGCAGAATAAATAAATTCCAATACAATCAAGATATTTGGAAAAAACATTTCCTCTTTTTCCACTTCATACAACAATTCATGTTATTCTTTTATTAAACGTAAAACATAATACGCACTTCCTACGATGACACACTCCATAACTTGTATCTTGACTTCATCTTTAATACTCGAAGGAAGCAATAATGGTTAACAAAAAAAAAGAAGTAGATTTTTGCAATAATACAACAACATCAGCAGCAGCAACAGCAACAGCAACAACAACAAAACTAAACAGCAGCATCAACAACTTTATAAAATAAATTCCATACAATGCGAACGAATAGCATGAAGGAAAAGATGATGGAACGGAATGGTTGAATGGGAATAAGAAAAAGAATACGTCCCTTTTTATAATTATCTATTCCGGTCATGTCTTTAACATTTTGCAAGATGTCATCATCAGTGTAATATTTACTTTTACACCCCACTCCTTTTTAGACTTCTTCTCCAGTCTCGTTAAGAAATAATTCTTAGCATAATGTTGGACAGTGGGACAAAGAGGACACACACAAGTTACGAAAATAATTCGTAATTATAGGAATGAAATAGAATAGAAATTTTAATGGAATTGAGCTTTATTTAATTATTTAATAAAGCTAAAACCCGTTTTCCTGGAAAGGGACGTTATATGGGAGCTATAGGGAAACTTGGACGATATAAGGCAATTAATATAATCTTCAGAACAGTTAGCAAAAAATTGTATCGAATTTCAATACAATTGGTCTTTATTTACTCGTTTTATAAGCTGAAAACTGTTTTCGGTGAGGAGCCTGATATGAGAGTTGATGGAGCTTCCATATCAGGACCGAGATTGTTCTAATTTAAAATATACATTAAAATATTTAGAAAAAAATTCATTCTACTGAGTTCCAATAGAATTGGTCTTTATTTAATTGTTTTATATGCTCAAACCCGTTTTCCGGGAAGGGGGTTATATGGGAGCCATATCAAAATATGGACCCATTTTAATAAAATTTATAACATTTATTTAAAATAGTTGAAAAATTACTTGTGCCAATTAAATTGGTTCAAATTTAAGAGTTTTATAAGCTATAAATCATATTCCCGGAAAGGGCCTTATATGGGAGATGGGTCAATTAATAATCCCAGACAAATATAACTTCTTTGAATTTATTATTGTATCAAAATAAGTATATGTGACAAATTTCATTAAATTATCTTAAAAAATGCGGCCCATATGTCACACAGAGTTTGGGGTATATCAAAATTTTGCACTTTATAACCTATAACTTTTTGATGACAATACTATGCTATAATTAATTTTTTGTTTAAGTCCAATTGCGTTTTTAAAAGAAATTAGAAGAGTTTTTTTTTTTTTTTGGAAATTTGAGGTTGTTTCAGATATCGGTCTATAACTTCCTTGGTTATAAACCGATATAGCTGATTGTAAATAGAAAACTGCTTAGGACAATAAAAAACGATGGGGCTAAGTTTTGTTGAATTCGGACAATTATTCTAGGCGTGAGAATGTTTCCAACAGAAAGACAGACGTCTCAGTTTTTGATTTGTTATAATAATATATATACATTGTAGGGTTTGAGATGATTCCTTTTTGGTGTTACACACGGAATGACAAACTTAATATACCCTCACCACTAGTGGTGGTGGAACAGAACTAGAGCCGAACAAGAACTGAAATAGAACAGAACTCGAAAAATAACTAGAACAGAAATAGAAAAGAACAAGAACTGAATTGGAAAAGAAATAGAGCAGAACTATAACAGAATTGGAACACAACTGAAACATAACTAGAATAGAAGAAGAACTAATCAATTAGAAAAGAACTAGAACAGAACAAGAACGGAACTAGAACTGTACTAAAATGAATTTAGACTTCAGCTAGAACTGAATAATAACTGAACTAGAACTTAACTCTAATCGATATTTGAATTCAAAGTAGAAACTGGACTGGAACTCAAACTTAAACTTGAGTAAGAATTAACCAACATAGCGCCTAAATCAGGACGTAAACTAAAACATTTGTTTGAATCTGCAATAGAATCAGAAAAGAACTCGAACCTAAACATTGATCTGAACTAGAGCCTAAACCAAAACCTGAATTAGAATATGAAATAAAACTTGAGCATGACCCAGAAGTAAAATCAAAATAAGCACTTGAATTAGAACCAGAACTAAAAAACATCTGAAATAGAATCTTGACTAGAATCTGAAAAGAACTGAATTAAAATCTGAACTGGAACTAAAACACGAATCTGGAATAAAACTTAAACTAAATAAAAACTAGAATCAGGACTAGAACTTGAACATAAAGTAGAAACTGAACTAAAAACTGAAACTTTAACTAGAATAAGAACTAGAACTTGAACTAGAATAACAATCGAATCAGAGTAAAAATCTGAGAAAAATCTGAACTGCACTAAAATCCAAACTGGAACCTGAATTAGAATCTAAACTGGAACCTGAACTGAGTTTGAAGTAAAATTTTAACTAAAACTGAACATGAATCTCAGCTAAAACTTGAACTAGAACTTCAAGTAAAATAGAATGAGAACTTAACTTGAATTGTCTAAATAGTTCCACCGTATCCTGTGTCTCCATAGCAACAATAATAATTATTTTCTTAGCAACAATTCATATGTTGCTTTTGAATTTCTCTGTACAGAATAGAAAAAACAAATGAAAAAAAAGATGAGAAGATTAAATTTATTTATTTTTGAAAATGTTTTTCTTCATGTTGCCACTGATGTTGCTATTGCTGCTGCTGTTTGGTGTTGCTGCTGTTCTGGTGTTGTTGCTGCTTATGAATGATGAAGAAAACTTCCAGACTTAATCATGTTTTATGTTATTTCTTTATTTTTTTTCTATTTTCTTTACTCGATTCAATGTTGTTTTTAAAACATATTTTTTGTTGTTATTAGAATGACACTAATACTCACTCATACACACATATTTATATACTCACACGTATACATTAACTTAAAATTTGCAACATAACAAAAAACAACAAAGTTTGTTTAATTTTCGCACACATTTATATTACGTTCGCCTTAACCTCACAAATATTCAAGAGAAGAAAGAATTGTTGTATAATTTGTTGTTTTTTTTAAACTTATTTAATGTTGATTTTGAAAAACAAAAAAGTTTATAATTTCTTGTTGGAAAGAAATTTTCCAATTTTTTAATTATGTACATTTGTTAGTTGTTTCTTTCGTTTCTTCTTTTCATATTTTTTGTTGTTGTTTTCGGTGTTTAACATGTCTTGACATTTCCGTTTAGGAATGTCATTTGCTGCAGGAGATGTTAAGGAATTTCTTGTTTATTTTCTTCTCTTCTTTTTAAATTTATTAAAGAAAAACTGTGAAATATTTTAAAAATTAATTTTGTAAGTTAATAAGTCAAATACTCTTCTGTCTCCAATAGGTCTATGACTGATAAACAGTTGCATTCTTTCCTAAAAGAATTTTCTTTTCCAAAAACATTTCTGTTAGATAATTTAGGAGAGAGTTACTCTTGCTAAAGTTCTAAGAGTAACTTAAAAGTTAAATATTTGGATGAATGAGAAGCGTCATTATAATTTTTTAAATGAAATGCCCAAGTTTTTAGACAATTTGTATGAATTTTTAGACAAGTTAATAAAATTTAAGAGATATTTCCATGACTGTCTTTGTTTCATATCTTCTAAGCAAATTCCAGCACCAGTTTGGGACCTTTTAAGTAGATTGTTAATACTTTACTGGACTAAAACCTGCATCATGTGCTATATCGCAACAGGAAATGAAGTAAAACTGAATTAGAGCAGAATTGGAACTGAATTAGCAATGAACTGGAACTAGAACTGAATTAGGACTGAATCAAAACTGAAGTAGAACTGAACTGGAACTGAACTAGAACTGAATAAAAACAGAACTAGAACTGAAGTAAACTAAAATTGAACTTATATAGAACTAAACTGAAGAAGAACTGAAGTAGAGCTGAAATTGAACTCAACTAGAACTGAACAAGAACTGAGCACGAACTGAACTAGAGCTAAACTAGAACTAAACTAGAACTGAACCAGAACTGAACTAGAATAGAACTAGGACTGAACTAGAACTAAAGTATAACTGACTTAAAACTGAAGCTGAACTGAACTAGAACTAAACTGGAAATTAACTAAAATCCAAAATACAAAAAAACTGAATAAAAACTGCTACAGAACTGGAACGATACTACAATTGAAGTAGAACAAATAAAACTGTACATAATCTGAACAAGAACTGAACTAGAGATTAACAAGGGAAAAAGTTTTTGTCAAGCACTTAAACTGCCACCTCCACACCTCCCTAAAATACTAAAACATTATAATGAATAACAGAAAATTCTTAAAGTAAAGAATTTTTTCTCCAAAATTAAATTGTTTTCAAACATTTCAACATTTTCACAAAATATGTAAATTTAAAAACTGTTTATTCTGTCGGCGTAAACAAATTGACAAAATCATTAATTTTAGAAAAAAGTCAGCAGCAGAACAAACTACATTTGACAATAAATAATTTACACCATCAAACAAATCGTATGCCTAAACATTATTCGCCCAAAAGAAAATTTAAATAAAAAATCCTACAGCTTTTTTCCCAATAAAAAGAAAATAACTGCATGCAAACGGAACATTTTATTTTGCCAAAAAAATAAGAAAACATCATTAATTTTCATAAAAAGCGAAATAATAAAAATGATCTTTAGTTTAGTTTCTAATAAACGGAAACGGAAATTACTTTATAAGCTCCAACATCAAACAGCATCGAAGAGTGTTTCACAAAAAAAAAAAAAAGAGACAACAAAAAAGTGACAACAACACAATCAATATTAATCAAAGTTTATTAAAATAACGGTCTATTGAACAGGCACAAAATAAAATTGAATAACAAACAATTTAAAGGGCACAAAATAACAACAAAAAATTTTTATAATGAAAAATATTTGTTAAACAAAAAAAGAGGCGTTTTGTTTATTCAACAATGTCATGTTACAGGAAATAAGCTAAAAATATGGAGGAGGAATGAAAAGTTCATTAGAGGAATTAAAGGTAATATTTCAGTTCTAGTTCAGTTCTAGTTTAGTTCAGCTCTTGTTTAGTTCTACTTCAGTTCAAGTTCAGTTCTAGTTCTGCACCAGTTCATTTCTAGTTTAGTTTAAGTTCAGTTCTAGTTCAATTCCAGTTCAGTTCTGGATCAGTTCTAGTTGAGTTCTAATTCAGTTCTAGTTAAGTTCTGGTTCTAGTTCAGCTCTAGTTCAGTTCTTGTTCAGTTCTAGTTCAATTCCATTTCAGTTCGGGATCAGTTCTAGTTTAGTTCTAGTTCAGCTCTAGTTGAGTTCTAGTTCAGTTCTAGTTCAGTTCTAGTTCAATTCCAGTTCAATTCCAGTTCTGTTCTGGATCAATTCTAGTTCAGTTTTAGTTGAGTTCTAGTTCAGTTCTAGTTGAGTTCTAGTTCAGATCTTGTTTCGTTCTAATTCAGTTCTTGTTCAGTTCAAGTTCAATTCCAGTTCAGTTCTGGATCAGTTGTAGTTCAGTTTAAGTTGAGTTCTAGTTCAATTCCAGTTCAGTTCTGGATGAGTTGTAGTTCAGTTTTAGTTGAGTTCTAGTTTAGTTCTAGTTCAGTTCTAGTTCAGTTTAAGTTCAGTTCTAGTTCAATTCCAGTTCAGTTCTGGATCAATTCTAGTTCAGTTTTAGTTGAGTTCTAGTTTAGTTCCAGTTGAGTTCTAGTTCAGATCTTGTTTCGTTCTAATTCAGTTCTTGTTCAGTTCAAGTTCAATTCCAGTTCAGTTCTGGATCAGTTCTAGTTCAGTTTAAGTTGAGTTCTAGTTCAATTCCAGTTCAGTTCTGGATCAGTTGTAGTTCAGTTTTAATTGAGTTGTAGTTCAGTTCTAGTTGAGTTCTAGTTCAGTTCTAGTTGAGTTCTAGTTCTGTTCTAGTTCAGCTCTAGTTTAGTTCTATTTCTGTTCCAGTTCAGTTCCGGTTCAGATCTAGATCAGTTCTAGTTCTGTACTAGTTTATTTCTAGTCAGTTCCAGTTCAGTTCTATTTCAGTTCTTTTTCAGTTCAGTTCAAATTCAATTATAGTGTAATTTTAGTTCTATTTCAATTCTAATTATGTTCTTACTCATCTGTACTTTAGTCTTAGTTTTCACCATGTTAATTCGAAATCAGTTCCATATATATCCCTCATTTTATATATATTTTACTTTCTCTTTACTCTCTTCTCTTTACCAAACAAATTTTCATTGTAACCTCTTTATTGGCATTTGTGTGATAACTTCCTGTTGCAAAACCCACAATGCCATTTCAGCAAATGTGCAATATTCTCTCCTCTCTGGCAGTCATTTCTTTTCTCGTTAGCCACATCATTATAACACCTGCCTTTGTGTACTTCCTTTTTTTTGTGCTCTTAAAGAGAATGTCACATAACAGTTAATAAAGTTCCCTTTATACTTCCTCCTTGCTCCACCACCATTAACTGCAAGAACAAAACAAACTACTCTAACGACTCTACCAACACAAAGAGTAGAGGAGAAGAGTGGGAGGAAAAAGGAGACAACAACAACAACAAAAAATGCAATAAAAAACCGCAGACTATATAAATGTTTATTACAGTTTGTGGCTCAGTTATTTTCAACCTCAACTATGTGGCGGTCATATGAATGTTAGAGTAAGTATATTACATTACTTCCCCCATTCTTCCGAGGAAACTCTTATAAAATTGGTTCGAGGTAGAAAGGAAGAAATTGCAATAATGTGTTTGTTGTTGTTTTTTCGTTATACAGTTAATTTTTATGTTACATTAAATTTAAAAAGGTGATAACTTAAAATTACATTTCATTCTTTCTTTTTTTTGTTTGTTTGTCAATACATGGAATCATTTTTTTTTTTGGGTCCGCTTTATGTTCAATCAATGGCCAAATTCAGTCGAAATGTTTTGGATTTTTTATTGTTAATGGAAATTGTTGTTATTGACCATCGTCATCATAAAACGTATCGTAATAAATATTGACGATCAGTTTGATGGTTGGTTGGTTTAATAGAGTTGGTTGAAAGGAGGTTCGGTATAGTCAATGAGCACAAATGGGTAGTAAAATCGAAATTATTTATTATTAATGAAGTTTTTTGTTTTTGGAAAATATATTAATAAAGCGGAAATTAATAATACTGAAAGACCAAAATAAGAGGTTCAAGATTGAAATATAAAATTGAACCACTGTGATCATTGCAAATCGTTGAGGATCAATTAGTCAGCGCTCGCTTTTCAAATGATTCTATAAATTTGAAGAGATTATGAACTGTATTAGAGGTTCAAGGTGAAGTAGTTTCAAAAATTAAACAGCCTGTGAAATATATTTTAAACTTCGTCAAGGCATCTATTTCATTCAATCCGAAATTCTTTCCTATACAGTAATTTAAAAGTCCAAAGTTTCTTTCAGAATCGGCTAGTTAAAAACATTAAGGGAAAGTTTGGAGTATGATTCACATATGACTAAGTTTTATTGCCACTTCTTGCATCTAAATAATTCCTGATATATTCGAATGAACATAATTATTGTATTATAAAGCTGATATTAGAGTATTATGGGTTATAGCTTCCCAAATTCGATATCAAGGGTCAAATAATTATGACAGAACACTCGAAAAATCCTCAAATTCTCCTTAATTAAAACAGATGAAAGAAATGATTTCAGATAAGTCCGCTGTTAGCTGAACGTAACTAAAAAACCTTTGCTGTTTTCCCTTCTTCATTCGACATTTTATAGGTTTGCGAAGGCCGTATCGGAGCAATTCATATTTTGAACATGATTGTGATATAATTTAAAATCAGATTCTACTTCAGTTCTAATTTAGTTCAGTTATAGTTCACCTTCTGGTTCAGATTCTAGTTTGGCTTCTCGATTTCAGTTCAGATTTTACTTCAGATGCTAATTCAGATTCCAATTTAGATTTCAGTTCAGATTTCAATTCAAATTCTTCTTAAGATTATAGTATAGATTGTGATTCCGATTCTAGTTCACATTCTAGTTCGAATTCTAGTTTAGTTTAGAATCTATTTCAGATTCTAGTTCATATACTAGTTTATATTGTAGTCCAGACTCTAATTGATATTCTTTTTCTAGTTTAGTTGCTAGTTCAGACTTAATTTCAGATAATAGTTCAGTTTTAGTTCAGCTCAAATTCACTCAAGAGATCTATTTATACATTTTTTCCCAATGATGTGAAAAAAAGCTCTTCAAACTTCAAAGAAAGAGCTGTGGAATAATGTTCATATAGTCAAGTTCGAATCGTATTAATGATATAAGTTTGCAGTCCAGTTCAAGCTCAAGTTAAAAGCTTTCTCTAGCAATGGTTAAGGCTTCTGTTTCGCTTCTTCTTACTTTCTTTAATAAAGAATTTTTTTCTAATTATTCTCTTAACTCTTAAAGTTTTTCCAACTTCCTTTATTTATCTACACCGTATCTCTATATATTAATTAATGACTTAAAACTCTCTAAATCAGCCTAAAACCTGAAACTAATTTCTTACCAATTTTTTTAAGCACTTAATTGACCTACTTTTCCTTCTGTACTGGAAACAGAAATAAAAAATCCATCGCTGGGAAACAAGAAATAGATAAACTGCTATTTGAGAAACCTAAACACGTAGGAAATAAATGAACATAATAACATCAGGGAGATGAAAAAAAAAAAAAAAATAGAAGAAAACTTTATAAAAATAGAAGAAAAAAAACCTTATAGACAAATATTGTGGACTTCTTATATTTTAGCTACGTTGATTTAAAGACAATATGAATGGAGGGAGCTCTCATCATTATTATTTCTAAGCACAAATCTTATTAAGAGTTAAAACACAGACACCAACTCCTCCTTTAGCGTATGTTACTGATGCTGATACACCATTATTGCCTTCAATGGAATTCAAACTCTTATGATGAAGGATTCTCTATTACATGGAAAAAAGTTTAATCACAAAAAACATGTGGCATACAAATTAAGCATGAACATGCAGTAAAGAATATGTGTCTCTCTCCTCTCCTCTCCATATAAAAAATGAGATGGAAAAAATGTTAACATACATTTATCTCCACTTTTTGTTCAGTTCTAATTCGTTTTAGGTTCGGTTATAACTCAATTATGGTTCAGCTCTAGTTCAATTCTAGTTTAGTTTTAGTACAGCGCTAGATTAGTTCTATTTCAGTTTCAGTACAGTTCAATTCCAGTTCAGTTTCAGTACAGTTCAGTTCTAGTTCAATTCTAGTTCAGCTCTAGCTCTGCACTAATTCAGCTCTAGCTCTGCACTAATTCAGCTCTAGCTCAGTTCTAATTTGGTTCTAGTTCACCTCTAGTTCAGTTCTAGTTCAATTCTAGTTCAGATCTAGCTCTGCACTAATTCAGCTCTAGCTCAGTTCTAATTTGGTTCAAGTTACCTCTAGTTCAGTTCTAGTTCAATTCTAGTTCAGCTCTAGCTCTGCACTAATTCAGCTCTAGTTCAGTTCTAATTTGGTTCTAGTTCAGCTCTAGATTAATTCTAGTTCAGCTCTTGCTCTGCTCTAATTCAGCTCTAGTTAAGTTCTAGTTTAGTTCTATTTCAGTCCCTTTTCAGTTTCAGTACAGTTCAGTTTCAGTTCTAGTTCAGTTCAGGTCCAGTTCAAGCTCAGATTTCCTTAAGTTAGCTATAGTTCGGCTATAGTTCTGCTATAATTCAGCTTAGTTCAGCTATAGTTCTTCTCTAGTTCAGTTCTAGTTCAGTTTCTGTACAATTCTATTTCAGTTCTAGTTCAGTTCAAGTTCAATTCTAATTCAGTTCTAGTTCAGTTCTAGATCATATTATAGTAAAGATTCTAGTTTAGATAATAGTTCAGCTCCGAGTTCTGATTCTAGTACAGACTCTAGTTCTGACTATAGTTTAGATTGTAATTCAGATTATACTTTGAATTTTACTTAAGTTTGTAGTTCACATTCTAGTCAAAATTATTGTTCTGATTCTAGTTTCAATTCTAATGCAGATTCCAGTTATCTAATATTGTAAATTCCTTATCCTGATTCCAGTTCGAATTTCAGTTTAGCATATAGTTTAGTTTCTATATAAGATTAGAGTTCAGATTCTACTTCAGATTCTTGTTTAGATTTTTGTTCTGACACTCCTTCAGATCCTATTTCAGATTCTTGTTTTATCGCTTTAATTTAGAATACAGTTCGGATACTAGTTTTTTTAAGCTTTTAAGATTCAAAACCTCTATTCAGATTCTTTCGAACTCATTCCTTTCAAATATTTTTGTCTCCTCTATTTTAGTTACATTAACAAGTCAAAGACACATGAAATCATTATTTTTTTTTATTAGACTTTGAAAGTGTGTTAGACATACAGGATGTGTAGGTATGTAAAGAAAATACATAAATATTCTTGGACCGTTATACAACAAAATTAAATTGTAACAAATCAAAAAAATCTGTGTCAAAACTAAATAAACGTTAACAAGAAGATGAACAACAACAACAGCAACAACATGAAATATATAAAATTTCATAAAATCTAATCAAAAGACAACAAAATACAAAATATTCACACATAAGAAATTTAATGCTCAAAGGGATTAAAAGAGATTCCTTATAGTCTGTGTCTATTCTGCCTGTGTCTTACAGTCAGCAGTCAGTGTTCCCCCTCATCTTAATAGTTATTTACGTTGTTCGTTATTAAATTTTCTCTGGCAGAGAAAACTTTAACACCGACTTCTTGTTTTTCCATATGCGAAATATTTTTTCTGCATTTTTCCCTTTAGTTTTTGTTTTAACCTTTAGAGATTTAGGGGAGTGACACTACAGAACACCAGAAGGGAACCTACAAAAAAAATGTACTTTCATATGTGGAATAAAATAAAATGAACTTTTAATCTCTAAAGAGGTTAAAGTAGCAAATTAAGTTACAAACCAAACTAAGAATCGTAGCAGCAACAACAAATGTCATATGCATACATGAAATGTGAGTGTGTAAAATCAAACGAGGGTCGTAACGAAATGATCTTTGGAAATAAAACAGCTCTCAAAGCATCTGGTAGGAAATCAGTAAGCTTAGTGTTCGAACTATTTTGCACGAAAAGTTAAAGCTAATGCGCAACATACAAAGCTCAAGTTCCTCACAGAACTCTGTTAAAAATTCAGAAAACAAAAATAGAGCACGGAAATTGAAGTCAAGTTTTCGAAAATAAATCCCCATATCGGATGACGAAACTTATTTTCTGGTAATTAATATGCAATCATATGTAACGGGCTCTACGGAAAAAGGCTGTTTCCATTCATAAGTCTTTATAATGTGTTTACTTATTTTTGGTCTGACTTGGCATCCTGTCATTATGGTAAACAAACCCATGAGTGGTACAAGAACAATAATATGATGTTTATATCAAAAGAAGCAAATTCTCCAAACTGCCCGGAGTTAAGGTCAATGAAGAGATATTAAGATTTTGTCTAAAGCTTATTCATGAGCACAATGGGAATATTGAACTTTCAGTAACAAAAAATGTGGAAAATGGAATTAAAAAAATATTAAATTTTCATTCTTTACAAAATTTTCTATAAATGTTTTTTCTTTAGAAAATTTTCAATAAATTGTCTGTTCTTTAGAAAATTTTCCATAAATTTTCTGTTCTTTAGAAAATTTTCAATAAATTTTCTGTTCTTTAGGAAATTTTCAATAAATTTTCTGTTCTTTAGAAAATTTTCCATAAATTTTCTGTCCTTTAAAAAAAATCTCCATAAATTTTCTGTTCTTTAGGAAATTTTCCATAAATTTTCTGTTCTTTAGAAATTTTTCCATAAATTTTCTGTTCTTTAGAATAGAAATGGAAAATTTAATAGAAAATATCAAATAATTTTCTCCGTGTATTACCGTTGTGTTTTCTTTAATTTCTGCTATATAACGTTATTTACAACAATTTTTGTTTAATTATATTTGAAATGACAAAACTTAATTGACAAATGTTTTTTTTTTCAATTTTAAAAAATTATTTATTTCTGTTTAATAATTAAAAAAAAATTATAAAAACTCCAGATTTTTCACTTTTATTTCACAGTTTTATTTGTGCATTTGTGAAAAAGTGATCTCGGCTAAAAGAACTGTTGAAATCCGGAAAATATATAGTTTTACTTATTCATTAACATTTCTTCCAACGCCCTTGGCGAAGAAGACAGTGATGGAAACTAAGATGAAGATGATCATCCTGAAATCGATTACACTGATGAAAATAGTTCAGATCTAAAGAACCATTAAGGTGTTTTTTTTAAGATGATAAAAGCGTTGAGAGCGATAAATAAAAAAAAAATTCATTCTATAGAAAATTTTCAATAAATTTTCATTCGATAGAAAATTTTCATTCTACAGAAAATTTTAATCTGTACTTTCTCAACAAATTTTCATTCTATAGAAGGAAATTTTTCAATAAATTCTCCTTTAAAAATTTTTCAATAAATTTTTATTTCTTTAGAAAATTTTCAATAAATTTCCATTATTTTCATTGCAATTTCCAAAAAAAAAAAATTATAATTTAAAATTTATAAATTAAATTGGGTTCTTGTAATGAATAACGAGTGTTAAGAATTTTTCAATCACAGTCCTTAATGTGAACTGAGCTTAAGTCTGAACTAGAAACTGAGTAAGAATCTTTGTTAGAATCAGTTGCCGATATGAACTTAAATTAAGAATTTTCAATAAATTTTCTTTAGGAAATTCTCAAATAATTTTCTCCGTGTATTACTGATTTGTTTCTTCGAATTTCTTTCCGCGATCGAACAATTTTGTGTTATAATTTGTTTAATTTTTTTCTCAAGTGTCAAAACTAAATTAACAAATGTTTTTCATTTCAAAAAATAATAATTTTTTTAATAAAAAGAAGAAGTATAAAACTTCGGATTTGTCACATTTATTCCACAGTTTCATTTGTACATTTGTCGAATAGTGATCTCGCCAAAAAAATAATGTTGAAATGCCGAAAATATTTAGTTTTATTCGCTATAATGTTGTTATTGGCGCAAACCACTAAAGGTGATGAAGATGACGAAGATGATGACTTTGGTGATTTCGATGAGAGTTATGAATATAATGATGATGAAGATGAAGATGATGATATCAGTGAAAGCTTTTTTAGTGAATATGACTTTTCTGAAAGTGTTATTCAGGAAGGTGATGAAGACGGCAACGAATTTGTTAAAATCATTAAGATGATAAAAGCGATAAAAATAATTATGGTGAATGACAAGTGTCACATGTTTAACGTAAATGGAACAAATGTTAATTTATCAGAGTGTTAATAACATTATTTCTGAAGATTTTAAATGTTTAAATAAATGAAATATAAATTAATTTAATTTATGATGTTTTATTTTGTATTATTTTATTGTCTTCCTGAAGTTTCAAGCTCCCAAAAAGCCTTCAAAAACAATAACAATAAATCCGAACAAAACTTGAGGTACCTTCAGTATTATGTTTACAAACCGATTTCGCTGGATTTCAATAGCGAAATTCTTACCGTTTAATATACAAGCCATATATGTAAGCTATAGGATATGCTTCCATTACATTGTGAATTTTTTAGTGAAAATGGGAATATTCAGTGAATTTTTTTTAGTGAAAATGTAAATTTTTTAGTCAAAAGGTAAATGTTTAGAGCAAATCAAAATTGAAATGGTGAAGATGTTAATTTTTATTGAAAATTTTGCGAAAATGTGAGTTTTTAGTGAAAAGTTTTCATGAAAATTTAAATTTAATTTTAAAAGAAAATGTGAATTTTTTGTGAAAGTGTGGATTTCTATTTAAAATGTGAATTTTTATTGAAAATTTTGTGAAAATGTGAGTTTTTCGTAAACATGTGAATTTTTTGTAAAAATGTGAATTTTAAGTGAAAAATTTTCAGGAAAATTTAAATTTCTAGTGAAAATATATATTTTAAAAGAAAATGTGAATTTTTTGTGAAAATTTTAATTTCTAGTGAAAGTGTGGATTTCCTTTTAAAATGTGAATTTTTAGTGAAATTTTTTTCAGGAAAATTTAAATTTCAAGTGAAAATATATGTGTAAAAAAAGTGAATTTTTTGTGAACATTTTAATTTTTAGAGAAATTTTGTATTTTACGTGAAAATTTTTATTTTAGTAAAATTGTTAGTGAAAATTTGAATTTTTAGTCCAAAAATTAAAATTTTTAGTAAAACTATTAATTCTTTAGTGAAAATTTGAATTTTTAGTAAAAATTTTTATTAAATGATTTTTTTTTAATTGCAAATTTTTAGTGTAAATTAGAATTTTTAATAAAATTGAAATTTATTGTGAAAATTTGAACTTTCAGTGAAAATGTAAATTTTTTAGTGAAAATGTAAAATTTTAGTGAAAATGTAAATTTTTTAGTGAAAATGTAAAATTTTAGTGAAAATGTGAGAAATTGAATTTGAAAATTCGAATTTTTAGTCAAAAAATGTAAAAGCAAAAAATTCTAACATTTTAATTTTCAGTGAAAATTTGAATTTTTATTGAAAATTTTATTTTATTTTTTTTAGCGAAAATTTTAAAGTTTTAGTGAAAATTGAAATTTTAAGTGAAAAATTTAATTTTAAATAAAAACTTGAATTTTTAATAAACATTTGTATTTTTAATAAAAATTCGAAATTTTAATAAAATTTTGAAATTTTAATAAAAATTTGTATTTTTAATAAAAATTTGAAATTTTAATAAAAATTTGTATTTTTAATAAAAATTTGAAATTTTAATAAAAATTTGAAATTTTAATAAAAATTTGTATTTTTAATAAAAATTTGAAATTTTAATAAAAATTTGTATTTTTAATAAAAATTTGAAATTTTAATAAAAATTTGAAATTTTAATAAAAATTATAATTTTTAATAAAAATTTGAAATTTTGATGAAAATTTGAATTTTTAATAAAAATTTGAATTTTTAATAAAAATTTGAATTTTTAATAAAAATTTGAATTTTTAATAAAAATTTGAATTTTTAATAAAAATTTTAATTTTTAATAAAAATTTGAATTTTTAATAAAAATTTTAATTTTTAATAAAAATTTTAATTTTAATAAAAATTTTAATTTTAATGAAAATTTAAATTTTAAATAAAAATTTTAATTTTTGATGAAATTTTTAACTTTTAGTAAAATTTTGAATTTTACTAAAAATGTATTGAATGAAAATTTTTAATTTTAGTAAAAATCTAAATTAGAATTTAAAAATAAATATGAACTTTCAGTAAAAATGTAAAATTTTTAGTGAAAATGTAATTTTTTTTCGAAATTGCTGTGAAAATTTTAATTCTTTATGAAAATTTGATTTTTTAGAAAAGAAATGTAAAAAAATCAAAAAAGTGAAAATTTGAATTTTTAGTTAAAATTTGAAATTTTATTGAAAATTTATTTTTTTTTTGCGAAAATTTACATTTTTATTGAAAATTTAAATTCTAAGTAAAATTATGACCTCCTTTCAGTAGAATGAAACATAAAGTTCAATATTAAGACCTTTTCAGAATTCTGGTTCAGACTTAAATTTATATGTTAGATCAGATCACAGTTCAAATTACGAGTAAAGATTATAGTCCAATGTCTAGTTCTGAATTTAGTTAATAATTCTAAGACAGATTCTCATTCAGAGACTGTAGATTATAGTAGAAGTACTAATTCAGATCTTATTTCAAATTCTAGTTGAGATTCTAATTCAAACTTTACTTCAGTTTATATTTCAATTTTAATCCAGATTATATTCCAGAGCCTTATTTAGATTCTAGGTCTGATTACAATCCTAATTCAGATTTTTGTTGTTGTTATAGTTCAAAATCTAGTTCAGATTATAATTGTAGTTCAGACTTCAGTTCAGATTCTAATTTAACGACTAATTTTGTGTCTCTTAATCTGAGTTTTATTCGGATCCTACTTGTGGGCCTATTTTAGAATCTAGTTTAGATTTTATTTCAGATGTTTGTTTAGATTCTAGTTTATATTAAATCTATATAAGATTTAATTTGTTCTGATTTTTTCAGATTCTTCTTCTTAGTTCAGATTCTAGTTAAATTTTGATTTTATTTCAAAGATAAATTATACGATTAGATCAGAGATTTTTTTATTCTGAATTTATTTAGAAGTTGTTTAGATTCTATTTCAGACTTTTGGTTCAAAGTACTGTTCTGATTCTACTTTGGAGTTTAGTTTAGAATTTTGTTCAGATTTTAGTTCAGATTTTAATTTAATATAAATCAGATTCCATAGGGAGTTTAGATTTGAACCTTATTAAGAATATCAGATTTTAATTCTGATTCTAGTTTTATTATAATATAGAATCTGTTATAATTCAGAATCAAGTCAGAATCTTATTTTGGGACAAGTTTACAATTAAATTCAGAAATAAGATTTTATAATAGAATCTAAATTCTGGACTAAAATGTTTTCATTTCAGATTTTTAATTTGACTTCAGTCCAGAATCCAATTCAAAGTACTGTTCAGAATTATATGAAATCATGATTTCAGTTTGGGTTTAGTTTTGAATTTAGTTCAGTTATTTTTTGCAAGAAAAATTTAGAAAATAATTTTTCTTAACCTTCTTAATTTTTCGGGTATTAATCCCATTTTAAATACCTTTTAATTACGACCTCGTACGTTCGTATATAACAAGATATATTACATATATTCAATTCAGGATACACATGAGAAGACACATAAATATTGTAATACATTTTTCTTACATTCATTCATCTCCCTCTCGTTTGGGGATTAAATGGATGACAATGTTAAAATTGAGGCAGGAAGATGGAAGACAGGGCAGGGTATGGCAACAAGTGGGATTACAAGAGATTTTCAGAAAAGTTTGCAAAAAAGAGTTTAATTAAAAAAATTATAAAATAAGGAAAAATATGGAATAAATTAAAATTGACTTTAAGATTCAAGGAAACTTCTCTTCAATGATGAAGAGAAGTTTCCGTTCATCAAAAATTTTTCCACAAAAAATTTATCATCCGCAGATCAGACTTTACCTCATGGAACTCCCTAAATTTCTTACACATTAATAACTTCCATTTGTGACTATTCAAGGTTTTCTGTCTATTTTCCTTTTAACTACGCTGTTGAAATATCTATACGAGCAGGACTATAAACTTTATTTTGGCAAATCCTTAAAGGAGAATAAAATCATGTTAAAAAGTTATGTGATTTTCTAACAAATTAATTCAGATAAAACTTTTTCTCTTCTCTTAATACCGAAAGATGAAAATACTAAAAGATGCGAATGAGATGAAAAATAAATAATTAAAATACGAAAATTGTGTGGGAGGACCTTTAACAGCTGTTTGATATTATTAGTAGCAATTAAAGTGATTTAGAGAGAGATTTTATGTAAAAATATTTTCAGAGAATTCTGGAGGTGTTTTAATTACCAAATGAGCAGGGAAAAATTACAAAGTTATTTATCTGTTTTCTTTTTAAGAAAAAGAAATATGGCTTTTTTTCCTAGAAAGAGATTAAAATATAAAAATAAATTTTTATCCTACAGGAAGACATACTTTTGTCATAATAAGAATCAGACTGAAAAACTAAAATTAATAAATCTCGACCATTTAAGAAACGTATTATGATGCATGATCGAATTTTTATAGAAATCTTTAGCGATTTGGATGAAATGTGATATTAAGGTTTCAAAATATTTCTTGTTCTCCTTTATAGTTGCCAACAAAGGTGGCGCCTTAGTCAAACACCTTGAGAATGAAAACTACTGGATCATATATGAGTCTCTACCATTTTAAGGCGAGTATTTTAATAGAATAATTAATTTTAGCGACTTTGATTTAATCTGGAGTTAAGATTTTAGAAAATCTCTCTTTCACGTAATGTCGATATAAGTTCCTTGCAAACAATTACGAGGCAAAATATACCCATCAACTTTGGTCTAAAAACTAGTTTGGCGCAACCAATAGTGTTATTATAACTCCCCACCAATATATATATATTCTCTATTGCTGATCTTTTTAAACGATATTAGTACAGAGATAAAACCATGGAATTAGTGATTGGAGAATCGATTGCGATTATGGTTGAGAAATTATTATGTTGTGATCCCATCTATACCGCCAATTTGATGCTAAAATCGATTCGATTAATCGAAAAGTGTAGAATTTTTTTGTTTCAATTATTTCAATCGATTAAAAAATCGTCTATTGTATGCGATTAATCGGTTAATAAATGGAAATATAGTTGATCGAAAAATCAATTGTTGTTTCGTTTACTACACAGAATAATTGTAGAAGGAATAAATTCCACCCAACTGAATACATCATTCATCCTTGTCTTATATATCACCTATTGACCCCAACCCCCCACCATCATTAACTTGGCAACATTTTCACATTAATTTTCAAAAACTAAAGTTTTTTTTTTTTTATAGTTGAGAGAAAAAATTAGTCACAAAACTAAACTAAACTAAATACAATGAAAAAAAATAAGAAAAAGTTTTCAAATCAAGTTTGTTTTGGATGCCATAAATTATTTGCTAAATATTCTAACAACAAACATTTGTTGCAAACATATAGTAGAGAGAAAAAAAACTTTTGTTTGTGGAAAAAATATATAAATCTCGAAAAAAACTAAACTTTTCTAATGAAATAAAAAAAGGAAAAAAATCGAGCAACGATGCTCTCGCAACTAAAATGCATTCAATGGCAATAGAAATTAAGTTTGAGAAAAAAATGAAACATTTCAAACCAAAAAAAAGCAATGAGTCCTGAACTTTAAAAACTAAACATGTAAAAATTGTATATTTGGCTATGCCGAATCTTCAATAACCTCCACCACAAAAGCGTGTAAGAAAATATGTTATGTTTCGTACATACACACTTTACACATACACTCACAAAGGTTTATAATATACCGTTTTTCTTAAAAATACCACGAAACACATAATGAGTTATAAAATTAGTTATATTTTTGGCGATAACTTTTTTCTACTGAACCGATTTTGATATGATAATGAAGTACATATAAGTTTTTTATTATGCAAAAAAATTATATTCTAATTTATCGACTTCTAATTAAAAGTTTTACGAAAAATTTTCTCTGAAACTTAGAGTTTGCATCAGATATCGGTCTATATCTTTTGATATACTAAACCGATTTGGCTGTTTTTAAATAGGAAAATTCTCAGAAATATAACAAATACTCAAGCCAAATTTCATTAAGCCCTGTCAATTATTGTAGATGTGAAAGTGCCAACAAGAGACAAGCAGACATAGCTAAATCGACTTCGATTTTAATTTGATACAAGAATATATATACATTTCACGCTGAATGACAAAGTTAATATACCACTTGTGGTGGTGGAGGGTATAAAAATAAAACGAAATATTTTTTAAAACTCTTTTTTTTAACACAAAAATTTTCACATTTAAAATTTTTTCAGCGAAATTTTAAAACTAGAAAATCAATTCAAAATAAAAACCTTGATCTGATTCTATATCTCTTTTAAAACGTGATTATCCTCTTACTCACACCCATCCATTATAACTGCCAGCCACCTTTTTGTGATTATTTGCTCTTTAAATGAGATTTTCTTCAAAAAACTCTATTACATTCTTCTCAAATAATATTTATCACCATTAAACTAATTTCAATTGTTTATAAGGAAGCAAAAAATATTATAATTCATAGACAAAACTCAGAAATTTTCTTATAAGGAATGAGGACAAAAAAAATTTAGAGTATAAAGAATTCAATATTTTAAAAAGTTTCACAGTTCAAATTGAAAAAATACTCATTTGGACTAATTAAATCTTATTCCATATTTTAGTTCATTCTTCTTCATATACTTGAGGTTCTATTTTAGTTTCCACATCAGATTCTGATTTGAAATTTTAATATTTTGCAAACATTCTCCAATAAATATTACGGAATTTATACAATTCATTGTACGGTATGGTTCACTGGCAGCTGTACTTTTCGTTGTGTTTCCTATATGCAGATTCAGATTCTACAATTAAACCAACAAGATGCAATGTTGAAGTGTTTGGTCAATTGAACCTTCGCCACAGAACGACATGAGTTATAGGCGACCAAAAATAGTAAACTAAACGGCAGCTGTATCAATGGAAAGTTTTCTCCCCACAACAACAATAGTGATGGTCATCGTTTTACAGTTCAGCAAACTTTTACGGAACGGGTCTTGCAAAAACAAAAATCCTTCAGACGGAAAGTGAGGGACAATAATAGAATAATTGTTTTAAGTGTCTATTATCCTTCCTCATTACTTTCGTCTGCGGAAGTAGTTTAAAGGTGTTAAATCTCCTGACATGAGTACCCATTACACAATGACCGGTAATACCTGAGACTAAAAGAGGAAATGACGAGGTCGTCAAGAATTAAGTGTGATCGTAAAGGGGGCCAGATTACCTTGATGTTGTTCTTATCACATTATATGGAAGTAGCACAAGATACTAGATCCGCAAAATGTAAGCAGTTACGAAAATGATCCCATAACCAGATTCTCGCCAGATGTTTCACCATCTCCTTAAGAGATGTGCGGAACTCTTAAACGCTACCTGATTGTTTATCAAAAATCAAATGTTCCAGTCAAATATTTTAAATCTCCTCGCATGGATGCCCATCAAATAATGAGCGGTGATTGCAGAGGTTAGAGGACAAAAATCATCAAGGGCGAAGTCTGGAATAATGTCACGTCATCTTGTTAGAAGCTGTTTCCGAAATAAATCTTAAAAGCTGTCTATACAAAATCGAATGTTCCTGCAAGCCACCTAGCAGCACTTCCACTAGCCGAAATCTCGGCCAGAACATAACTTCTGTAACAATTTCTGGTTTCTTTGTCCGAAATTTTTATAATTTCCAAATATTAGTAATCACATTATCCCGATGTTTTCTAAAAACTCGATTACAAAATTTTCACTTTAACATTTTTCCATTCTCATTCCTTTTCTCACAAAATTTCCTGATAAAAAACCAACATCAGACCATTAGAACACATCAACATTACGTGCATGAAGAACAATACACACCTCAATCAGCTCCATCATATGTGTGAGAATACACTCTCCCTCCTGTGTTTCACTCACCTCTCCCTTCGCCTAGAAATAGTCTTTACGATTTACACGTGATTAACATAAATGTTAAGGATAATATAACTTTATTACCCATTTTAACATCAAATTTAAATGTGAAATAAAAAAAAATATGCATAGAAATGTTTGTCTGATCGAATTAGAACAAAAATTATATGGATTGTGAATCTTTTTGTGTAAATAAAATAATAAGATATGAAGTCAGGGAGTGAAGGCAGAGAGAGCCAGAGGTGATGAAGAAGAAAATATTTGTATAGAGTTTCTTGTTTAGGAAAATAGAATTCAAACAAGACAATAATCTTTATTCCATATGAGTGGTGGTGTAAGAAAAAAATTGGGATAAAACAAATATTAAAATGAATAAAAATTACACTGTTTCTAATGAGGAACTTCGAAATGATCCACCTCCAAATACTCTCTAAAGAACAATAAACCGTTACATCGCCTTTCAAGCTGATAATCTATCCTATTACAAGGTCTTAGATCAACAGGCTGCGACAAGAATGAGAAAGTACTGCACACTTAAAGCTTGAAGGTACCTTTATGTTAAAAGGTCTTATACCAGAAATTAATTTTTTATTGGTTTGTCAGAATCCAATACATAAGTTATCATCTAAAGCTTCCATTTCAGGAAATGGTGTTTATCTGCTTTTGTGGTCCTCTTTTCTATCGAGGCAAAGAGAATGACTATGACTTCAATCTGATAATATATTCACTGTTCGTACAAAATAAAAGAAATGTCGCTATACACACTTTCTCCCTACACATACCACCACATACAGATACATATATCACACACATTGACACCCAAGCCTTAGAGGCTAAAAAGTTGCTTACATTTGCCTCTATTCTCAGTACTTTAACAATTTTATTTCAGTTTTTTTCTTTGAGGTTTCACCTCACTCCTCAAAAAAAAAAAAATTGTTTTTGGTATCATTATCATTTTTGTAGTTGTTGTTGTTGTTTTAGACTTAATGGATGAATGAGTGGGTGTTTGGTGACAATTGTTATTAGGTTGGATTCTGTTTTTTTGTTATTGTTGTTATTGTTGTTAGTCTACATGAGTCTAATCGTAATTTTTTTCATCTTTCATGTGACTGACTTTTTTTTAGCACCCACCACCAAACTTTTATTTCAATAGGCTAAAAGCTCATATAATGGGGATTAGAATTGAGTTGAGAAGGGAAAAAGGGAATTAAAGAGTACTTTTGAAAAATATCGCTATGAGTAGAAACGGGAAAAGTATTTTGTTTAAATCTATTCTTAGGAAAATTGCGTGTAAATTGAACTAACAACAAAACCAAAAGTTTTGGTACTATTTCTTCTAAACTTGTCCCTTTTCTAAATTTCATCACTAATCTAAAGAAAATACATAGTTGTCATAGAGTTCATATCATTGTGTTTCATCTTATTTGATTATGTTTTTCTATATGAAATGCATAATTTAACCTTTTTCTAACTTTTATATTTCTCCATCAATTTTCGGGTACTGGGGGAAATTTCGTAAGGTCTTTTTGTGAAAAATATGGAAAATGTTTTCCTCTTATCCTGACAATGTCATCTTAATTCAATGTTGTACATTTTTGTTTTCTTGTCTGTTATTTTTCCTCTTATTTAATATGATCTTTTATTCCCTTTGTAAAGGTTCACATTTTTTGTTTTGTTTTGGGGGGAAACTAAAATTGTATTTGATGTATATTTTTTGGTCTCTATTGTATATGTTAACAAGTGTTACCTGTAGCAACTAACAAAATAAAAGAAAACTAAACTTAATTTAAGAGCTTATACCAACATTAAGCTTTTAAGGCAGTAAATCTTAAAATATTAACTTTGATTACAGATACAGAGTTTCAATTTCAGCGACAAAAACAAGTAGACAATTTTCCTAGAATTTATTTTTTCATAAAAATTGTTTAAATTAGAAATGAACAAGAACTATAACTGAATTAGATCTGAACTAGAACAGAGCTAGAACTGAACTAAAACTGAACTAGAACTAATCTAGAATTGAATTAGTACTAAACTGGAAGGGAAATGGAACTAATTTCGAACTAGAACTGAACTAGAATTGAACTAGATCTGCACTAAAACCGAACTAGAACTAAACTAGTACTAAACTAGAATGGAATTAGAACTGAACTAGATATAAACTAGAACTGAAATTGAACTAAAAATAGAACTCAACTACAACTGATATAGAACTGAACTAGAACTTAACTAAAACTAGTATTGAACTAGAACTAAACTAGAACTGAAGTGCAAGTGAACTAGAATTGACGTAGAACTACCACTGAACTAGAACTGAACAAGAAGTGAAATACCTCTGAACTAAAGTTTTCTATTTTGAGAAAATTTATGAAAATTTTCAATTCTTAACCTTAACGCTTTTTTAATTTGTATATGCAGAACCTTTTTTTGCCTTTAACATTTGTTTCATCATATATGCCACACAATTTTTTCTCTTTTTTCTCATATAAATTGTTACATGCTGAAAGCTTTATAGAATTTTCACTAAAATAGTTTTTCATTTTCATGTTCCACTTAAATATGCAGCCAGTCAAGTCAAACCAGTTCTGTTCTATTGTTTGGTTGTTGAAGTATTTTAAATAAAATTTCTAAACCAGCAATAATCCTGCCAGAGTTTTTTCCTCTCTTCAACTATTAGAACAATTTTTCCTACAATGAACAACAATTTTCTAAAAACTCAGCAGAATTATTTTTTTTCTTTCAGTCATTTATTGGCTTTTTGGAGAGTTCTTTCTTTCAAGCTTATTGCAGATTTTGGTTGTAACCACATTTTATTTCCTTTTTTTAATTTGAATGCAGAAAGTTCATTTTTGCAACAAATGAAATAAAAGTGCAGAAATGGATTTTGATTTGAATTTTAATTTAAATTTTCTTGGAATTATCACATAATAAAACATTCAAAAGACTTTAATACTAATTTCTTAATAAAAATAATAGTAACCATTAATTTAAATAAAAACTAACCTTCTTTGGACTCAGCATCATTTTGTTGAGCAGCTACAGGATTTTCAGCAGGATGAACCATTTTTGTTGTTGAAATTAAATAAAAAACTAAAATAAAAAATCAATAAAAATAATAAAAAATAATAAATAAAGAGTAAAATATAAGAAATATAAATTTCATTAATTCTTCTAAACAACAAAAACAATTAATCCATCTTAACAAACTCTTAAACCAAACATACAAATATGGTTCTCTGGGGAACAATTTTAATGTCCTTACAAATGTTCTTTTATTCTTTAACAAACTCAATGTTGTCACTAAAGAGTTTCTTGTATTTAATTTATTATTCATTCTCACATCACAAAAGTTAATTCAATTTTAAAAAATAGTTTAACTTAATTTGCAATGAAATAGCGTGACTTTACCGTTTTATTCAAAAAAACAAACAAACGAAACCCCTAATTTTACTTGGAGATGTATAATACGAGAGTGTAAGAAATTAGATTCAAAAACATTGAGGAGCAACAAACGAATATGAACAGAAAATTTCAGACTTAAAAGAATTTCGTTTATTAAGAATCTTAAATATTTTGCCTCCTCCACGTTCTAATCAGGGCACAGTCCACACAGTTTTAGTCTAGATTATAGTTTATATTCTAGTTCAGATTCTGGTTTAGATTATAGTTCAGTTGCTGTTCAATTCTAGTTCAGTTCTAGTATAGTATTAGTTAAGTTATAGTTAAGTTCTAGTTCTAGTTCAGTTCTAGTTCAGTTCAAATTCAGTTCTTGTTCTGTTCTTGTTCAGTTTTATTTCAGTTCTAGTTCAGTTTAGTTCAGTTTTAGTTCAGTTCTAGTTTTGTTCAGTTCTAGTTTAGTTCTAGTTCAGTTTTTTTTCTGTTCTAGTTCAGTTCTGATTCAGTTCCAGTTCAGTTCAAGGTCAGTTCTAGTTAAGTTCTAGTTCAGTTTAAAATTCAGTTCTATTTCAAATTTTAATTCAGTTCTAGTTCAGTTCTGATTCAGTTCCTGTTCAGTTCTAGTTCTGTTCTACTTCAGATCTATTTCAGTTCAAGTTAATTTTTAATTCACATCTTTTTAATACTTAGTTTAAGAGTCAATTATACTTTTAGTTCAAATTTAGTTCACATATAACTCACGTTTAGTTCACTTACATTTTATATATAGTTCACTTCAAGGTCACTTCTAATTCTCTTCCTTTCAATTCCTGTTGGTATACGAACACGAATATAGTTTCCTTTTTAAAAAGTCAAATTACTTACAAAATGACTACCATCATTTGTCTCTTGCATTGATGTAGGGTAAAAGTTGCAAACACAAACATTTAAAGTTTATGGTCAAGTTATGCGTGTCACGTTCATATTTCATTCATTTTTTACCGCCACAAATTATTCTATGAAAATGAATAGACGCTAATTTTCATCCCTCTCCCACCTCTTCGAATTCTTCTACGTTGATGAAAAAGTATGTGTAATTTGGAAAATTTATAATGTATTTTATGGTCATTTTGCAGTTACTTTACTTTTATTTTCTTCTTATTTGAGGATAAATTGGAGAAGAGAGTAAATTGCAATTGGAAAATAGTTTTGCTAATTTCTAATATCGTTTTTCGCTTTTATGTATAATAACTCATGTTATTGACCATAAAAGTGTGGTCAATTAATATAAGTAATGTTTGAAATGCTACTGTGGCGGTTTCATATAAGTGATGTCCAAATTTAATGACAACAAGCAAAATAAACGAGCAAACATAAAGAAAATGTCGTAAATTTTAATTGGAAAAAAGAACAATGTAATCTAGTTAATTGGTTTAGTTAATTTGTTTAAGGTTAAAGAGAAATTAAGGAAATTGATTAATATGAGAAAAATTAAAAGTTAAAGATTTGAAGCTTTAATATTTAAGAATTTATCTTTTTGTGCGATCTGGTAACCTTATATTTTACATTTTATCTATTTGCAAAAACTCCCTTTTCTTTTGCATACAATGAAACATCTTTACATACAAACACATGCACACGGCTGTTTTTCGCTTTGCATAAAAATGCAAAACTTGAATGCATGAAAGAACATGATGATGGCAAAAACAATTGTATGCAAAAATAAAACGGCAAATATTCAATCATAAACAAGTCATTAAAACAACAATTACTACATACAGAGAACGAAAAAAGGGCATAGAGCAAAAAAAAAAAAGACACAACATAACCTTATTGACTCCATTTAAAAAGGGGCAAAGAGAAATGATTGATAACAACTTACCAGAAAATTAATAAATTAATTCAGAAATGTTTAAATAATCCAATAAAAGGGGCTTTTTAAAAAGCAATCGATGCGACTTTAGTCTATTTTTTTTAGCACAAAATCAGTTTTTTTTTGTTTTACAAAACGAAATGGCGATCAACGCTTACTTTTTGTTGTAAAATGATTCTTTTGTTTTAAGAAAATTACAATTTTCAATTGTTGTTTTTATGGCTTATTGAATTACACTTCAGGTGTTTTGTTTCACCGTTCTTAAACCGTTTTTTTATTTCATAAATTATAAAAAATATCTGTTTTTTTTTTAATTCTTTAACAGCGTCCGCGAACTTAAACACACGTTCATTAACTTTGCACAAACTTTAATAAACGAGATGTACACAAACAACGATCATTTTATACTCAAAAAGCAAAATTTTTACAACAAAAAACAGATGTACACAAATGACAACTATAACAACAACAAGTAGTTTTTGTGTGGATGAAAATGAAATCTAAGAGACTACAAAAATAAAGTAACAAAAACGATCTCTTTTTTATGTAGAAACTTCTTTTATTTTGATTTTTGTGGAATTGTTAATAAAAAATCTCAATTCGTTACTTTTTATTTGTCTTTTTTAAAAGAACAACAACAAATGTTAAAGTTTAACATTGAAAAAATTATCTGCAAACAAAGCCTGGAATAAGAACAACAAAAGCACTCACACAAACAAAAAATAATTTTGCAAAAACCAAAACAAAACAAAAACACATTGAGCAGGAATTTATCGATATTCAAAGAGTAAACAACAAACCTGAGAGCAATTGACATTAAGCTCTCTGGTAATTTGTGGATGGTAACAGTGTTTACCATTAAAAATACTATAAAAAACGCTAGAATAAATCAAAAATATTATTGAAATTTCAATAAAAAATAAATATTTCACTTAAAATTATTTTAATTATCTTTAATTGACAATTATTTAACAAATTAATTTACTTTAAATAAATTTTGCAACATTTTCTTTAATTTTTTCCAATTTCCACAAAACCGTTAGAAATTATTTCGAATTTCATTTTAAACTCTCTTTAAATGTTAACGTTTGTTGACTTTTTATTTGTAGGTATTTATACTTTTTTTGTATTTGCTATCCATGATCTAATGATCTTTTTTGCCCAAAATTTAAACTAGTTTTTTTTTATTTATTTTCTATTTGCATGTTGTGTTATTTTTTCAATCAAACAAAAGTAAGAAAAAAGTGGAGAAATATTAATGACACCACAATGCTGTTGACTTCAAATCCAGAAAAAAATTGTAGGAAATTTAAGAAATTGTGATTTAATTTAAAGATATTTTTACTAATAATGGTGATGAGATCACTGTGCGTGCTTTTTGCTAAAATTAATAAAATAAGGGAATATTTTTGAAATTTTAATTAACATATAAAATTTGGTTCAAAATGTGATTTGTTTTGTAACAAATTGAATGAATTTCGTGTTCAAAGGAAATTAATATATACTTTGGGTTGATCAATCAAAAAACAAAAAAAGAAAATAATAATAACTCAGGAAAACCTCAAATTGAAGAAATTTGAAATTTCCGATTTATTTTAATTTTACATTAAATTTCGAATTTACAGAAATATTATCATCAATTTTCGATTAGGATTTTATTGATAAAAATTATACGATCAGTTTTCGAATTAAAGAAATCTTACTTTTGTATCGAAATTCAATTCTTAAGAAATTTTCACAAAAAATCTTTTTATAGATAATTTTCCAAAAATTTTTTTCTGAGAAAAATCTTCCAAAAATTTTCTTCCTATAGAATTTTTTTTTTAATTTTTTTCTTTCTGTTGAAAATTTTCAAAAAATTTGCTTTCTGTAAAAAATTTTCAAAATTATTTAGAATTTTATTGATAAAAATTATACGATCAGTTTTCGATTTAAAGAAATCTTACTTTTGTATCGAAATTCAATTCTTAAGAAATTTTCACAAAAAATGTTTTTATAGATAATTTTCCAAAAATTCTGAGAAAAATTTTCCAAAAATTTTCTTTCTATAGAAAATTTTTTAATTTTTTTTCTGTTGAAAATTTTCAAAAAGTTTGTTTTCTGTAAAAAATTTTCAAAACATTTTTTTCTGTAGAAAATTTTCTTTCTGTAGAATAATTAAAAAAAAGTATTTTTTTATATAGAAAAAACATTTCACGTGAATTTTCTTTCTCTTAATAATTTAACAGAAATTTTCTTTCTATTGAAAATTTTCTTTCTGTAAAAAATTTTCAAAAATTTGCTTTCTGTAAAAAAATTATCAAAACATTTTTACTGTAGAAAATTTTCTTTCTGTAGAAAAATTTCCCAAAAAAGTAAAAAATTTTTCAAAATATTTTTTTCTGTAGAAAATTTTCTTTCTGTAGAAAAATTTCAAAAAAAAAGTTGAAAATTTTCCATTTTTTTGTTATATAGAATTTTATAGAATTTCACGTGAATTTTCTTTCTCTTAATAATTTCACAGAAATTTTCTTTCTATATAAAAAATTTCACAGAAATTTTCTTTCTAATGAAAATTTCACAGAAATTTTCTTTCTAATGAAAATTTCTATATAGAAAATTTCACAGAAATTTTCTTTCTAATGAAAATTTTCTTTCTATAAAAAATTTCACAGAAATTTTCTTTCTATAGAAAATTTCACAGAAATTTTCTTTCTAGAGAAAATTTCACAGAAATTTTCTTTCTAGAGAAAATTTCACAGAAATTTTCTTTCTAGAGAAAATTTCACAGAAATTTTCTTTCTATAGAAAATTTCACAGAAATTTTCTTTCTATAGAAAATTTCACAGAAATTTTCTTTCTATAGAAAATTTCACAGAAATTTTCTTTCTATAGAAAATTTCACAGAAATTTTCTTTCTATAGAAAATTTCACAGAAATTTTCTTTCTATAGAAAATTTCACAGAAATTTTCTTTCTATAGAAAATTTCACAGAAATTTTCTTTCTATAGAAAGTTTATCATTTCTTTCAAAAGACCTTTTATGGTAAATTTTCTCTTAAACGAAAACTTGTCGTAAATTTTACTTCATTATAAATTTTATCTTTTCATTTCGATTTTTTGTTCAAATTTATTAAAATAATAATTTCAAAACATTTCGTGTTATTTCATTCAAAAAATCAATTTAAACAAAGTAATAAAATTTGATTGACAGTGAAATTTTTATTCACTTATCAAAAAAAAAATACACATTTTCTTTTAAAATGACTTTTAACTTAAACTTGATTTTACGCATTTCAATTCAATCAAATTAACCATGTAAACTATTTAACTAAATTTTCAAAAAAAAAGACCAGAAAATGTGCGTAAAACAAGAAAATATTAAATAAACAACGCCTCAATGAGTAACGAGTATTAGAAATTGTTTTTAACTACTCCAACATGATAAAAATTAATCACAATTTATTGCAGCCATAAAAATTTCCAGTGACAGCAAATAAAATTGTTAATAATTTAAAGCGATAAATTAACAAAACAAACTGCAGAAAATATGCAACACTGTTTATGCTTAAGCGTTTTAGGGTTAAGTAGGGTTTAGTTGAGTAGAAATTAACGGTTGTTTTAAGGTAAAAGTGTTGCACTTTTAAATTCACGATGCCAGATTGTTGAAATTGCATTTGGGCGTTAATAATGTAAAATTGTAACACTTTTTTCCGTTAAGAACTTATTTTAACAATTTTTTTAACTTTAATTACTTATTTATGTTTTAAGCCAAGTTAAGAATGTTTTTTAAACGTTTTTGTGTATTTATGTATTTTTAACATGTTTAGATTCTCCACCTTTATCTCAAGAGTTTTGCATATAATTTTCAGTGTTTTTTTCTACACGAGAGTAATTATTAAAACTTATTAAGATCAGCAGCAAAAGCAGCTTTTTGGTTTAGCATTTTGATTTTGTTTTTGCTTTTTTTACACCTCTTTCGCTGTCAAGTCAAATTTTAGCATTAAGACATGAAGACGAAGAGAAAACCCACACGCGATTTTGAACCTGAAAAATGATATCAAAATTATAGCACCAAACATTATGGCTGCAGATTTTTACAAACAAATAAACAAACAAGTAAGAAGTTAAAGTCGGTCAAAACCAACTATTTTATACCCAACACCACCTTGTTGGTTATAAATGGTAGCTGCAAAAATTTAGTGAACGACCCTCGCATAATTTCTAATTTTGGAATTTATATTAAAGTGTTCAATATTTTATTATGAGCGATTTATCCGTTTTAAATAGATTTTTTTTTTGCTGCATTATATGGAAGCTAGAAGAAATTATGTCCCGTCCGTTTTAAAACTTCGAACATCTATTTCTGCTTATTTTTACCTTAATTTGACTAACTCTTAACATAACACCAATGTATATGTATAAGCCCTTCAAATTAATACTTGGAAGGGTCCATGAGACATAATGAACCATAATTTGGCACATCGTTTCAGATTACTATAAAACTTATTTGTGTCCAATTTTGCTAAAAATGCTTTATATTTTGGACTCTTATGACCTTAGAACTCTATTCGGGGAGGAACATTTGTATGAGGAATAGGTGTAAAAATGAACCCATCATCACATTGGGTCTAAATAATGACACGTTCAGAATTTAATCAAGATATCGCTTAAATTGCGAACAACATTTTATTCAAGAGGATTACATGGACAGCCAGTCGGCCAGACAAACGGATATCGCTAAATTATTATGTGAAAGTGAATATGAGTTGAACGATGCATTACAAACTTAAGCATAAACGCACTAAACCCCAACCACCTATTAATTTAAAACAAACATAATCGGTAATAGAGCGATAAGAGGTGAAAAATAGGGGAACGCTTAATATCAAAGATTACTAAACATTTGACTTTCCTAACTACAAAGAGCATATAAATGACTGACTTCGCCTTAATAATTTTCACAGTTTTTTAACTTTAAGTTTTGTGTTTGCAATTCGAAAAATTCGGTGGTATGGCGGATCTATAACTATAAACGTCCCCTAACATTAGTCATGTGGGATTCATATAGTTCTCGAGGTTAAGTACTACATCTTGTTGATTACAGAACTACTCTAATCGATAATCGACAGTATAGCAAAAAAAATTGTATCTTCAGTTTTTTTGCAATTCTTAGCCGATTCATGACTTATTTGGGCCTCTTGACATCAGTCATTATTGGCACCTATACTTCTCAGATATAATTGTTTTTCAAAATTTATGTAAGAACTTACACTTTTCTGCTGACTGCAATGCACAGAATGTCTTACGGGATTTTATGTTATCAGTTCAGATTTCTATTGAAGTTCAATGGATTTACCTGAAATCGAAGTTTCCTCAAAATCTTCTTATGACTCGTCTTCTCAAAATGTTCGGATATCGCTAGCTTTCAAATATG
Source organism: Cochliomyia hominivorax (assembly GCA_004302925.2). Classification (NCBI taxonomy): domain Eukaryota; kingdom Metazoa; phylum Arthropoda; class Insecta; order Diptera; family Calliphoridae; genus Cochliomyia; species Cochliomyia hominivorax. The sequence goes on along the minus strand of PYHX02000158.1, from coordinate 81,135,969 downwards.
AGGAAATTCTATAATGCTTTACGCTGCAGCATTTGGCTAGTTGTGCACATGTCACAGTTTAGATCATTTGTTTCTCTGCAGCCTAAGTTTTGGTCCACGATTTCTTCATTTCTTTCAGATTTCTTTTGAAGTTCCATTAAAAAAATTGACATCGATTCCTTATTTAAAATCGCCTTGTAACAGCAAACACAAGCGTCGAAAAGGTATTCCCATTAAAACGAAGGATGTTGGAAGTAGCATCGACGAATAGTCTCCATATCAAATGGAACAAATGCCATTTTTTACGCCGGAAGATACAATTACTGTGTATGTTATAGAAAATTCATCAATAGGAAGAGATGCGCGCTACAGCATCTTTTTTGATCTAACATCATTTTCCGTCGATTTATAAAATATTTCGCAAGAGTCGCCATTTTCCACTATCAGATCCCCTGTGGAAGAATTGTAAATTTATGGTGGGCGATGAAGAGTTGCTGTTGGTACAACAATTGAAAGAGACGTTTACAAGTGACTCCGGGATTGTATAACCCAGAGGCTAAAACAGACATTTATTCCGTGGCGATCAAATATGGATATAGGGCTGTACTTCTCGAGAAAGATTTAAAAGATTCGGAGCTCCACTCAGTTTAGTATATGAGTAGGAACATTAAAGAAGTGAAGAATCGACGTTTTGGGTATAAAATTTATGATCGTTACCGATTGCAATGCATTTGTGATGAATATGCAAAAAGAATATATTCCAGTCGGAGTATCGAGATGGACCTTATTCTTTCAAGAACACCGATCTTGGTCGAATTGTCAGTTTAATGATTAAAGATTTATCTAAAGAAGCTCTACAGAATGATAATGGGGCAAGATCTACATGTAAAGTTTTGGAAAAAGGGCCATATGACGATTTTTATATTAAACATGATATCTGTATAAAGACGTGTCTAAGGAGTTAATGATCCATCGTCAAGGACATTTTTCTGTAAAGAAAACTAAGGATTTGGTAGGAGACAATTTTTCATTCCAAAAATAGAGGGCAAAGTCGAGAGAGTAGTTAAAATTTGTGTAAAATGTCTGACTTTCGAGGTGATAGAATTTTATTTTGAGATCTTGTCCGTTGATAGGAAATCTGGTTCATGTAGAAGGAATGGTCCACATGATGTTTCAAATGTCAAATAAATGAAAGCATTTTGAAAAGATCTGCCAACACATACGATAAGAAAGCAGATCAGTTAGATTAGTAGACAGACTATTGGGTATGAAAAGTTCAAGCTAATGCAGGTTTAAAAACATACAAGGGTCAAAAATTTCCTGACAGAAAAGCTCCCATAAATCTATAGGAACAGGAATTGAAGTTAAATTTTCTAAAAATATATTCTTGCTGCACAGTGGATGACGAACCATATGATTTTTCGCAAAATCTTTTGTCAAGCTAAGGGCTTAAAAGCCTTGGTCCAGCAATATTTAATTGCGGTTAAAGAAGCTATTAATTTGTAACAACCGGCTCTATAAATACCAAAATTGACATGAAGGACTGTTTACAAATAGGCTATTTTGGTTCATAAGACTTCAGAGTATGTCCTCATATTATTGACCAGTGTTGAGTGGTAAAAAAACAATAATATAGTATTTGTACCCAGAGAGGCAAATCCTCTAAACAGCCCTGAGCAAAGGTCGTGAGTTTAAGAGCATAAAAGGTGTCCAAAAGTGTGGAAGATTTTTAACGAAGATGGACATCAGTTCGATCAAAGTGAGAGAAAACACTATAAAAACCATATGGAATGGTTTCCGAAAATTGTTCCATATTTCATCACTAGTGATTAAAAATGTGTATTCTTTTTAGTGGCTTCGTTTTTATTACCATATATGTGTGTTAAAAATGTTTCGATCTTACTCCTTCCATAGCATATATGATTTTAAAAATGTTATATGATTTTAAAAGTTTTAAAACCAAAATTAACTCTAATTTTTGTGTAGCGCCTTTTAACACGAGACACTGTAGGCTACAAAATTCAAAATGAAGATTATAGAAAATTATCTTAGCAAAATATATATATAAATATATATCGTACATATTATCCACATAATAATGAAGAAAAAAATCATAAAAACGTATTTGCAACTCCGGCTAAAAAGACTAGAAATATGTTTAGTAATAAGTAAGTGAACTCTCATATATGATATAAATATAAACAGGAGCGTATTTTACAGAGAGGGAGCGTAATTAGAGAAAGGAATAGTACATAGGATCACAAAGAAAACAAGTAATAAAGGAAAGCAATAAGAATCAATGGAACCCTAACATTAGCTTCCAAATTTAAGAACTCTCCCAAAATTATCTCATCTTACCCCGCACCTGTTTCTAAATAATAATCAGACATCGTTCATATATGTCTCTAAGCATTTGTTTTAGCTGCCACCTCTGTTGCCACTCTACATCTTTTGCAGAGTTAAAACTACCTTTTGCTGCTACTAATTCATATGATGTTTATAAGGTTCAGAGACTTTTTAACCCAGATTTTATGTTGTTGCTATTTTTTTGTTTGTTGTTTTTTAAATTTTATAAAAGTCGTTAGCAAAAAGATGGCTTAAAGGTGTGAAAATGTTTTAAATTAAATGAAAAATTTTATTATAACAAATTCGCAAACAAAATTGCTTAAAATTATGGAAAATATTTTATTTGGAAAGAAAATTGTTACTTTTGAAGAAATTGTTTAAGATAATTTAATATAATTAAATCTGAATGAATATTAGACTAGTGTATAGTCTCGCATAGAGACTAGTGTATAGTCTCGCATAGAGACTAGTGTATAGTCTCGCATAGAGACTAGTGTATAGTCTCGCATAGAGACTAGTGTATAGTCTCGCATAGAGACTAGTGTATAGTCTCGCATAGAGACTAGTATATAGTCTCGCATAGAGACTAGTGTATAGTCTCGCATAGAGACTAGTGTATAGTCTCGCATAGAGACTAGTGTATAGTCTCGCATAGAGACTAGTGTATAGTCTCGCATAGAGACTAGTGTATAGTCTCGCATAGAGACTAGTGTATAGTCTCGCATAGAGACTAGTGTATAGTCTCGCATAGAGACTAGTGTATAGTCTCGCATAGAGACTAGTGTATAGTTTCGCATAGAGACTAGTGTATAGTCTCGCATGGAGACTAGTGTATAGTCTCGCATAGAGACTAGTGTAGTCTCGCATAGAGACTAGTGTATAGTCTCGCATAGAGACTAGTGTATAGTCTCGCATAGAGACTAGTGTATAGTCTCGCATAGAGACTAGAGTATAGTCTCGCATAGAGACTAGTGTATAGTCTCGCATAGAGACTATAGTCTCGCATAGAGACTAGTGTATAGTCTCGCATAGAGACTAGTGTATAGTCTCGCATAGAGACTAGTGTATAGTCTCGCATAGAGACTAGTGTATAGTCTCGCATAGAGACTAGTGTATAGTCTCGCATAGAGACTAGTGTATAGTCTCGCATAGAGACTAGTGTATAGTCTCGCATAGAGACTAGTGTATAGTCTCGCATAGAGACTAGTGTATAGTCTCGCATAGAGACTAGTGTATAGTCTCGCATAGAGACTAGTGTATAGTCTCGCATAGAGACTAGTGTATAGTCTCGCATAGAGACTAGTGTATAGTCTCGCATAGAGACTAGTGTATAGTCTCGCATAGAGACTAGTGTATAGTCTCGCATAGAGACTAGTGTATAGTCTCGCATAGAGACTAGAGTATAGTCTCGCATAGAGACTACTAGTGTATGGTTTCGTATAGAGATTTAGATTTTTATCTCTCAAATGTATCAGGATCTCAAAAAATTCATTTTTTTTGGCAAAAATCTGAAGAGATCACATGTCTTAGAAGCTTTCTTCAGTTTTACTCTTCAAAGAAATTATATTTTAAAGATGGAGACTTTAAACAACTTTGTTTTCTACTTTGTTCCTATGGGAAACGTTGTAGTAATAATTTTAAGAATTTAACATTTAATGAAATTTTATAACCTCCAAAACCATTTGCTACCAAATCCCCAACTAGACATAACAAAATAATTATGGGCGCAATAATGTAAATTTAAATCAATAATTCACACATAATAACAACAACAAATTATAATAAATTCAATAACAAAATTCCCATAGTTCCTTCCAAAGAAATGCAGAGACCGGAAAATTCCCTTCAAAAAAAAAATGCCTAAAAAGATTTTGCATTGTAAGCAACCAAACAACCACCCATTCAGCTACCCAACCACCAGGAAAACATTAATCATTTAACAGCTCTTTGGAGTAACATAAAAAATAATAAATTCAATTCAAGAATAGAAAATCGTGTACGTTCAATTGTAATACAATATGGAAACATTGATAATGTTTTATTATTATTGAAAAAAGGTTTTAAAAAAAAAAGCATTCAATTATGCCGAATTTCCAATACCCTCCACCACAAATACGTGTGAAGTGAATACGTAATGTTTCATACATACACGCTGACACATTCACTTGCAAACGTATATTATATATCAAAGATTCTCTTAAGTATAACACGGAACACTTAATGTGTCATAAAATAGTTTATAATTTTGGCAATAACTTTTTTTGGAACTGAACCGATTTTGATCATTTTTGGAATGGTAACTTAGAGGTTACTTCAGATATCGCTTTCTATCTTTTTATATACTAAACCGATTTAAATAGGAAACTACTTAGGATTATCACAAATACTCAGACCAAATTTCATTGAGCTCTGTCAATCATTGTGGATGTGAGCGTGCCAAAAGCAGAAACACAGACAGACGAACATAGTTAAATCGGTTCAGATTTTGATTTGATGCATGAAAATATTTATAATGTGCTGTCTGAGATGATTTTTTCTTAGCGTTACACACAGAATGACAAAGTTAATATACCGCCTACACCACTTGTGATGGTGGAGAGTATAAAATGTACTCACTTACGTTTAAAATCGAATGCCTTCAGGCAATAAAATGCTATTAAAGATGCTGCTGATGTTATTCATGTTCAAGTTGCTCGTCTTTCTTTCTTTCTTATCTGTGGAACAAGTGTGAGTCTTGATATGACTACAATAAATTATTATACAAAAATATATTTCTTCTTTTTGTTGTTATTATATTTAAGTCTTTTTTGCTTTAAGAGGTCAGTGGAAATTTAAACTCTATAAATACAATTGATTGTTATGATTTTGATTCTTTACAAATTGTATTGAATTTGTTGTTTTCTTTCTAATTTTAAGAATTGTTATAGTCAAAAGATTTTAACTAAATTAAATATCTTGACTTAATAAAAACAAATCAAATAATTTTCAAAGAAACTAAAATGTTTCATATGAAACTGAAATGCGTAAATAAATTTTGAAAGGTGTTAAGAAGAGCATTATAGAGACTAATTTCTAGTCTCATATAGAGACTAGTTTCTAGTCTCATATAGAGACTAGTTTCTAGTCTCATATAGAGACTAGTTTCTAGTCTCATATAGAGACTAGTTTCTAGTCTCATATAGAGACTAGTTTCTAGTCTCATATAGAGACTAGTTTCTAGTCTCATATAGAGACTAGTTTCTAGTCTCATATAGAGACTAGTTTCTAGTCTCATATAGAGACTAGTTTCTAGTCTCGTATAGAGACTAGTTTCTAGTCTCGTATAGAGACTAGTTTCTAGTCTCGTATAGAGACTAGTTTCTAGTCTCGTATAGAGACTAGTTTCTAGTCTCGTATAGAGACTAGTTTCTAGTCTCGTATAGAGACTAGTTTCTAGTCTCGTATAGAGACTAGTTTCTAGTCTCGTATAGAGACTAGTTTCTAGTCTCGTATAGAGACTAGTTTCTAGTCTCGTATAGAGACTAGTTTCTAGTCTCGTATAGAGACTAGTTTCTAGTCTCGTATAGAGACTAATTTCTAGTCTCGTATAGAGACTAGTTTCTAGTCTCGTATAGAGACTAATTTCTAGTCTCGTATAGAGACTAGTTTCTAGTCTCGTATAGAGACTAATTTCTAATCTCGTATAGAGACTAATTTCTAGTCTCGTATAGAGACTAATTTCTAGTCTCGTATAGAGACTAATTTCTAGTCTCGTATAGAGACTAGTTTCTAGTCTCGTATAGAGACTAATTTCTAGTCTCGTATAGAGACTAGTTTCTAGTCTCGTATAGAGACTAATTTCTAGTCTCGTATAGAGACTAGTTTCTAGTCTCGTATAGAGACTAATTTCTAGTCTCGTATAGAGACTAATTTCTAGTCTCGTATAGAGACTAATTTCTAGTCTCGTATAGAGACTAATTTCTAGTCTCGTATAGAGACTAATTTCTAGTCTCGTATAGAGACTAATTTCTAGTCTCGTATAGAGACTAATTTCTAGTCTCGTATAGAGACTAATTTCTAGTCTCGTATAGAGACTAATTTCTAGTCTCGTATAGAGACTAGTTTCTAGTCTCGTATAAAGACTAGTTTCTAGTCTCGTATAGAGACTAGTTTCTAGTCTCGTATAAAGACTAGTTTCTAGTCTCGTATAAAGACTAGTTTCTAGTCTCGTATAGAGACTAGTTTCTAGTCTCGTATAGAGACTAGTTTCTAGTCTCGTATAGAGACTAGTTTCTAGTCTCGTACAGAGACTAGTTTCTAGTCTCGTATAGAGACTAGTTTCTAGTCTCGTACAGAGACTAGTTTCTAGTCTGGTATAGAGACTAGTTTCTAGTCTCGTACAGAGACTAGTTTCTAGTCTCGTATAGAGACTAGTTTCTAGTCTCGTATAGAGACTAGTTTCTAGTCTCGTATAGAGACTAGTTTCTAGTCTCGTATAGAGACTAGTTTCTAGTCTCGTACAGAGACTAGTTTCTAGTCTCGTATAGAGACTAGTTTCTAGTCTCGTACAGAGACTAGTTTCTAGTCTCGTATAGAGACTAGTTTCTAGTCTCGTACAGAGACTAGTTTCTAGTCTCGTATAGAGACTAATTTCTAGACTTCCTAAATAGAAAGTTTTCGCCAATAGATTACTATCGTTTGTCTCCAATAGATTAAATTACAGTGGTTATAAATTTAACTGTAATCTCCCGACTACTCATCACTTTAACTTGACTATAGAAAATTAATGGACCTTTATATTTTTGTTAAATGATATGAAAGACTTTTTGATTGAAAATATTTTCTAACATAAAAGAAAAACTCTTTTCATAAATTCAAACAAAAAAAGAGAGAATTTCACTTTAATGTCAACTCACATCTTTGTGTCATATGTTTCATTAAACACATTTATCGTTATTATTTGCAATACTGATTTTCTTGTTTTGAGAATAGAACAACAGCTAGAGTATCAACTCTTTGCAAAAAAAAGGGAATTGAACTCTAAAACATAAGGACTTTTTGGGTTAACAATAAGTAACATGAAACATTTTGATAGTTTTCGAGATATATGATCCCAAAGTTTTAAGTTTGATAGTTAACGTATGTTAAAATTATGGAGAAGCTCTTAAAGAGGCCTTTCTAATGATACAAAAGCAATTTTTATAATTGTTTACAAAAATACCAATAACTCAAAAAGGCATCGATATAACGGTATTTTTATTCCAAGTAAAAGTTATAGACAACATTGATAGCTTTCATTTGATATCCAGTTATTAATATATATTAACTATAAAATGAGAAAAATGGATCTGTGGCTTGAAATCTTGAGACCCCATATCTTGTAAACTATCAGAGAGCGAAGCAAAATTGGAGTGTTAGTGTTTTTGTGCGAAGGACTTTTTAATCATAAGAAGTTAAATTCAATAGCGTAGGAAACATGAATTTAGACCTGAATTTAATTATTATACCCTACGCAATCAAAGGTTGTTGGCATTTTGCTATAAAATGCATAAAAATGGTCCTTTACCCACCTTTAACTGTACCGTTCGACTCATAAACACTTTCCGATTTAATGATATTCGTGAAATTTGTAACATATTTTTATTTTGACCTAAGGACGAAGCCTATTGACATTGGCCATATTTGATTCAATATTTCAGGTACCTCCCATACAAATGTTCTTCCCGGAATGAGGTTTTAAGTTCATTAAAGTCCTAAATATAAAGCGATTTTAACGGAATTTTTTAATATTCTAAAATGATGTACCAGATATATGTGAGTCGGTCCATTATTTCTCATAGGTCCAAATATCATTTTTAGTGGGAAAAATCTCACATTTACATTGCTATTTGCAAAATTATACTAGGGTCGGTTCATAATTTTTAAAGCTCCCATATGACCTACCAGAAAAATTGATTTTAAAACGTACAACACACTTAAGTACAACACACTTAAGAATAAATTATAAAATCAAATTATACGAGGGTCGTTCATTAATTTTTCATAACTACCATTTTTAAACGACAATGTGGTGTCGGATATTAAATAGTCGGACTTGACCGACCTTATATTCTTACTTGGTTTAGAGAATAAAAAAATATTAAATTTTTATGTGATCAATCAGAGTTGATTCTCTAGTGTTACTCTTTCATTTAGAGTACCATATCTAATGTCAATGTCTGGTCTGTCTGTCTGTCTGTTTGGTATTGTTTGAAAATTGCACATTTATTTTGTATTTTCAATTTTTTATTAAAGAAATGCGTCAGTCAATTTAAACTGGTTCAACGTTTGACCATTAAATTTGATGGCAAAAAAAAATATATTGAAGAAAAAATTAAAAAAAAAAAACTTAAAGCACCAACGCATTTAATTTGTGTTACCCGTTTTTGGTCATATGTATGAATTTATGTATGACAATTTATGTATTTCTTTCAATACAAAAAGCAATTTCTATTTATTTTCAATTTTTTTTAAGTTTTATTTGAAAAAAGACTTTATTGGATTTTATTTAAATAAAATAGCAGCATGATAATTTAAAATACGCATTTTATACATAAATTTTAAAGAAGACTGCAATTAATTTAAATAAATGAGTTTCTAACGTTTTTTATAAGATTTCAACAATGTGGCGGTTTTAGAAATGTAAAGAAGGATGTTAAACATACAGGGTTGCATATACAGGAGTATTTTAAAGGTGTTTTCAATATAGAGTATTAAAATTCGGATGGAATCATGGATTCTGTAATGATTTTTCCAAGTTCTAAATATTTTATTTATAAAATTTTTAATATAAATTAAGTATTTAAAAACTTTTCATAATAAATATTCCTTTCACGGTTTTGAAAAATTCTTTTAAACGTTTTTTAAATACTTTTCTTCTTTTGTTGCTTACATTTTTTCAAACTAAACTTCTTAAGGAGTGGGATCGAAAAATTCTTAACATACATATATGTTAATAAAAACGGAACCACTAAACTTACAGTTTCTTTATTTGATTAAAATTATTGCAATTAAGAAAATATATATTCATAGTGTTCATCGCTTATGACGAAATTTTAAAAAATTTTCGGAAAACCTTCCATTTACTTTTATTAGAGTGTTATCTGTAACTTTGCTCGAGCAGATAGTCCATTTCTGTTAAAATCGACCACAATTTTGGACACCTCTTCACTTCTCTTTTAGCAAGAACCCAATATCTCTTCACTGGTCTTAGCTTCGGGCAGTTTGGTGCATTTACCTATTTCGTTACAAATACAACATTATTGATCTTATACCAAGGGCTTATTTACTATAGTGACCGGAATGAAAGTCATACCAAAAATAAATGTACACATTATTAAATCTTATGAATGAAAGTAGTTTTTTTTGTAAACCCCTCTTGATTTAAATTTCGATATATATAGAACCCACTATATTGGCTTCTGCTTATGCATATTGCTTGCAATACCAAGAACTTTTTGGGAAATTTTTTTATAAAATTTTTCACCAGAAATTTGAGAAAAATCTGCTAGCATATACGTGTCTTTGTTCCTTATATACCTATGCTATGATTTTGGTCTCTAAATTTTAAGCAGCGTTACAGTTAGAAACTTTTTGAGCCTTGTGTGTATTTAATACTGCATTAACTTTATCTTTTTGTACCAAACAATACGAGCACTGAGCTAATGAAGCTGCTTTCCAGCCGGATGTATTGGGAGCTTTAGAAACATCATGTGGATCATTTCTTCCACCTGAACCAGGGTTTCTATCAACGGGCAAGTTTTTCCGTTACAGTTTAATAACATTTGAAACAGTTTGAAGGCAGACTTGAGCATTGAGCTAATGGAGATGTTTTCCAGTCGGATGTATTGGAAGCTTTAGAAATATCATGTGGACCATTTCTTCCACCTGAACCAGTTTGATGGCAGACCTTTTAATGTTCGACCAAATTTGTGTAGGACCAAGTTGGGTTCTATTAAAAATATTTAATAATTTCAGAACGCACTTGCTTCTGGTCACTCATTTCATTTACTTGACATTAAACATATAAACTGACATGTTAAAAAAAAAAAAAAACAAATAAATTTTTAATAAAAAATGTGTGTGAAAAACTTTTTAATCTCACTCCTTATAGTCATAAACTTCATAAACAAAAAAAGCATCAATTGCATTTTTAAATACAACCGCCTCCTCAATTCATTCCGATATTCATTACTTTGTCTTTGCAACAACAAAGAAGATTCATTAAAAAAACATTCAGCGTTGTTGTCGTTGTCGAAATTCCCAACACAAGAACAATACTGATCAGTAAGAAACCAACAGAGAACAATCATTTTTTTGCAAACTCCAAATATGGAGCAACAAGTCAAGTCAACTTTTTTTTATAATTTATTTATTTAACAGACAGTTTGTTGTTGTTCCATTGTCTCGTTTTTGGTGACATCTCAGAACAGAGGAGTAAACCAACTAAAGCAGCTTCAATGATGACAAAAAAATAATAAAAAATAAAAAATAAAAGTAATAAAAATAATGCAGAATTTGTAATCAAAGTTTTAAACAAAAATATATATAACAGATCGGCTTAAACGAATAGAGATCGCCTTAAAAAGATTTATAGTTTCTAGTTTCTAATCTATAATATATGAATTATTATTTAATTCAACGATAAAAAGCTATAGTTTTATATATAGTCGAGAGACCACAATATGTTCCACCGAGAAGATATAGTAGTTTAGTACCCAATTGAAGTACTATAGTTTAAACTAGAGTCTACAGAATAAAGCTTAATATATAGATAAGAGACTGTAGTTTAATTATAGTACATGCTTTAATCAGTAAGCAAAAGACTATTATTTAATAAACAATCGAACAAAATACTGTTGGATCTATAGACGAGAAACTATATTTAAAATGTAACAATAATCGTAGTTCAATCTGAGACTGCATTTTAATCTATAGTTTAACGTACAGTTAAGAGACCAAACAGTAGTATCTATAGCTGTTAGACTAAATTTTAAACTATATTCACATAACCGTAGTTTAATTTAAGACTGTATTTAAATTTTTAGTCAATTGTAGTTTGAGATACAGTCAAGAGACCATAGTTTATATTACAGAAAGTTAAGAATAGTTTTTAGTCAGTCTTATAAAGACTCAAACTATATAATCCACATATTTGAGAATATTGCCTTATTCTAGAGTATATTACTGATTTATAGTTGGGAAAGTTTATAGTCGACAATTTATTTTTTCTTAATACAAGGGATACAACTAAGTTTACAGTCTATTCAGGACTATAATTTGTACTTTAATCTTTAGTTTAATATCTAGTCGATTATAGCTTAGTTTATAATTTATATAAAAAACTTAATCAATAAATTAAATTTTAAGTCTTCGATTTAGTCTCTATGCAGCTGTTTACACTAGTCCATAGCTTAGTCCCTACACGTTTGTACTCTAAACAAAGCTATAGTTAAATAAAACTTTAACCGCTACATAAGTTTAGTTACCAATCTCAACTAAAGTTAAGTTTGTAATATAGACTAAAGTTTAGTCTTTAATCTGCACTAAAATTTAGTATTTTATCTATACTAAAGCTTTACTAAAGTCTATTCTCTAATCATTACTATATTTTAATACCTAATTATACTAAAGATTTGCTTCTAATGTAAACTAAATTTAAGTCTTCATTCAAGATTAAAGTCTGATCTCTAATCTTTATATATACAAAGGTAACAAAGGCTATTAAATATTTCGCTAGAATAAAGAGAGAATGTATAAATTAACATATATCAAAGGAACTATTACAGGGAGAGTTTAAAAATTTGGTGTCAATCACTTTTCCAAGGAACCGTTTTATTGGATAAAATATAGGATGAATAGGATTAGTAGCCCTCATCCAAAGCAAATATTAATTATTGAATATCTAAAGAAGTGAGAGTATTAAGATTTCATCCAATTACATTCCCAAGAAAGGAGGAAAGGTATCCAACATCTTAAGAACTATTAAGATCCCAATACTAATTACTCCAGTATCAAAAATAAACTATGGGTAAATATATAATCGAGACTATAGTTTATTCTTTTATTGAGATTTTAGTTCTTATTTGAAACCGTAGCTTAGACTCTAATTTAGGTTAAGTCTTTAGAAAATACTTTATTTTAGTCTCTGATATTGAAATTTTTGTCTCTAATCGAAACTATATTTTGGTTTTTAGCCGAGTCTAAACTTAAGTACTTAATCGATAGTCTGATTTGAGACTTTAGTATCGAATATCTAATTAAGTAGATATTGAACCAGCTGAGACTCCAGTGCAGTAACTAGAAGAAACTATAGATTAATGTATAAGCGAAATTAAAGCTTATTATTTTATTGAGACTTTAGTTTAGTTTTTGTTGGAAACCATAGCTTAGACTTTAATTGAGGCTATTGTTAAGTATTAAATAGAGACTTTAGTTTAGTCTCTAATTGAGATTGTATTTAAGCCTCTAGTCGAGACTAAAGTAAAGTTCCTAATCGACGTTTGCATTTAAGACTTTAGTATCAAATAGGATTGATAGTTTTGACCCATAATGACACTGGATTTTAACCTTTAATCAAGAGTGCACTTTTGGCTCTAATCGGTTATAGAGTATAGTCTGTAATCTATAGCGAAGACAATAATTTGGTAAGAGGAGGCTTTAATTAATATTTAAAGGAGATAAGATTGGTTCTTTAGAGAAGACTAGTGTATGGTCTCTAGTCGATACTAATAAGCACTATAGTCTAGTCTTTAGAATTTTTTTGAAGAAGACAATTGTTTGATTACTTTCGATATTTTGAGAAGACTTGGTTCGATCTCTAATGTTTCAAATAGAGTCTCATTTTTAATTTACTTTCGTAGGGTACAAAAATTACTTAAATAAAAATCAATTGTATGACACGGAAACAAAATTAAGAATTAAGAGTGATTGAACCGCAAAAAATATATTTTTTTTATTTTTAGTGAGTCATGAGAATAAGAATCAATATATTTTGTTGTTATTATTTAAAAAGATTCAAAAAAAAAAACGATTATAATTTATTAAATAAGGAAATATCAGTTAAGTTGGAAAATGTTATTAATATGAAAAACTCTATACATTGCAAGTTCCCAAAAAAGTCTAAAATTTGGTTAAAGTTTTTAAAACTTTTTAATATTTTTGTGTTTTTATTTAAATGAAAAAAAATTGCTATTGACCCATATTAAAGTCAAATATCTTATGTTTAATAAATGAACCACTGGCTACAATAAGGATAAACAATATTGTTTACAACCTTCTCCCGCCATTCCTCCTTTCATATCTTTGAGCTTATTTAAACTTGAACATCTTAAAGTTGTAAAGGACTATTGAAGAAAACCAAAAAAAAAAAAAACATAAACATAAAATAAAAACGTATTAAATGCCAAAACAAGGTAGACATAGAAAAAAATAAAAATAAAATTATAATAAAACACGAGATAAAAAAGAAACACGTAAGAAACATTTACAAAACGCAACATGTTATAACGAAAAATATTTTGTTAAAATGGGATCAGTGTAAATATTGTCTAAACACATACTCACTCCCTCCTTCTGTCCCCCTTCCAACATTCCCAACAGGATAAAGAACTACTAAAACTACGACTAGGCATAATAGTAAAAGGAATTAGAGTTCTATTCTGCGCTTATAATGCAATGATGCTGGGTTTGCTGGAGATGGGAAACTAATGGGGGAAAAAAGTACATTTTAGCATCGTTTAGTACTAAAACTACAAAAAATTATTTGAGACTTATATTGACTCTCTGTTAAAGACTAAAGTAAAGTTTAAGTTTCGAGTCGGAAAATTTTACTCTATTCGAGATTAAAATTTTTACACTATTTGAGACTAAGTTTAGTCACTATTCGAGGCTAACGTTTAGTTTTTATTCGAGACTAAAGTTTAAAAAATTAAATCTCTATTCTACGCTACTGTTTAATCTCTATTTAAGATTAAATTTAAGGGTCTCTTCGAGACTTAAGTTATATTTTTATTTATTTGAGACTGCCGTTTAGTTTATATTCGAGACAAATTAGTTAGTTAGTTAAAGGTTCAGTTTTATTTGAGACTTAAGTTTAGTCTTCATTCGAGACCAACGTTTAGTCTCCATTCGGGATCTAAGTTTAGTCTCTATCCAGATAAAGGATTTATCTCTATTCGAGAATTAAGTTTAGTTTCTATTCGACATTAAAGTTTTGTATATAAAGTTTAGTATCTATTCGAGATGAAATGTTCCTCACTATTCGAAGTGAAAGTTTCAGCTCTATTCGATACTAAAATTTTGTTTCCATTTGAGAATAAAGTTTTGTCCCTTTTTGAAACTAAAGTATAGTCTCTATTTGAGACTGAAGTAATTCGAAATTGCAGTTTGAGGCGAAAGATTTTCTTTGATTGAGATTAAAGTTTAGTTTTAATCGAGGCTTAAGTTTAGCCTCTGTTTGAGACTAAAGTTTAGTCTCTCTCTCTCTATTTGACTCTGAAGATAAGTCTCTATTTGAGATTAAAATTTTTTCGAAACTTAATTTAAGTCTATATTTAAGACTAAAGTTTAGTTTCTTGACATAAGTTCAGTCTCTATTTAAGACTTGAATTTGTTCTTTATTCTCAGTTCTAGACTAAAGTTTAGCCTTATTTGAGCCTAATTTTTTATTTTTTTATTTTTGTTTTATTTTTGGAAACAAAAATTAAGTATTTATTTCGAGGTCAAGATTTTAGTTGAAAATTTGTCCATTCATCCCTTAACGCTCATCTTTATCCTTTATAGGACATAAAAAACACGTACATTTTTCCCAAAAAAAAAATAAGAAAACTTTTTATTTCTTTAAATACATTTTCTATAAAATTATATTAAGTGTTCGTCGTTTGTTTGCCTCTATCGAAATATATTCCATGTAATAAGGTGGAATGAGAAAGGTCTACTAGCTTACTACTACTTACATATGGAATGCATAATGTACATGCGACATTTTTATGACTTTTTCCCTATAATTTTTTTACGACTGCCAACGATGACATCATTTTCTTATATGTAAGTTCTCTTGCTTTTCTTATGCATAATTGAAGCATACTCCAAGGGGGAGGAAAGACATATTTTTTGTTACTCTCACTCCATGTTTGATCATAAAATTGAGCTTATGCACACACATATTGTATAAACATGGTCTTTCAAAATCTTAAAATAATATGTGTGTGTATTTTTGCTTACATATGAGTTGAGGAATTATAGTGAAGGATGTATGACTGTCCATCAGTCAGTCTGTTGTGTGCGTAAAAATTGTATTTGTCCATCATTTTTTTAGACTTAAACTAAAAAGTCATATATTTTGTATTTTATTTTAGTACCTCCTAGGATCAAGTTTAAAGGTTATAAAAATAAGAAATTTATTCACTGTTAGAGGTTTAAAAAATTTTGTAGTATGTGTTTTATTTCCGTAATTAAGTACAGTAAAATTGTTGTTATTATTTTTCTTTTAAATTTTATTTTATTTTGAGTTAAAATTAAAAACAATGTAAGACATAGAAATCAAATAAGACGAACTGTACAGATAAAAAATATTTTTCGTGAAAATATAATTTGTGGAAAAGGAAAAAACAAAATAGTACAAAACTAGAAAAAGCGTTATATCGTTTACTTATTTTTTTTATTTTTTTTTTTTTTTTTTTTTTGCAAGAAATTTGAAAATTGTAGTTTTCTAGGAGATTAATATAATTTTATATATACCATTTATGTTATTTAATTTATTTATTATTATTTTGTATAACATTATCAATTATATTGGCATTCTCATTTAAACTAATTAAGAAACTTTTGATACATGTATAATTTTCCGCGTGTTTCTTTCTGTCACAACATTGACAATACTGTTCGTAATCAGCGGTCGCTAACGATTACTCTTTGCTTTTTTAAAGTAATTGATACCGCCATGCCATTAAAAATAAAGAAAAAACTACTTATTGATAATGCCGTTAAATGTATGAGTTAGATATTGTCATAATACTGCTAAAATAAATAGAATCCAAAGGGAAATATAGTATTATTTTTGTATTTTGTATTTCCAGCATAAACTTATCTATATAAAATAATCAACACTAAATATAAACATAATTGTCTGTAACTAAAGATAATACAACTTTATATATAGAAACAACTGTTGTATCACATATAAAAAAACAAAACCATATGATTATTATAAAGCTACGCGTTACTTGTAGACAAGGCTTAGGACAATGCCGTTTAAGTTTATGAGGAAATGTTTATGAGATTTGTAAAATCAAATAAAAAATTTAAAAACACTTTGAAATATTTATATATTTTTATTTTTCATTTTAGCTTATTTTTTACTTATTAACATTAACAATACATAATATACATTTGATTAACTGTCACTATTGATATAACTATTTTTAGAGATTATTTCCACGTCCTTACCATCAAATTCTAAAACATAAAATCAGATGATAATGCCGTTTGGAAATAAGACAGTTGCTAAGACAATACCGTTTCATATTATAAGTCAGATGTTTATGAGCCGCCTTGTGATTTTTTGAGCATTAATTAAATAATTAAAGAAAAGTTCCATTTATTTCTAATAATGTAACTAATCAATCAGGAATTAGATTAATAATTTTTTTACAAGCGGTTTTAAGGTTTCCTTTTGTAATCTAATATACATTCTCTTAGTTTGCAGTCGGCTGATAATTTAAATAAACGCCGTTAGTATTTGTTTAAAGCGCCGCCTAAATTGCAAGGTTCTCCTGCTACAACACGTACGTGGAACTTTCTCAACATAAAATAGTCAAAGAAAATGCATAAAAATTTAGTTTTTATTTAATAAATTAACAAAATAATTTTATAAGCATAAAATTAAGACCATTAATTAAATGACAACAATAAATCTATGTAAATAAATCAATAAAATAATTTATTAAAAAACCAATAAAAAAGAGGCGAGAACCTGACTGAAAGAATTTGCTGACAAACTTTTTGTTTTCAAGACAAGAAAAACTAGAAATTTTGTGGTAACAATAGCAGCTGATAAAAACAATAATTAATTAAATTTAATACAATTGGAATTTGTTAACAACTACAACGAGTGAAAAAGGTCAAAGACGCTGCCAAAGAAATAAGATAAGAAAACAATAATATAAAGGAAAGACAGACAGTCACATTAAACAAATGGCACCAACGAGAAAACCTAGTGATGGCCTGTTGGCCAGAGTTAATTTTCCTTTATATGCAATGGAAATGTTAACAAGTCGCCATGTTCTGGTGGCGGGAGGAGGAGGAGCTAGTAAAACTGGAGTAGCAAATGGTTTTGTAAGTTACGGAAATATAATTAATTTTAATAAAACTAATTATTTTGTTTATATTTTAGGAAATATATGAAATATTCCATAATGGTCAACATTTTTGTGCCCAAGAAGTAGTACGTCATGAAACAGGAGCCAATGTAGTCATGAATTTTGCTGTACGCAACGATGGTAGACGTTCCTACTTGTGTGCAGGACAAGAGTCTCATTGTCAAATGTATTTCGTTAATCCCCGTGTCTTGAGTGAGGACGGTAAAGAGGAAATTTCTGTGACACAAGAAGAAAAGTCTCATAAATCTCCTGCCGGTATGCATATAAATGAAAATGGAATCAGACAACGTCATTCTCCACACTCAGGAGTAGAAGACCTACCTAATGGTCATGCTACTGGAGGAGCTAAGGAATCTAAAACCTCGCCTCAAGATCAAAATGCAAATCTCAAAAGAATTTTAAAATTCGATATAAAAGCGGCTGATTCTATACAAACAGATTTTCTGACCTCGGATCCTTTACAAAGAGTGGTAAGGATTTCACCTAATGGCCATATTATGTGTACAGGTGGTACTGATGGCCATTTAAGAGTCTGGTCTTTTCCACAAATGATTAAATCGGCCGATATAGAGTAAGTTTGAGATGAGAATTAAAAATGAGAAAAGTTTTAAAATATTACATTTTTTCTTTTAGAGCACACACAAAGGAAATTGATGATATTGATATAAGTCCCGATTCGAAATATGTTATAACTATAGCCAAAGATGGTCAGGGTTTAGTGTGGGATGTGGCTTCTTCGAAAAAAGTGTTTGACTTGAAATGGGATACACCAGAAGGTGCTAAATATCTTTACAAACGTTGTCGTTATGGTACTATTGAGGCTCAACGAGATAAATATCGTCTATTCACTATTACCAATCCTTTGGGTAAAGTGGGCAAACAAAAGGGCTTTCTACAGCAATGGGATTGTACTGTGGGTAAATTGCGTTTAGCTGTGGCCATAGATGAAAGTTTAGCATCGTTGGCGGTAAGAGATGATGGCCGATTTGTGGCCATTGGTACCATGTTCTCGGGTAGTGTTTCCATGTATATTGGCTTTAGTTTGCAGGTAAGAAAAAAATTCTTGAAAATTTTTGACCTCATTAAAATTTGAAAATATTTCATTTAGCGTGTTTTACACATACCTAATGCTCACTCTATGTTTGTGACTGGTCTACAATTCTTGCCGGTAACCAATGAGGAAGGACCACCCATATCTAGTGACACTGAAGCTGCTGTTTTATCGATATCTGTTGACAATAAAGTGTGCATACACAGTTTGCAGCGTAGACGTAAGTATTAAAGAATGAGTTCCTTAATTGGTTATAAAATTAAATGTTTCTTTGACAGGCACCATGCCAGCTTGGTTAGCTATAATGCTCATAGTTTTGGTGCTTTTTGGCGCATTTACTTTATGCTCATATTTAGGCCTTTAGAACATTTCATAAAACTCCTCCCAACTAAATGCAAACAAAATACGAAAATTATTTATAATAAAAAATACACAGACACAGGCATACAGTATAAATAAATTTATAAAGAGAATGATTAAAAAACAATAATTTAATATATAATATATAAAATTAAACTAGGCATTTATAAAACTAACGAATTCTTTTTCAATTAAAACCACAAAAAGTACATAAACTTAAGAACCTAAAAACAAAATTAGAAAAACTCAAAGTTTTTATTTTTAAACGTTTAAACGCAATTAATAGTAAACAATGTAATAAAACTCATTAAATTAAAATTTAATTTGTTATTGAAATCTAGAAAATAATGTCTAATTAAAAAATGAACATTTATAAAGATATTTGAATATTATGCTCCCCTTCACTTAATAATTGTAATTTATATTTAATCACCTAATAATCTGCCTTTAATTTTATAAACTCTCTAACATTTTAAAATGATAAAAACAATTTTAAAATATCTAATTAATTAAGTTAATAATCTTTCCCTCTTTTTCCCCTTGAAACATTCTATGGTTTTAAACTTTTTCTCTTTTTAATCGTTAAAAAGAAGAAAATTTAACTTTTTTTAGAAAAAATCGATTTCTTTAAATTCTTAATTTTATGTAAATTAGTTTTTTAAGTTTATTTAAGTTAGAAACTAAAAATGCGAAATGTTAAATGGAATTTTGAAATTGATAACAAAATCATTAAAACAAATAAAAGAAATTTTTATTGAAAATAAAAAATGTCAAATTTTCTTTAAAATTCAAAATTTGCCAGAAAAACAAAAATCTTTTATTTTTACCATAAAACTACTGTCAAAATATAACATAAGTGAAGTAAGTTGGTTAAGACCGCTATACACTATAACGGAGTCTATTGGATAGTTCATTAGTTGGTCAATTGGCTATTCATTTGATCAATTTATTGACAGTCCATTGACTTGTCTACTGAGTTACATGAGGGTGATGTGAAATTATGGACCAAACCGATTATGGAAAATTTAATAAAGTATGTCCTTTCGCTTGAAAAGCTGTTGCTGGATTGGGAATCTTTAGCCGAGTGTGACTCAAATCATTCAGGAGCGGAAGTCCAATTGTCGTGGGAATGTGATTCATTTGTTCTTATTATATTGAAATTTTGCATGTTGGATAAGATTTATGAGGGTTAAAATATATTTTTGTCAGTGATTATCGACTTAAAAATCCGTTCCGTATAGGAGCCATCCATTCTATAGATATCATCCTCGGCTCAAAAAAATATGATTAAAATTTTATCAAAATATCTTCAAAATGACCACCTGTAGGATGTTCACTACGTCTACATGAATATCCAGATGGGTAGAATGGCGAACAGACATCATTATATCGACTCTGAGAGTGATACTGAGTCGGTCTGTATATTTAAAACACGCACCAAAGATGGTGATATGTTATAAATATCTCTTGATTCATATAGAAAAATCTAAATATAAAATCTAACAAGTCATTAATATAATTAAATTAAAATTAAAATCTCTATTAACTAAATATTGATATCATTGAGCTACTACAGCTTCTTGTAATTGTTGTTGTGACTGCTGCTGCTGTTCCATATTATGATTCTCAGCATTTTCTATACTAACAACTGTTTTTTCGGCCATTAATTTAACACGACGTAACTCGGCTTCCTTTTGTTCGGTCCAAATACGTATAAATTTCTCAAAATTTTGGAAATTTTCCTCTTCCAATTGTAAACGTTTAAGATCAGCATCACGTTGTTCCGCCAAACGATTATTATCCAGTCGCAATTGTTCAAGTTTTTCCTCGGTAATATTGCGAAAGGGATATATGGAGATTTTGTAATAAGAAGAATGGCCAGATGGCGGGTTACAATTATAAACTGAATTTGGATAATTTGAGCGTGCTTGATGTGAATTAAAGTATAAATTGTGATGAGAGTTGTAGTTATTATTAATTAAGGCTGCTGATGGGACTTCAACTGGTTTGGGTATTTTATCTAATAGTTTTTTAATTATCTGAAAAAGAAATAAACAGATAACAAAACAGATAAACTTAATTCTTAAATAATAATTTACTTACCACATTTTCATGCCAAGGATCATATTCTTTGACTTTTGGTTTCATTACACAATGTATTAAATTAAATAAACGCCAATCTGATTTAATACCCGTAGACTCTACTCTGGCCAATTCTTGCCTTGAATTTTATACAGAATGTATTAATTTGTTTCTAAGATATACTTTTTAAATTCCTACTTACTTGTATTTGGTATTTAAGGTATTTATCTTACGACGACAATCCTGGGCCGTCACCAACATATTACGATTACGCATGGCCACCATCATTTTACGATAAACTGGTAGTGGCACATTAACCATTGTAACCTCGTCTTTATAACGTCTCCATAATTCTACCAAATATAATTCCTCCCAAGAATTCCAATAGCGTTGTTTCTTGTGATTACTCAAATGTTCTTCTGCACTCTTATCCATGGGTGTTTGATGACGCCTGGGAGGTATACGAACTTGTTCCCCATAGTAACCTCTTGAAGATCTCCACGGTATGGACGATGCATTTGATATTGCTGTTGTTTCATTTGTTGCTAAACTAAAAGTTTCTGGCGGCTTGGTAAGAAATATTTTTTTAGGTTCATTATTTGCTGATAAATTATCCATTTTTAATTAAATACTAGAAATTTTGGAGCAAAATTTCAAGCTAATTGTACAAAAACAAAATTTTTGTTTGTCACGAACTCGCAGAAATAATATAAACAAAACAAATGGGGTGCAAATCAGAGTTCTATGTTGTAAATTTTTGTCGGCGGTAATATTAGTTCACATTTTTTGGAGGCGTTTTTAAAACGTTTAGCAAATGCTGGTGAAATCGAGTACCAAACTTGTTTTGGCATAAAGAAGTACATAATTATTTCAAAGCACACATTATTTATAGCACACAGTTAAAACTTTAAAAAATATAGGCTTTTTATTAAAACATGTTTTAAATGACTTGATATTTTGCGCAACGGCACAGAACCGGTACAAAATTTTACTACACTTTACATACTTAACGAAGCACAGAGTTGTATATTTATTTCGTGGAATGTGAAATGCATTGCAGCATAGAAAAAAGTAGTTTAAAATTATAGAAAACGAACGAAACAAATGCAGATCCCTATATTTAAAAATTAAAACATTTTGCTGCAATATAAAAGGCCTTAATACAAACATTAAATCGAAGTAGAAATTTTCTCACGATCGAATTAAACATTTTATTATAATTGGAACCCAAAATTTTGATATACAGAAAATACGTAGGAAAATTACCTTGCTTCATAGTTAATGTATGGTGGCATTATGGCTATGATTTTAGATGTATTAAATGGACTTTCTCAAAGATATAGCAAATAGTTTATATTATTAACCTATTAAGAGATAAAAGCCATTTGCATATTTTTTATAATAACTTTTTTCTCAAAAGTGCCGATATCATAAAAAAGAATTTAAATAATATCACCATTCATAACAAATTAAAGGTAATAATTCAAGCTATCATATGCTATCCATATCGAATCCATAAACCTTAATATTTAAAAAAGTGCAGTTTTCATTTCTTCATAAAGCTAAGTTTTTATGAGTAACCCCATAAATAAGAAAAGTTTTTTAACTAAGCCATGTTTTTTAAAACTTAAGGCTTTTAGCAAAAAATAAACTTTACAAAAATATATTTTTCAAATGGACTAATTTACAGTGTCTTTTGGTTTCCTGCATTAAAAAATATGAAATAATACCAAGTGTTAAATAAATTAAAGAAACAAATGATTATTTCGTATTTTAGATTATATATAGTAAACTATTTTTTCTTAAAACAAGTTAATTTATAAATTTAATTAATATTTTTATAAAATCTTCAATTACTCAATCTTCAACTAGTTTTTCATTTTCGTTAAGTTTCTAAAAACCATTTAAACGAATTGGCAACTCTCCTGTGATATCCAATCGCTATGAATGACTTTTAAAAAGAAGAAGAATTAGTACGTGAGATATTGCAGCAAATACAAAAAATTTTCGCCGCTACTGCTGCAATAAAAAACTACAATTATTTTACATAAAAAATAGTTCAAATTATACACAAAATTTGAAATAAATAATATTAAGAAAAGCGTGAACATGTTGGAGATTAAAAAAGAAGAAAATACAGAAAATGAACAACCCAAAGAAGATAAAGAAAACACAGAAGAAACAACAACAGAAGTAGAGGCGGCAGCAGAAGCTGCACCAGAGCCACCACCACAACCGCCACAAAATGAAACACAAGAACAACAAAATGATACACAACAACAACAACAACAACAACAACAACAACAACAGCAACAGCACCAACAACAGCTCCAACAGCAACATCAACAAAGTAATGAAGGGACGCTTAATCCATTAAATGATTTGGAAAGCAACACAGATGCCGAAACAAAAAACCAAAAACACAGACGCTATTGGACGCCCAAGGAAGAGGAGAAATTTTATGAAATTTGGGGTAGAGAAAATTGGCGTTTAACCCGACATGGTAAAAATACCATATTCTTTGCCAAATGGTCGGAAGAAATGAAGGAACGTTTTAATATTGATGTTAAACCGGAAGAAGTACAATGTAAAGTTAATCAAACAAGGGCGAAGTTTAGGTAATAATTAAAGAGACTAATTTTTGTTGACATCAATTTTATTAGATAAATTTTATACATATTTTAGACAGGTTAAAAAGAATTTAGAAAATGATAGAAATGCTGTCAAATGGAAGAAATATGATATAGTTGAGAGAATTTTAAAAAATCAATATCGTTCGAAAGATGATGAGCCGGTACCGCCGGAAGCCATGGAAAATAATCGTGATGTTTCACCAACAGAACTATACAATTGTGCAACTCAACCGTCATCACCCAACAGTATATCCAATATTTCCAATTTACAGGAACATAATATCAACTTGAGTCAATCACATAATACCGATCATCAGCTAACGGATGAAGTTAATATGAGTTCTGTAAGTAGATTAAATATTCTTATTAAATTTTTTTAACTTTAATATAGGTCAGTTCCACATCTGCCTTTATTACTATTAGAGTTATTCAACCAGTTTTCGTTCTCTCTTAGTTTAGTTCAAGTTTTGTTATAGTTCTGTTCTAGTTCAGTTCTAGTTCAATTTTAGTTCAGTTATAGTTCAGTTCTAGTTCAGATTTAGTTTAGTTTTCGTACTGTTCTAGTTCAGTTCTAATTCAGATCTAGTTCAGTTCTAGTTTAGTTTTGTTTCAGTTCTAGCTCAGTTCTAGTTCAGATGTAGATGTTCAGATGTAGATGTGAAGAAGTTCAGATGTAGTTGAGTTCTAGTTCAGTTTTAGTTCTGTTTAAGTTTAGTTCTAGTTCGTTATTATAAAATCCTAATATTCACTTCTACTTCTAAAAAATATATTCTTTTCCCTTTCAGGCATCATTATCCGATCAAAATCTTTACTGCAATAATTCACAATCGGGTAACAATTTTAGTACCGAATTATTTGGAAGCGATCAATTGGAAATTAAACAAGAAATTGAAAATGATTTAAAAAATGAAGGTTTCAGCGATCTAACAATAATGGGATCAAAAGAAGATCATTCAGATGGATCTGCAAACAATATCGATCATGATAATCAATCCCAGTTTTCACAAGTTCCTCACACAACATCAAACGAAAATTCAGATAATTCACAAATACATAGTTCTAATCCCAATTCACTGTTATTACAAAATCGTCTTGTACAAAATCACAATAACAATAACACTCATGATGGCATTGTCAATTATAATAATCATTCATCTATGCAGCCACCTCGTTCAATGGCTGTAGCAGCTTCTCCCCGAAAACGTAATCGTTCATCGTCCATTAGTTCATCCGGTGCCCCCATAACGAGTGAAACATTGGAAACTTTATATTTAGAGGAGGTGAGAAAAAAGAATGTTCTACTTGTCGAGCAAGGAGAAATCAATCGAAAACGTTTACGTTTGGAAGAACGTAAAGTTAAGTTAATGGAGGAATTCTTTCCTAAATTTATGAATCTTCAACAGGAAATTTTACAAAAATTGGACAGCGTAACAAATACAAATTCAAATTCAAATACAAATACAACAACGGAGATATCAAATTAGATTCGAACAAAAAATAATTTGTTAAAATAATATGTAAAACAAAGGTGAAACAAACAGAAACAAGTGTAAGATGTTATAGGACAAAAACCCCTTAACTTTAGCTTAAGTTTATTAAAATAACAATTATATAAATATAATTATATTATGGTATATATCAGTAATTAACAAGAGATTTTATACTCCTTAAAAAAGATTATTAAGTAACAGTTCTTTTTAGTAGATTTATTGTATCATACATGACGCTATAAATTTCTATAGCAAAAGATACGTTATCGATTACTTACAAAACATTAAACATTTTATATAAATTATTTAAAGTTAATTAACAAATCAATAGTTTTAGCAAAATAAAATCACATTTTATGTTTAAGATTGAAAAAAAATAAAATAAAAAAGGAAAACCATTTTAGAGCAACAGCGTAATTTTTATTCAGAAAAAAATGGAACTAAAACTACAATTTTTAATTGTTAAAATTTATGAGTTTTTCAAATTTATATTATAGATCTAGAACACTTTTTAGTAGAATTTGAGTTGTTATACATTCTTTTGAGTTTTACTTTAGTTTCAGTTCTAGTTCAGTTCCAGTTCTCGCTCAGTTCTAATACAGTTCGAGTTTACTTCTGGTTCTAGTTCTAGTTCAGTTCTAGTAAAGTTCAACTACGGTTCTGATTCAGTTCTACTACAGTTATGGTTCAGTTCTGGTCCAGTTTTAGTTAACTTTTAGTTCAGTTCTATATCAATTCTATTACAATTCAAGTTCAGTTTTGAATCAGTTCTAAGTTAGTTCTAGTACTAATTCAGTTTCTTATTTAAATTTTCTATTAATAATTTCCACAAAACAAACTGAATACAATTTGTTTCTCCTGCTTTGGCCCTTGTAACAATTGTTAATTTAGTTTTTACTGAAATTTACTTTAATGCTACAAAAATTGTTCAAACAAAATATTTAAATTATTTAAATTTAATTTAGTTTATAATTGTTTAAAAATATTTACTAATTTTATTATGAAGTTTACGTCAAAAGTATTCTTAAGTTTTCTTTTAATATAAACTAAAACTATTATTAAATCTGTATTCCTTAACTTTAAGTGTAGTTGTGGACACGTGTAATTCACTTACAAGCCATTTACTTTACAAATGCAATTATTTATATGTCCATCAGTCCCCACCCGCCCTTTGCAGAAATAATAAAATCATGTTATTTTTAAGAAAAGAAAAGATTTTGTGTAATTTGTAAAAAACAACCAAAATAAAAGTAAATTATCTTAATAAAGTATAAATGTAAGTCACGTTTTCATTAAATGTATTTTTATTATTCGCATCTCTTTTTTTTAATTTGAAGATTATTTTTGCAATTTGTTTGTTAAAAAGTCATTGACTGTTTTCTGTCTTGATGGATTTGTAATTTATTGGCGATTGAAAAAGTATTTGTTTCGCTACAGTTTTTTTTGGTAACGCAAAAAAAGGGATGATGAAATTAATGAACTAGAACTAAAGTAGAGCTTAACTAGAACTGAACAAGAATTGAACTGGAACTGAACTAGAACTGAACTAAAACTGAACTATCTGTGCTGAAACTGAATTGAAATCTGAACTCGAATCTGAACTAAAGACAGAACTAGAATCTTAACTAGTTACAAGTAGAATTTGAACTAGAATCTGAAATAGAACTGAACTATAACTGATCTCGAACTAAACAATAACTGAACTAGAATTAAACTAGAACTGAACGCCAACTAAACTCTAACTGAACTAAAACGGAACTAGAACTGGACTAGAATTGAACTAGATTTGAACTAGAACTGAACTAGAACTAAACTAAAACTAATCTATAGCTAAACTGGAACTGAACAAGAACTAAACAAGAACTGAACTAGAATTGAACTTATTCTGAACTAGAACTTAAGTAGAGCTAAACTAGAATTGAACAAGAATTGAACTAGAACTGAACTGGAACTGAACTATCTGAGCTGAAACTGATAACTGATCTCGAACTAAACAAGAACTGAATTAGAATTAAACTAGAACTGAACGCCAACTAAACTCTAACTTAACTAGAACTAGAACTAAACTAAATATGATTTAGAACTAAACTATCTGAGCTAAAACTGAATTGAAATCTGAACGAGAATCTAAACTAGAACTGAACTAGAATTTAACTAGAGCTCGAATTAAACTTGAGCTGAAGAAGAATTGAACTAGAACTAAAATAGAGTCAATAATTATAAATAAAACTAGAAGTGAAATAGAGTTTTTCTTATTTGTTTATCTTATTTATTATTTTTTTTTGCAAATTTAATTTAAATTTCATTACTTTATTTATTCGTGTTGTGTTCTTTTCCTTTTAAAATTTTCCCACCAATTTAAAGTTGTCAAATTTGACTTAAAGTTAAATATTTTAATTAAAAAACTAATTCTTATCTCTTGAAAATTTGTGAATTTTGAATTTAAACGTGTTAAAACGAAACGATAAAGAAAAATTGGAACTCGACCTTGAATTTAAACAAATTTCTCTTTCATTTGTTAATAAATAAATAAAAATGGTTAATAATTTATTAGTTAAAATGTTACAAATAACAGCAGTAGAGAGAAAGTATGAGAATTAAGACAGACAGAGAATGCAATAAATCCGTTAGATACGAACACAAAGATCATTGATTTTCTCTAACTTTTTTTCAATTATTTATAATTTAGTTTTTAAGCTTTATAAGCGATAAATTATTTAATTTTATTATCTATTTTAAATATTTTTATTTATGACACTTTTAAGTCTTAATTTTTACTAAAAAGTCATTGACATTTATTTAAGAAAAAATCTATGCATCCAACATATTTATGGAGACATAAAAAAATAAACGATCATCATAAATTCCATTAATAGAGAATGAGAAAAAAATAGAGAGAATAACAACAATATTAAATAACTGATAAGCATGATTGATCGATGGTTGGGTTGGATGGATGGATGAATCGATCGTTTAATGGTAAGTAAATGCCTATGATGAAGAGGAATGACATTGGTTACTTAAAACGTATAAGAAGAAACAAGTAAGAATGCTTTATTAGGTTATGACGAATCTTCAATACTCTACACCACACACACACACAAACATACACTCACATACGTATACAATATAACGTTTTTTTTGAATACAACACAGCAACACTAAATGAGTCATAAAATTAGTTATATTTTTTGGTTATAACTTTTTTTCTACTGAACCGATTTTAATGATTTTTTAAATAGTAATGAAGTGCACATAACTAAATATGATGGCAAAATTTCCTTCTATTTTAAAGATTTACAAAAGTCAATTTTACGAAGTTCATTGCTCAAACTTAGAGGTTGTATCATATATCTGACTATATCTTTTACAATACTGAACCGATTTTGCTGGTTTTAAATAGGAAACTTTTCAGGACTTTAGTGAATACTAAGGCCAAATTTCATTGATAGTAAATTTTTCAATTTTTGTGGATGTAAGCGTGCCAACAACAGACAGACGAATATAGCTAAATCGACTCAGATTTTGATTTGATGCAAGAATATATATATACATTATATGATCTGAGATTGATTTTTTCCTAGTGTTACATATGGAATGACAAAGTTAATATTTTCTCTTCACCACTTGTGGTGGTGGAGGGTATAACGAGATAGACCGTCAGACAATCGACATGAGAATTTTACATTTTATTTACAGCTGGTAAAAGTATTTACGCAGAGGCAGTTCCATTAAAAATTATTAATAAATAAGTAATAATATAAATGATAACAATAAATAAGTAAATAAATAAATAATATATGTTAATATGTAAATAATCTATATATATAAAAATGAATCTGTGTTAGTTTGTCTGTTTGTTTGTTTGTTTGTTCGTTTGGAATTTATAGACAACTAAACTACTGGAGCGATTTTACTGAAATCACAGAATGCTCTCTATATACCCAAAAGCAACATTGGATATAAAAATTTTCGATAGGACCAGGGGGAGAGTAACCCGCATACAATGAAAATATTGATCATCGAATATCTAAAAAAACACTTTGTTGAGAATTTTCAAGTTATCGTTTTACTGAATGAAAGGCGGGCAGAGTTGTTTTCGATACCAAAAAAAAATGTTGATTATTGAATATGTAAAGAACTATAACGAGCAAAAGTTTTCAAATTCGACCCCAATCACATTTTGTATTACTGATCAAAGTATAGGACGGTTAGTAATAAGAGGAAAACCTGTTTTAGTAGACGAAATAAAGGACAGATAGGATCAGGGGGAGAGGTAGCCTCCATACAAAGAAAATGTTCATGATCGAACATTTAAAAAAGCACTTAACCGAGAATTTTCAAATTTGGTCCCAATAAATTTTTCGAGTTACTGTTTTATTGAATGAAGGGCGGATTGGTTCATGGGCAGAATTGTTTCCCATACAAAGAATATGTTGAATATTTAATATCTAAAGAAATATAACAACAAAAGTTTTCGAATTAGACCCCAATCACTTTTTTTTTTAAAGGGAATTTTTTCTGTAGGGTTTTATTATCAAAATTATAGACCAACCCTCGTTTAATTTCGCACAGCAGTTTAGGCTTAATTTGACCTTAATTTGACTAAATATTTTTACAATACCCACATATATTTGCGATTTATGAGTTTCAAAGTGATATTTGGAAGGGTGGTTGTATGAGACCTATAAGAAATAATAGACCGATTCCTCGTATAATTTGGCATATCGTTTTAGAATATAATAAGACTTAGTTTTCCAAAATTTGGTTAAAATTGTTTTATATTAAGAAAATTTAATGGGCTTAAAACCCCATTCCGGGGGACATTTGCATGGGGCCGATATGAAATAATAGGCCGATCATAACAAATTTCAATAGGCATCGTCCATGTTCTAAAATAAAGTTACAAACATTTGCACAAACGCATAATATCTCTACCACCTAAGGAACATTTTCTAAATTTTAAAATGAGTAATAAAAACGATCTGAATGTTCCGAACATGACTAATTTCAATAGACATCGCCATTGACCAAAAAACGTAGAGCATAAAGAGTCTTCAGAACTTTTACATGGACAGCCAGTCGTACAGACAGATGGTCGGACGGACATTGTTATACTGATTCGGAAAATCTACTATTTTTTCTGTATGTTTACAAATACCAACACAAACGCATAATACCCCAACCATCTACGGTGGTGTAGGGTATAAAAACTATAAATCTCTACTTAAAATTCAATCTAAAATAGGCTCCTTCTAGCCAAATTTAGCATTTTTAAAGTTTCCGTTCTTTGCCTTAAACTTTATAAACATAAGGCTCTATTCCGGAAGAAATATTGTTAAAGGCGTTGGTTAAATATTGGACTTAATGATGATTTGGACATGGGCAAAATTAATAATGGTTACAGGAATTTGTTGAGAAATATTATATATGGTGACTTTTAACTTTACATTTATGAAAAGTAGGTTAAACGGATGGACCGGCATGAATAAATCGAGTCAGAGATTTATAGTAAGTTGATCGGTAATTTTAATATTTATCCAAATAGTAAGAGTTGAATTAATATTAAAATTAGTTGGTCATGTGAAGTACTTAGATTCCTAATTTTGGGACTTTTCATAACCGGGAAAGTCAGACATTTTCAAATTCAAACATTTTTCTTAATTATTACAGAATCGATTGATATCAATTGTAATTTTATTGTTATTTTACAACAAATATTTAGTTAAAGATAATCGCTATTTTACTATATTTGTTTTGTTTTTGTTCTACCATAATATTTTAACTGCAAACATGTGTATGTTTCTTTAACAGAGAGCATTGATTTCAGAGATAAATTGATAAGAAATCAAATAATAAACACATGTAAATATGTATACATGTATGTAATTGTATATGTATATGCAAAAAATATACCCAAAGTGGGAATTTATATTGATAATATTATTCATGCACTTGAAAATCCATAAACAGAGATGAGATATTGAAAAATTTATGAAATGGTACCTTTTTTAAGGGAATTTTTGAAATGTTTTTAATTCGAGTCCCATTTAGAAAGAGAAGTAGAAATTTTGAATAGTTTACTCATCTGCTTTCAAAAGCTAAAATATTTTGGAATACATCTCTCGGGCTCTTCAATATTCTGCTTCATTGCAACATATTGCCAAATGGGCCTAGATTTATTTTTATATATTTCAATTCCTGCTCTGGGTTTCTTAATTATGCTCAAATTGTCTTGATATTTTTGAAAAATCGAGCTAATGTTATTAGGGCCAGTATCTGGTAAAACATTTAAATATTTAAGTGTTTTTCAATATAAAATTTTATTCCGAGAAGTCTTAGTGGAAGCTACAGTAAATATGGATCGATGGTTCCTAATCCATTATTCATTTCGTTATTTAAAAGTTTTACCAGCTTACAATCCAATTCATTAGGTTAAATCCGATCAAGTCCGACTATTTAATATCCACATCAAATTGTTGGATATAAATGGTAGCAACCAAAAATTAATAAACGATCCTCGTATACATTTATTCTCTACTTTATGTTTAAGAGATCAGTACATTATAATGATACTAACATTTTGTAGGATTTCTTCTGGGGGATTATATAGAGGATATTATGTACCGACCCTCGTAAAATTCACACAACGTTTTTGCTTACGATTATTTTAATTTAATCAATTTTTATTACAAAAACAACATATATGTGATATTTAAGTGATTAAAAATGATATTCGGAAAGGGATTGGGGTACCTATGAGAATTTATGGACCGATCCTCCATATATCGTTAGAATGTAATCGCCCATATTCTGGGAGGAATATCTGTATGGAGACTAGGTAAAATAAGCATCAAGTTATGTCTAAAATTGCCACCTGCATTTTGTTTACAAGATTTAAGGTCATCGAATCAGAAATTGGTTTGGAGTCGAACGAATATTTATTCTAGTGAAATTTGATTTAAAGACATATGATGATATAAAAAATATATAATTTAAATATTATAAAGATACTCACATATCTATGAAATTGACGTACTTTAAAGCGATTTTCGGAAGTGGATCTGTATGGGAGCTATGAAAATTCTTCTTAAAATTTAGCAATTATTTGCATCGAAACATATTAAATTACTTTTAATGAGCAACAAATCTCTTTCCGGGAGAGCATTTGGTAGCTTCTTAAATTATTTGACTAATCATTTTTTCGAGAACCTGCGACCTATAGAATATTTACAACGTTTACATGAACAGGCAGACGGACGAAGAAATAAATCTGTATTTGTTTGTTTGGGAATTACAGGAGCTTAACTACTGGGCCGATTTTGTTGAAATTTTCACAGAATGATTGCAATATATCCGAAGGTGACATAGGCTATTTGGATAGGGTTAGAGAGATAGTTAGCCCCCACACAAAGCAAATAGTAATGATCAAATATCTAAAAAACTATTGAGGTTAGAGTAAAAATATTTCACCTTAATTACTTTTCTAAGGAACAGATTTTCTGGACTAAATAAAGAACATATGGGATTGGGACAGAGGTTGCTTCCATACAGTGCAAATATTAATCATGTAGTATCTGTAGTACTTTTAGATCAAGAATTAAAAAATTTAATCCAATCACTAAAAACAAATTATGGAATATTAATTATCGAATATCTAAAAAAAGGTTTTATCTAGAGTTTCATGGAACTATTTAGAGCGGACAGGAACAGGGGGAGATGTCCCATCTATTCAAATATCTGAAAATCTTTCAAATCTCCACTGTATGATTTTTTAATGCAGGTCGTTTCATAAATATTTTTTTCTGAATCTAGGAAACCTCAATCCGGAGATGGGGGTTTATATTGAAGATGGATCAAATAATGATCCGAACATAACCCATTTTTTTACCACACACCACAGTAGGTGGTTGGCGTATTATGCGTTTGTGCTGATGTTTGTAACATACATATACTGTTCGACGCAGAATCACTTTCCGATTCAACGTTTAAACACTTTACAGGCCGCAATTTATGAGAAATTTTAATGAAATTTGGAAAATATTATTTTGATTCAAGGCCTATTAAATTGCTCCTGGAATTAGGTTTTATATTCATAAAACTCCCAAACTACAAAGTGATTTGAATGAAATTTAGAAAAAACGAAGTGTCAAATTAGGCCAGGAGCGGTCCATTGCTTCTCATAGGACTTATACGGGCCCCCTTACAAATATCACTTTGAAGAGCATTAATCTCACATATAATCGATCGAATTAAGATAAATATAAGAAAAATGATGTAAAATATTATACCAGGTCAGTCCACAATTTGTAAATTTCTCATAAATATTAGAGTCACAATAATGTACTGTACTCTTAAGAATAAATCGAAAATTAAATTATACGAGGGGTCGTTTATTATTAACTTTATTATTCTGTTAAATTTCAGATCTATATGACACTATAATTTTGTAAGTTATCAAAGTTGTGTGTACATATGTTTTTTTTTAACTGAACCGATTTTGATAATTTTTGGTAAGTGGAATGACTAAATTTTATTTAAACTTAATTAATTTTTATCGAAAAGTCTAGAAAGTATATTTTGTCTAAATTTTAAGATTGTCTCAAATATCGGTCTATAACTTCTTGTTATTGAATCTATAATGCTGGAAAACTGTTCGATTGTTTGGGTTCATTTTAATAAATTCGGACAAATAATCTCACTGAGAGATGGTTGCCAATAAGAAGACGGAACGGGTTTTGTCTACAATAAAATTTATAAGACTTTAAACGATACCTTCATGGCGTAGCAAACTCTTTTACCATTTCTACTGATGGAAGGTATAAATATTTAAATATTGCTTTCGAAAAAAAAATTCAAAGAGGAAAAGCTATAACAGTTAGTTAAAGCATGATGAGAGCTACCAAGTTGTTTACATTAGTAGGAGGTGACCTCAAACCCAAGTGTTATGGCCAAGTCTCCATCCGCGGAAAGTGGTTGAAATTAAAAATTGACAATTAGTAGAAAATGAATTTAGGTACTTTTCTCTCACAAAAAAAGTACCTCTTTTAATATTAATCCCCGTCTTGTTAACACTGTGATCAAAGAGTTTACTACAATGAGTTTCATTTCTAAGTATCTAACAATTTAACGCTCACACTTAAGTATTCACGAATTGCGTTAGTCTGTTAAGTAACGTCGCACTGTTAAGATCGTTTTTTTTAATACAGTTAGCGGGCGGTACGTGAGATCTCTAGTATAATTCAACAAATAGGAGATCGTTGTAAATAATAATTTTGTTTTAAAACGATTTTAAGTAAATTGAAATAATTAATTTTTTAATGATTAAAACAAATAATAAAAAATTATTTAAATTGTTAAAAAAAAAATAATAATTTTATTTAATTTTATAATTATAATAAAATTTAATTTAAAAAAATATTTCAAATTTTAAATTTTAAATGTGTTTTGTTTAATAAATTTTATATCGCTTTATTGCTCCATCTTTAGACCGACATCGATAATATGCATTTTAATATAATTTTGGCATTTATTGCCATTTGCGGTTTAAATCTTTCACAAGCGGCCATTGTTAAACCAATTTCATATCATCAATACCAGCAACTAAAACAACAACAACAACAGCGAGTAGATAAGAAGCCCTGGGAGTTAATAGAAGCTATTAGAGCAACATCCCAAATAAGGGGCTTCAATGGTACATGGATAACAGGTGGGTGTTTTGGTTCCAGAAAACAAATCTTTTAAGATTTTTATGGTAAACAAAAATATGGACATTTTGTTTCATAATTTTAATTTTAATTAAATGAATTAATTTTAACTTATAACGGTTTTTATATAAAGAAATCCATAAAAAGTATATGAAAAGTATATGAAAAGAAGTCGGTTAAGGTCAGTGAAAAGAAATCGGATTGTGTTGAATGTTAATAATTTTTTATTGATTTAATCTGATGTAATTTTTATACCCTACACTACACTACTATAGGTGGTGGGGGTATTATGCGTTAATGCAGATGTTTGTGACATGCTAAAAAAATAGTCCTACCACCACTTTAATGTATACCGTTTGATTTAGAATCAAGTAATGAGTCGATTTAACCTAGACCGTCCGGCTGGCTGTCTGTAAAGTAGAGGTCGCGGTTTTGAAAATAAAATTTTTAACGTACTATTATGTTGGCCCTATGACGAAACTTATGATCGGTCCATTTTTTATATAGGCCTCATACAAATGTTCCTTTTGGAATGGGGTTTTAAGTTTATATATTTCCCAAATATGAAACGATTTTTACCAAATTTTGTGAAAATAATAAGTTTTATGATGTTGGAAAATGATGTGCCAAATTGTACGGGGATCAGTTCATTATATCTCATAGGTCCCATACAAACTTTCTTCCAAATATCGCTTTGAAACTCATAAATCTTACATATAGGTGGGTATTGTAACAATATTTGATCAAAATAAAAAAATATATATAATCTAAACCCCCTGTGAGAAGTTTTACGGGGGCCGGTCTATAATAATTTCTAACTCGAAAAAATATTTTAAAAACGCACAAAATTTTACATAAATGTTGGTATTATAATAAGCAAATTATACGAGGGTCGTTTTCGTATGTGGTGTAGGGCATTATATAGTCCGGCTTGATAGGCTATAACATTTTTATTTTTTTTATTGATTTAATCTGAGGTACTTTTTTGTAGTTAGACTGTTTTTGCATTAAATTTAATAAAGAGGTGTAATTGTAAGTGGAAAATCCGATTTTCTGAGAATTATAAAATGTTAAATCTTGTACATTTTACTGGGAATTATAAAAGCTAAACTGTTGATCTTATAAATTATTGGATTATTGATTTAGGAAATTAATTTACGTTTGACATTTGATAAAATTACATTTGCAATGTTATGACAGTGAATTTTTAACCAGATAATGGTAAAAGCTTTGAACACAGTGGTTCAGTATTCTTTTAAATCGGCTGATAAAAGGAAAGAGCTATTTTCGAAATTGTATTTTTTTAGAACAAAAGTTTTCGAAGATTTTTATTTAAGAAAACTTTTTATACATTTAAGGAAGTTATAAAAAATTTGAGCGATAACTTGCTGAGTCGCTTAAATCGAATTTGAGGTATTTAGATAAATTTTTTTGTTGGACCAAGTCGAAAATTAGTCCTCAAAGTCCGTAGATTCCATAGAAATCCATTACCGAAAATTTTTTTAAAGTGTAAAAAAAATGTCACAAAACATAATTATAAATTTTGCAATATTCGGTCCATAATTTCTATAGCTATAACACTTCTGAAAATCATTTCAAATGACAAAAATCATGAAAATATTTTCAATATATTTTATACATGCAGAAATCATAAATTCAATTTCTACGAGGGTCGGTCCATAATTTTTCATGTCTTCGACATGGTATTATATATTCTGTATTAAGCGAATATTATTCTCTTACTTGTTTAAAAAATCATAACAATTTGGAAACTGTTTTGAAAGTGGTCTGGTGAAATAATGGACTAATCACTAATAATTTTCACAAAGCTAGGCCTTGTGTCAAATAGCACTGCAAATTTGAGAATATATTAATCAAAATATATAATGAGTTCAGTGTATGGTTCCAATATATGGAATTAAAGCTTACATTTTTAGCTTTCTTTTGAAAAAATTATGTTCTTAATACTTTAAAAGTTATACTGAAATCTAGAACCAGAGAAAATAGTTCATAAAGCATGTAGTTTAAAAGCTATAAGGACAAGAATAATTTTAGTAATAAAGTCTTTAATTTCCATACGGTCATATTCCTCTCAACATATCAAAGATAAATAGGTCAATTATGGTTAATACTTAAATCTGAAACGTTTGAATCGATAGAGATATCTTAATGATATTTTACACTTCTAGAGCTGAGTTGTTTCTGAATGCACTTGGAGGAATGCAAAACTCTAGCCATTGTAATCGAAGACTGTCCAGAGTCGGGCAACATACCCGAAATTGATAAAGAAATCTAAACAAATAACTCTTAAAATAAATATTTCGTATAATTTCATTAATATTCAAGTCGAATATTAATGTTTTTCTATTTTTTTGTTATTGACCTTAATATAGGTCCAACAATGGGTCTCAGATTCCATAAAAAAATTCTAAAAGTTAATGCTGCTATGACTATGAAAATATATGAATTCGTTAAAAAGTTATATTATTCTAAATTTGGAACTTAAAAAAAAAACGATTTTTGGATTTTGTTTTTCAAAAAGGTGGCAACATTTTTTCAATGATAAAACCATTTCTTTGTTCTTAACTTAAAAAATTTTGTATTGTTTTATAAACAAATCTTAACGGGAAATCTTATGGACTTAGGGTAAAGATCTTACCAAAAGCTCTATCCAAAGTTGGTAAATTTTTTTCAACAAATATTTAAATTCTTTTTTAGAATAAATAGCTACATGTGTAAGGTAAAGAGCCAATGCCGCCAGGATGATCACCTTAGTGAAAAAATTAACATTTTTAAACATGATTTACTTGGATTGAGATTTTAACCGTTTTCTTAGGGAAAAGTAGGAATCTTTTAAATTCTCCGATTCATGGACAAGTTCATATCAATTATACTGAAATATCATATAAATATTGTTATATATTTAGATTTTGCTGAAGTTTTCACAGAATGATTCCTATATACCCAAAAGTAACGTAGGCTATACACAATTTCGATAGGACCAGGAGAAGTGGTACCCCCAACAGAAAGCAAATATTGATTATCGAATATCTAAAGAAATGCAACAGCGAGAGTTTTAAAATTTTGTTTTAATCACTCTTCAAGTAACTGTTTTATTTTGCAAAATGTAGGTCGGATAGGCTCGAGAGAGAGGTAATCCCCATACAAAGAAAATATTGATCATTGAATATCTAAAGAACCACTTCATTGAGAATTTACAAAGTTGGTCTCAACCACTTTTTCAAGCAACTATTTTACAAGACAAAATGTAGGGCGGATACAATAAGGGGGAGAGGTAGCCTCCATACAAAGCAAATTTGATTCTCAAATGTTTAAAGAACTAAAACAGCGAGAATTTTTTAATTTTGTCCTAACCACTTTATCAAGGAACTGTTTTACTATACAAAATGAAGGAAGTATAGGATCAGAAGGAGAGGTAGACTCCATACAAAGAAAATTTTGATAATTAAATATCTAAAAAAATTACTACACGTTGTTGACAAATTCGGGTCCAATAATTTTTTTATTTTACTGAATAGAATGAAGGTCGTGTAGGATCATGGGTAGAGCAGACCCCTATACAAAGAAAATTTTGATTAAACTTTCTCAAGAATTTGTTTTATACAACTTTAATAGTGGAAGTTCTAAATTTTAGTTCCAAACGGGTTCAAGGTTCAAGGGAAGAGGTAGCTCTCATGCAATGAAAAAAATTTAATAAAATTTTAGAACGGACAGGCTTAGGGACATTTGGCAAAATGTCTATAGTATTTAATTGTTTTAATACACGTTGGGATTTGTGAAATTGCTTTCGAGATTTTGGACTGAGAAAAATGTTTGGGCTGCAATGCGCAACGGCTAAAAGCTAGTAATACATATTTCTCTGTTTAACTTTCTCTTTAATTTGATTTTCCCACAGTAACAAGTAAGAATGTTGTGTTCGGCTATGCCGAACCTTTAATACCCTCCACCACAAATGTATGCGAAGAAAATGCGTTATGTTTCATACATACCCACTCATACATACACTCATAAACTTATTTAATACATAAAGTTTTCTTAAATATAACGCGGAACATTTAATTAGTCATAAAATTAGTTATATTTTTGGCCATAAGCTTTTTCCATCTGAACCGATTTTGATCACTATTGGAATGGTTATGAAGTTCTTACAGCTTAATATTATAGCAAAATTTCATTTCTAATTCGATTTATAATTAAAAATTTTCCAAAAATTTTTTATATTTACTTAGAAATGCCTCAAATTTCGGTCTATATCTTTTAATATATTGAAACGATTTTAAATAGGAAACTTCTGAGGACTATAACAACTAACTAAATCGATTTAGATTTTCATTTCATGCAAGAAAATATATACATTATGGGGTCTGAGATAATTTCTTCATAGCTTTACATAACGGAATGACAAAGTAAATATTCCCCCTTCACCACTGGTAGTGGTGGTGGAGGGTATGAAAAAGTCATTTTAACTTTTCCTTCTATTATTTAACTATTGTCACTATTGTTTCTTCTACAATAGTTGACTATTTTTCCATTTTTTTATACACAAAACCCACTTTATCTAACGGATTAATAGCATTTTGTCTCTACGCACAATGAATTGTGAACCAAAATAGTTAAAATCATAACTGGTGCATAAAATTGTCATGAGAAATGACATGAAAGTAAGAAAAAAACTTTTAGCTTTTCTTCGTCTTTTGTCACAAAAAAAAGTTAATTGTCATGAAAATTAAATTATTTTAGTTAAAATAATAAATAATTTTTAGATGTTTTTACTACAATTTATAGCGTTAATAAAAAGCTTACCCGCTTATAACTATTAAACGATAAGATGTAATTTTGGCAGGTACTTACGATATCTGGGTCTAATATACTATATCATACTAATGTCATATAAAGTATATAGTACGCTTATTTAATCGTTTTAAATTCAATATGTATTAAATGTTTTTAATTTTTTTTTGATAAGATTTAAATTGTTATTGAAAAGAAATATTTTTTATGTATTTGATAAGATCTGTTAAAGGAAATGGAAAAGTAAATCAAAGGTTTTAAATAGCCTTAAGTTGCATAAGGGGATTCAAAATAGAAATAAAGAAACATTAGCAGAGAATTGTATGATAACTTTGAGAAGAAGCTATAGGTACCTATATCAGGGCATATCGGATATTTATCATGTTCAGTTCCAGTTCAGTTCTTATTAAGTTCTAGTTCAGTTTTAACTCAGTTCTATTTTAGTTCAAGTTCAGTTCTAGTTCAGTTCCAGTTGAGTTCCAGTTAAGTTCAAGTTCAGTTCCAGTTAAGTTCTAATTAAGTTTTAGTTCAATTCTAATTAAATTCTAGTTCAGTTCTAGTTCAATTCTATTTCAGTTCTTGGTCAATTCAAATTCAGTTTCAGTTTAGTTCCAATTCTAGTTCAGTTCCAGTTTAGTTCTAGTTCAATTCCAGTTCTGTTCTAATTCAGTTCTAATTCAATTTCAGTTCTGTTCTAATTCAGTTCCAGTTCAGTTCTAATTCAGCTCTAGTTCAGTTCTAGTGCAGTTCAAGTTCAGTTCTAGTTCAGTTCTAATTAAGTTCTAATTAAGTTCTTGTTCAATTCTAGTTCAATTCAATTTCAGTTCTAGTTCAGTTCAAGTTCAGTTCCAGTTTAGTTCTAGTTCAATTCCAGTTCTGTTCTAATTCAATTCTAGTTCAGTTTTACTTCAGTTCTAGTTCAGTTCTAAATTAGCTCTTGTTCAGCTCTATTTCAGTTACAGTTCAGTTCAAGCTTAGTTTTAGTTCAGCTCTAGTTCAGTTCTAATTCAGCTTTTGTTCAGCTCTATTTCAGTTCCAATTCAGTTCTAGTTTAGTTTTAGTTCAGCTCTAGTTCAGTTCTAATTCAGCTTTTGTTCAGCTCTATTTCAGTTACAGTTCAGTTCTAGTTTAGTTTTAGTTCAGCTCTAGTTCAGTTCTAATTCAGCTTTTGTTCAGCTCTATTTCAGTTCCAGTAAAGTTCTAGTTTAGTTTTAGTTAAGCTCTAGTTCAAATTTTAGTTCAATTTCGACTTCAGTTCTAATTCAGCTCTATTTCAGTTCCAGTTCAGTTCTAGTTCGAATTTTAGTTCAATTTTGACTTCAGTTCTAATTCAGCTTTTGTTCAGCTCTATTTCAGTTCCAGTTCAGTTCTAGTTTAGTTTTAATTCAGCTCTAGTTCAGTTCCAATTCAGCTTTTGTTTAGCTCTATTTCAGTTACAGTTCAGTTCTAGTTTAGTTTTAGTTCAGCTCTAGTTCAGTTCTAATTCAGCTTTTGTTCAGCTCTATTTCAGTTCCAGTTCAGTTCTAGTTTAGCTTTAGTTCAGCTCTAGTTCAGTTCTAATTCAGCTTTTGTTCAGCTCTATTTCAGTTCCAGTTCAGTTCTAGTTTAGTTTTAGTTCAGCTCTAGTTCAGTTCTAATTCAGCTTTTGTTCAGCTCTATTTCAGTTCCAGTTCAGTTCTAGTTTAGTTTTAGTTCAGTTCTAGTTCGAATTTTAGTTCAATTTCGACTTCAGTTCTAATTCAGCTTTTGTTCAGCTCTATTTCAGTTCCAGTTCAGTTCTAGTTTAGTTTAAGTTCAGCTCTAGTTCAAATTTTAGTTCAATTTCGACTTCAACTTTTCATCTTTTACTTCAACTTCTAGCACAATTTCTATTTCAGATTCCAATTTAGTTTCTTACTTATTTTTTTAACTTCTACTCAGTTTCTTGTCCAGTTCTAGTCAGCTTCTATTTCAGCTTATCTACTAGTTCAGATTTAAATTCAGTTAGAGCTAGAACTGAACTAGTTCTAGTTTAATTCGAAATGTTTAAAATTTAATTTTCTCTTATTTAATTTCAGATGATGAATTCTACTATACTGCCAGCGATAGATCCATTCATAAATTTAATGCTGTTACTGGCAGTAATTCCGTTTTTGTAACCTCTGATTTTTTGGTGAGATATCTCCCTTTCTATTCCCTTAAGATGGTTTATATTATTAATTCATATTTTTTTGCTCTCTCTTAGAACATTTACAACAGAAGCAGTTCCTTTAAGTTGTCACCAGATAATACCAAAATTTTGGTACGTTTTGATGTTGAGGAAATCTTTAGACACTCATTTATAGCCAAATATGATGTTTTTGATATTGCTACCCAAAAAGTGATTCATATCCATGGCGGTGCCAAATTGCAATATTGTGAATGGTCACCCATTAAAGATCGTTTGGCCTTCGTTTACAATAATAATGTTTATATTCATTTTGGTGAGAATTTCGAAGTGCCCATAACATCGGATGGCATTGATGGAGTTTTCTATAATGGTATACCTGATTGGGTTTATGAGGAGGAGGTATTGAGTAGTGGTTCCGCTATGTGGTGGTCAGATGATGGTAATTATTTGGCTGTAGGCGTTTTCAATGATACCAAAGTGGAAACCTTTAAATATTTCCTTTACGGAGAGGCTGAAGATCCTCAATATCAATATCCCATGGAGGTGGATTTAAAATATCCCAAACCTGGTACCAATAATCCTATAGTGGCTTTAAGAGTTTTCGATTTGAGTATAAATCCTAATTATGTAACAATTAAGGCACCCGAGGCTATTGTGAGTGATGATCACATTTTACAAAATGTTGCCTGGACTAGTGAACGTAAATTATTGATCACTTGGTTGAATAGAAGACAAAATATTGCCAGTTTACAATTGTGCAGTGTGGCTGGAGAATGTCGGGAAGTAAAACGTATTGAAGAACCTAAAGGCTGGATTACTATTGGCACTCCCAAGTGTTTGAAAAATTCCGAAAATTGTTTATTTACCTACTGGATCGGTAATTGGTATCAGGTGTGGAATTTAGATTTAAAGACTGGTGAAAATATTTGGAGTTCTTTGGGAGATTTTACGGTTTTGAGAGTTTATGGTTATGATGAAGTTAATGATAAACTGTAAGTTAAGAGTCGTTTCTATATTATATAATGTTTAACTTTCCTCTGCTTTCTTCCAGTTACTACCAAGCCACTTTAAGTTCGGATCCCTCCGTTTATCAGGTCTTTAGTAATAAGGATTGTTTAACTTGTAATTTACAAGATGTGGATGGTGTTTTCTGTCGTTCAGCTTCTGCTGCCTTTAGCAAGGGTTATTCCTATTACACAGTCTCTTGCAGTGGTCCTAATCCTAGTTATACCAAAATTTTCCACACCAAAACAAATAAAGAAGTGAAAGATTGGGAGGGAAATACAAATTTCCGTGAAATGTTGGCCACTAAGTTAAGACCTAAAATCGATTACATGCAAGTGCCTCTGGCTGATGGTTCCATTGGTATAGCCAAACTCCAATATCCACCTAACTTGGATGTGAATAAAAAATATCCCATGATTGTTTTTGTCTATGGAGGTCCCAATTCTGTAAGAGTTACTAACAATTTTGGTGTAGGTTTCGATGCCTACATGACCACCAATCGTGAGGTCATTTATGCACAAATTGATGGTCGTGGTACTGGTAACAAAGGCAAGGATCTACTCTTTTCTGTTAATAATCATTTGGGAGAATTTGAAGTGGAAGATCAAATCTTTGTGACCCAATATTTACAATCCCGATTACCATTTGTAGATAAAGAACGTTGTGGTATATGGGGTTGGAGTTATGGTGGTTATATGACTGCTCGCACATTAGCTAATGATACCGAACGGGTATTCCAATGTGGTATATCAGTTGCACCGGTAACGTCTTGGTTTTATTATGATACCATTTATACCGAACGTTATATGGGTTTACCTCTTGAAAACTGGGATAAATATGTGACTACAGATGTTCTGAAAAATGTTGAAAATTTCCGCAATCATGATTTTATGTTAATTCATGGTTCGGGGGATGATAATGTCCATTATCAACAGTCTTTAATGTTGGCCAAAGTTTTGCAAGCGAACGATATATTATTCGAGGAAATGGTAAGTTTCTGTATTTTGTATAATCTAAAAGGTTCAAAATCTTTCACTGTTTTAATTTTTCAGACTTATACCGATGAAAACCATTCGATTGGTAATTTCTTGCCCCATTTGTATAACACTATGGATCATTTTTGGATTAATTGCTTAAATTTGGATGTCGAGGAAGAGGATTAAAAATGATGTTCTTTTTCAGTTTTGCCAATTGTCGGATAAATATTTATAAAAGTATTTTTAAATTTTCCTGAGATGTTCATAGTATTTTTCTTTAACCTTAATTTTTATAAAATTAATTTAATTTAATTTTAACGAAATAAAGACGTTATATTGTGAAGTATAAACTTATAACATATGTTATTTTCCATAAAGACGATAAAGTTCTATAAAATATTCTCATTATTTTTTGTAACG
Organism: Cochliomyia hominivorax; assembly: GCA_004302925.2. NCBI lineage: Eukaryota > Metazoa > Arthropoda > Insecta > Diptera > Calliphoridae > Cochliomyia > Cochliomyia hominivorax. Next base: position 81,091,560 of record PYHX02000158.1, on the reverse strand, counting down.
ATCAATCAAATCTTCAATACCCTCCACCAAAAATTCGTGTTAAGGTAATACGTTGGGTTCCAAAGATATACATACACTCACAAAAATAGTATATAGAAATATTTAATAAATCATAAAATTAGTTCATTAAGTTCATTGAGCTCTGTAAAATTTTGTGGATGTGAACAGACAGAGAGATTGACGAAAATCGATTGAGATTTTGTCTTGATTTAAGCATATATACATTATGGGGTCTGAAATAATTCATTCTTATGCTTGTTATAAGCTCAAAACTGTTTTCCGGAAAGGGGTCTTATATGGGAGTTACAGCAAAATTTGGACAAAGATTGTTCATATATATATATGTTTTTGGACAAAGATTGTTCATATATATATGAACAATCTTTGTCCAAATTTTGCTGTAACTCCCATATAAGACCCCTTTCCGGAAAACAGTTTTGAGCTTATAACAAGCATAAGAATGAATTATTTCAGACCCCATAATGTTCATATATATATATATATATATATATATATATATATATATATATATATATATATATATATATATATATATATATATATATATATATATATATATATATATATATATATATATATGTATATATATATATATATATATATATATATACTTTGATTATAGTTAGAAAAATCATTGTGCTAAATTTTAATGGAATTGATCTTTATTTAAATGTTTTATAAACTCTAATCCGTTTTCCGGGAAATCCCATTATAAGGGAGCTATAGGAAAATTTGGACCGATATAGGTCAAATTAATGTAATATCTTTAGAACAGTTAGCAAAATAATTGTGCAAAAAATAGAATTGGTCTTTATTTACTCGTTTTATAAGCTGAAAACTGTGAGGGGCCTGATATGGGAGCTACATCAAAATATGGACCGAGATTGTTCTAATTAAAAAATATACATTAAAAATAGTTAAAAAATGCATTGTACCGAGATCCAGTGGAAATAGTCTTTATTTGATTGTTTTATAAGCCCAAACCGGTTTTTCGGGAACGGGCGTTATATCGGAGATATATCAAAATATGGACCCATGTTAGTACAATTTATAACATATATTTAAAATACCTGGAAAATTAATTGTGCAAAATTTCAAAAGAATTGGTTCAAATTAAAAAGTTTTATAAGCTACAAATCATATTCCGGAAAGGGGCCTTATATGGGAGCTATAATAAAATATGAACTCATGTTAATAAAATTTATAACAAACATTTAAAATAGTTACAAAATTAATTGTGCCAAATTTCAAAGAATTGGTTCAAATTTAAAAGTTTTATAGGCTGTAAATCATATTCCGGGAAGGGTCCTTATATGGGAGCTGGCTCAATTAATGATCTCAGAACAATATGACTTCTTTGGATTTATTATTGTATCAAAATAAGTATATGTGACAAATTTCAGTAAATTATTTTAAAAATTGCGGCCCATATGACACAAAGAGTTTGGGGTGTATCAAAATTTTGCATATTATAGCCTATAACTTTTTTCCTGTTAATCAGATTTTGATAATTTTTTGCATGGCTATGAACCATGTGAAACTGTATGCTAAAATTAATTTTTTGTTTAAGTCCAATTACATTTTTAGAAGAAATTATAAGACTTCATTTTCGAAATTTTGAGGTTGTTTCAGACAGACATACGGACAGACGGACATAGCTAAATCGACTCAGTTTTTGATTTGATGCAATCATATATATACATTGTTGGGTCTGAGATGATTCCTTCTTGGCGTTACACACGGAATGACAAACTTAATATACCCTCACCACTTGTGGTGGTGGAGGGTATAAAAATAATTCTATATTTCTTTGTTAGTTTCTTTGGAACACATAGATTGCTAAACTGCTGGACCGAATTTATTGAATTTTTAAAATAATGATTCGCAATATGTCCGAAAGCAACGTTGGCTATACGAAAATTTCGCTAGTATCAGGTGAAGAAGTACTCTTCCTACAAAGAATATAAATTGACAAATATCTAAAGAACTATTGAAGTCAGAGTATTAAAATTTCATATCAATTACTTTTCCAAGAAAGTGATACCAATACCAATACAATGCAAGCATTAATTATCGAATAAAGGGAACTAAGATTTCATCTTAATTAGATTCCCCAGGAACAGTTTTACTGAAAAAAATGTAGGGGGATAGGATCAGGGAGGAAGGGGTACTACCTATACAAATAAAATGTTTATTTTCGATTATCTATGGGAGCATGGAGAAAGGAACCTTTCTTACAATTCGAGTATTGATTGTTAATTATGCAAAGAACTTTTAAAGCTGTTATACAAAAAAGGAGTCCAAATATTTATTATCGAATATCTAAAAAACTAAAGAAAATAGAACGGAGAAAATTTTTGTGCAGCAAAGCCCACCGGGTACCAACTACGGAAGACACAAATATCAATTAATTAATAAAATTTAAATTTAACCATTTTTAGTAATGGAACAGACCTGTTGTCATATCTAATACGTTTTGTTGTGTCAAAAGCCATAGCATACTTTAAGGAGTAAAAACAATATTGCCAGACAATTGCATTTTTATTAATTTTCTGTAAATAAAAAAATATTTTTTTGTGAAAATTATAAAATTTTTGCTGATTTTTTAATAAAAAAATTAAAAATTTATTCACTGATTGATTTTGATTTCCAATATTATTAATGTCAACATCTGTGTCCTTGTTGTTGTTTTCTTTTAACCATAAATATTTATGAGAATATTTTGGTCACCTTAACGCAATAAAAAGCCTTGACCTTATTCAAGAGTCTTACCGAAAAAACTGCTTCATAAGATTTATGCAAACAAAATTCTTTTGAATAATAAAAAATGAAGAAAGTGAACAAAATAAGTCACCCAAAAAACAATACACTGAAATAACACAGAAACACACACACACATTCACACATAAAAGAAAAAAAGTTGATTTGTAATCAAACAAGGATTAAATGAATGAAATGAATAAATAAATATAGAATAAGAAAGATGAGGAATAAAAGCAAGTGAGTGATGATATAAATGTGGATCCCTACAGTTCCAGTTTAGTTCCAGTTCAGTTCTATTTCAGTTCTAGTTCAATTCCAGTTCAGTTCTTATGACTGAAAACTTAATACTTTTTCAGTTATTACTTACCATAGTGCAGGTTATAAATGTCGATAACTAACAACTTTAATACAATCACAAGTTGACCAGGAACAATTGCAGAATAATATTTAAGTCATAAAACCAATAAAAGACAACAAAAAGAAAGTAAAATAAAATAAAATGAAACTAATACTGAACTATTTGTTATAAACTTGATAACACATAAGAGCTATAAATTTGATAAGAGGCTGTTGGAGGCAAAAGAAAAGAAAAGAATTTGTCTAGAAATCCTTAAACTTGACTTATGTGCGTTGTTGTTATGAACAAGGACATCTATTTTTATTTATTTAAAATGGAAAACTTATAATTGCAAAAAGAAATCTATAAAAAAGAAGAAAATATGAAATAGAACTTATAAGACTTTAAATCAATCTAGGAAGTGTTTATTTTTATGTTGCAAGTTTAATGTCATCAACAAGTGGAAAGTTTAAGAAAAAAGAAAAGGAAAATGTAGAATAATTTTAAAAAAGTTAAATTAAAATAGATCAGAACTGGCATCTGATTTTAGATCTGAACTAGAATCTGTACTAAAATCTTAACTACAATTTGAACTAGATTCAGAAGTAGAATCTGAACTGGAATATGAACAAGAGTCTAATCCAGAATCTGAATTAGAATGTGAACTAGAATCTGAAGTAAAATTTAAACAAGAATCTAATTCAGAAGTAGAATCTGAAGTGGAATATAAACAAGAATCTTAACCAGAATCTGAAGTAAAAGCTGAACAAGAATCTAAACCTGAACTGGAATCAGAATAAGAATCTGATCTTTAATCTGAATTAGAGTCAATCTGAACTAAAGTCAGCAACACAATCTATATACTCTGCACTTGATTTAGATCTCGAACATAAACTAGATTCAGAACTAAAATCTGAACTAGCATCTGGACAAGTATCAGAAATATATAATTTAACGAGATATAAAAATTTTAACTACATAATACTTTTTTGTCAATATAAAAATTTCTTCCTTATTTATCGTCCTTTAAATTCCTCCATTGCTTGCGTTGCTATTTAAGGAAGTTTGTGTGTGATGCCGTTCCAAAGCCTCTTATTGTTATTTGCACCAATGAAATTATTTATTATCATTGAAAAAAATTTCTCAATTTACTTAAGTGTAAGAGGAAACGTTTAAAGTTCTTCCATAATGTGACAAACTTTTTGCTATAAACCGGAAGGGGAACATGAACATTGTTGTCTAGTGGTCATTATAAGTCATTTGATTGCATTTATTTATGTTCTATTCTCTTCTTTGTAGACTCGAGTGTTATTTATTTGTATTCGATTTAAGCAACAAGTGAATGATTTCTTTTATTTCACTCATTCTCTTATTTATTTGTTATTCAAAAGGAAGAGTCCTTGAAAGGTCACAATTTCAAGGTTTATGGTGGGTAATGAGGACGTTTTTCTGTAGAGTTTAATGTAAATGGAGAAATTGTGGGAAATCTAAATTTAAAATTAGGAGTGATTTGTTTTATAATTGGAGCACGAATTGGTTTAATTTCATTCAAAAGGTTATTTTTGGATATAACTTTAGAACCATATTAAACAGCGAAAAACAAGAAACAAATTTTGCTAATTTCATTGAATGAAGGATTGAAATGAAGGATCGAAGTACTTAGCTCTATCTGGCAATCAGCTAAATGTTTTATTTGCTTTAAATTTCGTTATTATAATTTTCTCTTTTATACCTTATTCTCTTATTTAAAATCCACTGTTCTCTTAGAATCCAATTACCAAGATACTACCCAAACTCCACACAAAATACAACCCACTTTTCAATTTTAAAACAGTTAAAAGTACTGTTATTATTGTTTTGGCACGCAAACTCCAAAAATAAATTAACATAATGTTAAATAGTTAACATGTAAACAAAGTTTTCTCTTAACACTAACAGAGCAGTGGTGAATTTCTTTAGTTATGGCTAAAATATATTAACTTGGTTAATAAAAATTCAGATGGTAAATGTATGCTGAAGGCAATAGACCAATTATAACGGTTTAAACGGAAAGATGAAGGGCATTAACGTATATAAATAATCAAAATTAAATTTTAACAATTTCTGGAGAGGGTACGGAGGAAAAATTATTAAAATTCGTCCCGTAAAAAGAACCTTAATAATAAAATGTAATTATTCATTAATAGGACACGACGGAGTGGTATTCGCATAACTCTAAAATATCTAAAGTTAATAACATTTTGGATAGGGCACGGCAGAGTGGTAACCTTTTTATAAAAAAAATTGCTACAGCAAATTTATTGAAATTCATGGCATAGATGGATAGGGATCGTAGAGACGATTTTTAACGATTCGGCATAGGCGAATGTATAATTGCTACTTGTTTAATATTTCACTTTAATTATTGCACTCTTTACGTTTATCACAATTGTAACGGGCAGAAAAATAGTTCTACCATCAATTTTAAGTATACCGTTCGACTCAAAATCACTTTCTGAGTCGATTTAAACATGTCCGTCCGATTGGTTTTCCATATAAAGTTCCTTCTAGTGTATTTGAAACCCGAAACCGGTTTTTAGCATTTTAAAAATAAACGAATAATTTATATTTTCAAATTATACGAAATGCCAGTATTTTTTCAGTCGGTTAACCGGTTTTTAAGGAAGGACAGTATTAAGAGTTTCACTAAAATATTCAGCTTAATGTTTGTAAAATCCTCCATGACTGAATAAATATAAAATTTTTCATTCCGTGTGTTTCAACAACAAGGTACTGTATGCATTCATATTCTGAATCGATTTAGACAAAAGCACGTTAGTACATTTTTTTGGGTAAAGTTCTATAATTTAGACAGATTCAGAAGTTAAAGGCTGAACTAGAATCTGAACTAGAATCTGTACTAAAATCTGAACTACAATTTGAACTAGATTCAGAAGTAAAATCTGAACTGGAATATGAACAAGAGTCTAAACCAGAATCTGAACTAGAATCTGTACTAAAATCTGAAGTAAAATTTAAACAAGAATCTAATTCAGAAATAGAATCTGAACTGGAATATAAACAAGAATCTTAACCAGAATCTGAAGTAAAAGCTGAACAAGAATCTAAACCTGAACTAGAATCAGAATAAGAATCTGATCTTTAATCTGAATTATAGTCAATCTGAACTAAATTGGAATTATGACTTATGCTGCAGTCCGCATATAATTCTGAACTGAAATCTTAATTAGAAACGAAACTAAAGTCAGTAACACAATCTATATACTCTGCACTTGATTTAGATCTTGAACATGAACTAAATTCAGAACTAAAATCTGAACTAGCATCTAATCAGAAGTTAAAGACAGTGCTTATGTAAAGGAAAAGTAATAGATTTAAATAAACTTGATATATTATTTTAAATACGATACCGAAAGCGGTCCATTGTTACCCATAGTTCCAATATAACCACCCTTCTTCATAACATTTTGAAACTTATAAATCGCACATACACGTGGGTATTGTAAAAATATTTAGTCAAATTAAGACCAATATAAGCCATAACCACTGTGAGAAATTAGACGAGGATCGATCCATAATTCCAGAAATGAAATCCTTTTATAGCTCATAAACTTTACGTAAATATTGGTATCATAATAATTTATTGAACACATAAGCATAAATAGAAAAAGCGAATTATACGAGGGCCATTTATAAATTTTTCGTAGCTGTCACTTACAACCAACAATTTTATTTTCACGTTTGTTTGGACGACTTTATATTATGGCAAAATTTCTTAATTCTAAGTAGCCGATTTATAATTGACAATTTTACGAAAGATCTGCGCTAGAACTAAGAGGTTGCCTTAAATATCGATAAATATTTTTTAATATACTGAACCGATTTTACTGATTTTAAATAAGAAACTTCTCCGGACTATAATACATATTTAGGCCATAATTTCAGTGAGTTTTGTCAATTATTTCGAATGTAATCGTGCCAAAAACAGACAAACGAACATAGCTAAATCGACTCAGATTTTGATGTGATGCAAGAATATATACGTTATGGGGTCATAGATGATTCCTTCTTAGCGTTACACACGGAATGATAAAATTAATATATCTTATTCACCACTTGTGATGGTGTAGGGTACAAAAATTATGTTACAAACTCAGAGCCAATAACATATTTTAAATTTTTCCTGTTACAACATTTAACATATATTTTATTAGAACATGTTTTTGGGTTTGATCACACATTTGGCAATAATTCAAGAAAATTATATTAAGTGGAAAAATCAACAAAATTAAATTTTTAAAACTGAAAAATCGAAGTGAATAAAAACAAATGAACCATAAAACATAATATTGTTTCACAAAATAAAACAAGTATTTTCTCGAATCAAATATTAGTAAATACAACTGAAAAAACATACAACAAAATTAAGGAAAAAAATCAATAAAATCACCAAAAATTTTAACATGCAAATACATGTTGTTTCCCTAAGAACTCTTTTTTCAATATTTCAATATTTTTTCAAAATTTAATTTATTTATTAAATTATTTTTTTATTGAAAATAAAACCTTAATAAAATGTTTAAATATTCAAAGAGACTAAAAATATTTTCTTCTAATTTTCCAATAGTTTTTAGTATTCAAACTTCATCTTTTTATAGGAAAAATGTTTATTTAATTTATATTTTTAAAAGTTTTGCAATAAATTTATTTTAATGTACATTTTTGGGGTAAAATATATGTTTACCAACACTTCCTGTTTGAGAAAAAAGAAAAAATATATAAAAAGGAAAACAAATTGAGAAGAAAAATGAAAGAAAAATGTGACTTATTAAATTGCTATTACAAGAACTAAAATTACACTGAGAGAAAGAAATGTAAAGTCTTATAGTCGAGAGCTAAATTAATATTTGAAATTGAGTCTGAACTAGAACTAGACTGAAACTGAGCCAGAACAGAAGTAAAACTAGAATTTTTTCTTCTGTTTTTTCCCTTAATTATAAAAGAAAATACATTAAAATCTAGTGCTTCTTCTTCTTCAATACCCCAATTAAAAGACTTTAAGCTGTAAAAAAAAATTCTATAACATTTTTTGGTTGAAGAAAGAAGTAGAGGAAGTTGCAAAAAATAAACTAAATACAAAATGTTTCCTCGAAAGAATTCATTCTCAAATATTGACCAAAAAACTCCCACAAGAAATATTTTACTTTTTATTTGAAATAAGAAAAATTTATGAGAAAAAATTTAATGTGTAGGATGTTTTATTTAAAGTCAGATGAATTTGCCTTCAAAACAAAACAAGAAAAAAGTAACACATGCAAGTGACACAACACTTGCTGAATAGTGCGAAGGAATAAACTCACTATTAAAAGTCTTTATATGTTTTTCGACAATATTTGTATTTTCTTAAGAGACGAAAAATGCACTTGAATTTTAAAAATAAAATGCAAAAGAAACTTGGCTAGAAAGACCAGATGAACATTCAGTTGATGAGAGTGGAGAACAATAAAGGGAATATAAGAAATGGTTTAGGGCAGTGGATGAAGGAAGAAATTTGGAAATTTCCCATTAAATTATAAAATTCATAAGGTCACGTATTAAACGGGTTTTAGTTAAGTTGTAGTTCTAGTTCAGTTCTAACTCAGCTTTAGTTCAGTTCTATTTCAGGTCTAGTTTTGTTCCAGTTCAGTTCTACTTCAATTCAAGTTGAATTCTAGTTCAGTTCTCGTAAAGTTCTGATTCAGTTCTATTTCATTGCTTGTTCTTTTCTAATTCAGCTGTAGTTCAATTCTGGTTAAATTCCGATTCGTTTCTAGTTCAGTTCTAGTTCAATTCAAGTTTTGTTCTGGTTCAGGTCTTGTTTTGTTGCAGTTCAGTTCTAGTTCAAGTCTAGTTCAATTCAAGTTGAATTCTAAATCAGTTCTCGTAAAGTTCTGATTCAGTTCTATTTCAGTGCTTGTTCCATTCTTATTCAGTTGTAGTTCAATTCCGATTCGTTTCTAATTCAATTCAAGTTGAATTCTAGTTCAGTTCTCGTCAAGTTCTGAATTAGTTCTTTTTCAGTTCTTTTCTATTTCAGTTATAGTTCAATTCTAGTTCAGTTCTAGTTAAGTTCTGATTCACTTCTAGTTCAGTTCTTGTTCAGCTTTAGTTCAGTTCTAGTTCAGTTCTAGTTCAATTCTAGTTCAGTTTTGGTTCAGTTCTAATACAGTTCAAGTCTACTTCTTTTGAAGTTCAGTTCTAATTCAGTTTTAGTTCATTTCTAGTTCAAATTCAATCTAGTTTAAATCTAAATTCTCAAAAAAAAGTAAAAATCAAATTGTTTAAATTTTAAAGACTTCAGTATATTTTCTTCTGCTCCTTTGAACTGAAGGTTATATTTTCCTTTGTTTTTAATTTTCGCTCGTTACTTGTTTTTACTATTTTTTGCCAAATAAAAAAATGTATAGAAAAAAAGTGATAGAGGAAATAAAAATATAAAAGAAAATATATATAAAAATGAAATCTGAAAAACAATACGTTGGTATCGCATGCTATATCATCCTCTTACATTTCTCTTCGTTACATTTCTCTGCTTTGGCCAAGTGCAACAACTACGACAATAAAAAAAATAACAACATTATCAGCTGGTGTTTCTGCCACTGGTGCAACATGGCAGACACAGTCAGTTGTTGCTGATTAATTCAAGTGACTATCTTTACACCATAAAAAGGTTAATTTTTTTTAATTTCTCCTCAACTTGCATTTGCTCGAATAACAGTGATAACTGAGAAGAATACTACCGGTATTGAAAAGTTCTCAATTATATGTTTCTCAAGTATTTCAAAATTTATATGAAGATTCAAAACTTTTTAATTCGTGTTGGTAAAATCGTATTGTATTTGTTAAATTGTATGCGATATGTCATAAGGATAATAATTATTTGTACAATAATATGGAAACATGGTTTTATTGGGAGCTCGATTTTGCAATGAAGATGACAAACAATTCCATGGCCTCTGTAATTAAGGTATTACAATTTAATTGATGGCAAAATAAAACTGAATGTGGATGTAGAACTTGATATAGAATCTGAACTAGAATCTAATTAGAATCTGAATTAGAATCTGAAATACAATCAAAAGTCAAATCTGAACTAGGTCCTTTACCGGAATCTAAACAAGAATTTGAACTAAAATTTTAACCAGAATCTGAACCAGAATGTGAATTATAGTCTGAATTAAAGTCTTAATCACAAGCAGAACTTGAATCTGAACAAGTATCTAAACTAGAACTGAACTAGATCTTGAAGTAGAAACTGAATTAGAATCCCAACTATAATTTGAAGTTGAACTAGAATTGAACGAGAAGCTGAAGTTGAACTAAAAAATGAAGTGGAATCCGTAATGAAATCTGAGCAACAGTCTTAATTAAAACCTGACTTAGAAACTGAGCTAAACTTTCAACTAGAATCTAAACTAGATTCTGATGTAGCAACTGAATTAATATCTGATGTAGGATCTGAGCTGATATCACAAGCTGAACTAGTGTTTTTTAATCTGAACTTGAATTTTAAGTAGCAACTGAATTAGAATCTGAACTAGAATTTGAACTAGAACCAGAAACTGAACTAGAATCTGAAGTTAAACTAAACTAGAACCTAAACAATAGTTTAAATTACATTAAGAACTAGAATCTGAACTGGAATCTGAACAGCAGTCTTAATAACAATCTGACCTAGAAACTGAGCTAGACTTTCGGCCAGAATCTGAACTAGTTCTTAAATTATAATCTGAACTAGAATCTGAAGTTGAAACTGAATTAGAAAATGAAGTAAGTTCTGAACTTTAACGAGGAGTTGAACTAAAGTTGTTTATTGTCAAACTAGAATCTGAACTTGAATATAAACTAAAATTCAAACTGGAATCTGAACAAGAAATCTTGAGCTAAAATCAAATTTAGAATTGTATAAGAATTTGAACTAGACAGTGGCTCTTCTTTCCTAACTTTATTAGCATCACCTAAAATATGGTCCCAGTCCAGTGACAAGCATATACTTGTATCCTATGACCAAATACCGTGTATTATATTGTTACCAGAAATTGTCACAATAACGCCTTACAAATTGAATTAAACCCCTAAAACTATGTAAATAATATTTATTTAAGAATATGTGTGTATATGTGTATGTATAGGTTTTCGTAATATTAGTGAAATATTAGCTGTTAATGTGTTAATTAATTTTATGTTGAAACATTAATATAAATAATTATTACATTGACATTTATCAAGGTTTTAATTGTTGTTGTTAATTTATTATTTAGTAAAATTATTTAAGTTTTATTAACTTTCTCTTATAATTAAAATGTAGATACACGCATACATATGAACCTAAATATACACACATTTTAATGCTTAAATACATAAGAATATTTTGTACAGATTGTATTGCAAGAGAATGGAATACAGAAATGCGTGAATATTGTCAATTAGAAATCATTGTATTAAAGAAATACAGTGGGCAGAAAAGTTTACACTTTTTGGGACTAACTTTATCGTTCTGAATATTAAGATAAAATCGTCTATCTACAGTACGCAATATACTGATGAGAGTCTAAAGTTCAGTTGTAGTTATGTTCTAGAACTAGAACTCAACTTGAACTAAACTAGAACTCAATTGGAACTGAACTAAAGTAGAACTGAAATAGAACTGAACTAGAATTGAACTAGAACTGAATTAGAACTTAATTAGAACTGAACTAGAACTGAACTAGAGCTGAAATTAAACTGAACTAGAACTGAACTAGAACAAAAAATTGAACTAGAATTGACTAATGATCTAGGGAGTCATAGGCATTTTTTGGGTTCTTATTTTTCAACTGAGTGAGCACCTGATATGGTTCTGTTTGAACGAGTTGAATTAGAAGCTAAACTGAGAAAAAAATATTAAAACGAAAGACTCTTTAGCCCCACTGTCCCCTTATTGGAGACAATACATAAGCTTATTGGTTTGCATGAAATCCAAACATTTATGTTTCAAACTATTTCAAGTATTTAACTAAATACTGTTGTTTTGAACATTTGTATTTAGTATTTGTATAATCCGTTTAGAAATCCTTAAAGCAAATATTTTGCTCGTTTCCTTATAAGACAACAAACACACACACACATAAGCAAATACTCATACATTTGTGAGTGTCATTGTTTATAGGCTTAAATAAGTATGAGTCTTGCTTAAGCATAAATATGTTTAGATGGAATTAAAATTAGAAATATTAGGGCTGTTCCAAACACATAGTTTTAATAAATTTTAAAAACTCTAAAAGAATCCTTATTTGGACATTTCCTGCAACCAGATATTTTGATGATATTTAGTTTGTAGGCCACCTTAACATGCATCTGCTTTTCAATTTCGTTTTTGCTTCACAATTTTGAACCATGAAGTGGGTACATCAGATTCATTCACATACACACAAAAACAATATTTCATATTTTCTAATTCTATCTGGATGGATTGTCTTTGTATCTACCTTTTGTATTTGTTCATTCGTTTGACTCGTACGACGGATATGTTTACTCAAGAAATTCACACATTCATTTGCATGAAAGTAAACTTATCTCACACTAATCAAAATTTCCATTTGCCAAAATTTCAATGCCGAAACACTCACAGAGTGTCAGCCAGCCAGTCAGTCACTTATTTCAACCATCACATTTCGTTGAAATAAATTTATCATTTGAGATAAATTTATGAAAACATTTTCGTTTATTGTATGCGGGGTAATAGATTTGATATTTCTTCAAATAATTGAACAACAAAAACGAAGTAAAAGAGTGAGTTTTATATGTTGAGATCGAATATAATGTACCCTTAAATTTATATAAAATATAAATTTATAAGTAATGTAACAGCTGAACTAAAAACTGACAAGTAAGAATGTTATATTCGTCTATGCCGAATCTTCAATACCATCCACCACAAATTCGTGTCAAGTTAATACGTTAGGTTCCGTAGATATACATATACATACACATACACTCACAAATGTAAATAGCATATAACACAGAAACACTCAATGAGTCATAAAATTTATTATAATTTTGGTTATAACTTTTTTCTACTGATTTGCCTATTTTTCTATTAGGCCAAATTTCATTGAGCTCTGTAAAGTTTTGTGGATGTGAGCAGACAGACAGATTGACGAAAATCGACTGAGATATTGATTTGAAGCATATACACTATGGGGTCTGAAATAATTCATTCTTAGCATTATACACAGAAGTGACAAAGTTAATATACTCTCTTCATCAATTGTGGTGGTGGAGGGTATAAAAATATGTTTTCCGGGAAGGAGTCTTATATGAGAGCTACAGCAAAATTTGGACCAAGATTGTTCATATTTATAATATACTTTGATAGTTAGAAAAATCATTGTGCTAAATTTTTATGGAATTGATCTTTATTAAAATGTTTTATAAACTTTTATAAAATCAAACCCGTTTTCCGGGAATCCCGTTATTAGGGAGCTATAGGAAAATATGGACCGATATAGGGCAAATTAATATATAATATCTTCAGAACAGTTAGTTAAAATAATTGTGTCGAATTTCAATGGAATTGGTCTTTATATACTCATTTTATAAGCTGAAAACTGTTTTCGGTGAGGGGCCTGATATGGGAGCTACATCAAAATATGGACCGAGATTGTTCTATTTTAAAATATACATTAAAAATAGTTAAAAAAATTCATTGTACTCCATTCCAATGGAATTGGTCTTTTTTAATTGTTTTATTAGCTCAAACCCCTTTTCCGGGAAGAGGCCATATCAAAATATGAACCCAAGTTAATAAAATATATAACAAATATTTAAAATAGCTAAAAAACTAATTGTGCCAAATTTCAATAGAATTGGTTCAAATTTAAGAGTTTTATAAACTATAAATCATATTCCGGGAATGGCCCTTATATGGGAGATGGGTCAATTAATGATCTCAGAACAATATAACATCTTTGGATTTATTATTGTAATAAAATATGTGATAAATTTCAGTAAATAATCCTAAAATTTTTGCCCATATGACACACAGAGTTTGGGGTGTATCAAAATTTTGCATATTAAAGTCTATAAATTTATTCCTATTAATCAGATTTTGATGATATTTTGCACGATGATGGACTAAAATGCTAAAATTAATTTTTTTGTTGAAAATTTTGGGAAAAAAATTAGAAAAGTTCTTTTTCGGAATTTTGAGCTTGTTTCAGATATCGGTCTATAACTTCCTTGTTTATAAACCGATATAGTTGGTTTTAAATAGCAAACTGCTTAGAACAATAACAAACGATATGGAAAAATTTCATTGAATTCGGACAATTATTCTAAGCGGAAGTATGTTTCCGACAGACAGACAGACAGACAGACAGACAGACGCACATGCAATAATATGTATACATTGTAGGATCTGAGATGATTCCTTCTTTGCGTTATATACGGAATGACAAACTTAATGTACCCTCATCACCACTTGTGGTGGTGGAAGGTATAAAAAAGAATTAAGTAGAACTGAATTAAAAGCTGAACAAAATCTGACCCAGAACTGAACTAGAACAGAATTAGAACCGAACTAGAATTGACCCAGAACTAAACTAGAGCTGAACTAGAACTGAACTAGAACTAAAACTGAACTAGAACTGAACTAGAACTGACCCAGAACTAAACTAGAACTGAACTAGAACTGAACTAGAACCGAATTCGAACTGAACAAGAACTGAACTAAAACTGAACTAGAAGTAAACTAAAACTGAACTAGAACCGAACTGAACTGACTGAACTAGAACTGAACTAGAAGTAAACTAAAACTGAACTAGAATTGAACTCAAACTAAACTAGAACTGAACTGGACAAGAAGCTGAATTTTTACTAAACTGTAACATAAACTTAAACGAGACTTCCACCTGAACTGTTTCATTTTGGCTGGATGTAGTGCATCCTATTTTCTTCTATAGATCTCATTGATTATTTCTACGAATAGAGTGTTTGTGTGCAAATGACATTCACTCACAGTCACTTTATTCCTTTCACTAGAATGAGCTTGTTATTGAGATAGAAGTTTAATATGCTTCAGTTTTCCTTTATTCAAACAGGTACGAACAAAGATATAGTGAAGTTAATAGAGAGTTAATAGTTTAACAATAAAAGCAAATTATAATCAATAAATCGCTTAATAATTCACCACAAGTGTTTACAGAGAACAAATGCAAATAAATGTTTTTATTCTTCGAAATCATCACTATCAAGGCAGCTGACAGTGAAATTACCATCGACTGAGTTGATTTTAATGGTCACAATAGTGTTAGTGTAACATTCATAGATATTTACACAAATACTTAGACAAAATGTATACAACATAAGTACGTTTGTGTATGTGTGAACAGTTTGAAATTTATTTCATAATAATAACAAGTAAGAGCGCTATATTAGGCTGTGCCGACTCTTATATAACCTCCACCACAAATGCGCGTGAAATAAATACGTTATGTTTCGTATATACATACACAATCACACATACACTTGAAAATTTATATTTACAAGATTTTCTTAAATATGAGTCAGAAAATTAGTTATATTTTTTGCTATAACTTTTATTCTACTGAACTGATTTTGATTATTTTTGGAATGGTAATGAAGTATATGTAACTTAATATTATAACATAATTATATTCTTATTTTTAGATCGATAACTAACAATTTTCGAAATCTATGAAAATTCTTCGATGGAACTAAAAAGTTGTTTCAGATATCGGTCTATACCTTTTGATATACTGAATAGATTTTGCTGATTTTAAATAGGAAACTTCTTAGGATTATAATAAAAACTCATATAATAAAACTCATAGAGCTTTGTCAATAATTGTTGATGAAAGTGTGCCAACGACGGAGAGACAAGCGGTCAGACCGTCAAGCAGACAAACAGGCAGATAGACAGACAGAGACAGGATGGACAGACGGACACAGCTAAATTGACTTTATGGGGACTGAAATAATTTTTCTTAGCGTTACATACGGAATGACAAAGTTAATATATAATTTTCACCAGCTGTGGTGGTGTAGGGTATAAAAATAATAGTGAAACGATGTTTATGTTTACTTTCATTCAAATTCATAAATAATTCAAATTTTGTTTTCTGCTTCAACAAAATTTTCAACATTTTTTTAATAAATAAATTTAAAAACTATAAAACTTTTATTATTCCTTCACCAGCACAAGTAGTGAAGGGGGTATATTAACTTTGTCATTTTGTGTGTAACGCTAAGAAGGAATCATGTCATAATGTATATATATTCTTGCATCAAATGAAAATTTGAGTCGATTTGGCTATATCTGTTTGCCCGTCAGTCTGCAGGCTATCTGTCTGTCCGCCTGTTATAGATATGCCAGATATAGATCGATATCTGAGGCAACCTCTAAGTTGAAGCAAAAAACTTTCTCAATATATTCATTCTAATTTTAAATTATAAATTTAAAAATTAGAATGAAGAATTTTCAAAATCGGTTCAATAGAAAAAAATTTATAGCCAAACATATATTTAAGTGTTGCTGTGTTATATTTAAGAAATCTTGTATATTTTGGATAAATCTGTGAGTGCTTACACATAGAGAAAAATATGTTAGCGGTAACCATAAACAAGATGCAACACACTATTGTTATTAGATATTGTTACCATAAAAAACTGGTTTATTACCTTTGTGATATTGCATTAATAACCATAGACATTGTTATCACAATAATAATATAATAAAAAATATTGTTAGCTCAATAAAAAATTTCTTTGTTTGCATTATTTTGTTCTTGAATAAAATTATTTTTGTATGAAAAATTTAATATATTTTTCATTTTATATATCATTGGAAAATTTGTAAAGATTATTTGAAAAGATTTCTTTATATAATTTTATTTATTTTAATTGCATATTTTTTTTTAAAAATAATAAGAATATTAATTCAAATATATTTTATTTTCCATAATCAAACAAATTGTAAAAAATACGTATTTGTTCTTATTCAGTTGTCAGTAAACTGAAAAAAATATATTGTTTTTAAAACAATAGTTTTTTTTATAAAATTGTAATCAGTCCAATATATTTCCAATCATATTATGACCACAATTCTGTTTTTTATTTAATAAAAATAATTTAATTACAACAACGAAATTATTATCAAAATAAATTAAATTCAACAATTAACATGTTGGTGATAAAAATAAATGTTTGCAGTAAATATGTAAGTGTTTGCGATGATCATATTGCGAAGTGACGTTTCCATTTGTGGTGGAGGGTATTGAAGATTCGGCATAGTCGAATATTGCATTCTTACTTGCCATTTGTTTGAAAATGAAAATACTATATTTTGGAAATATTTTGTGAATATTTAAATAATTTTTTCAATAAATAAACTTTAGTTTTGTGTTTCTAACAATTTTATTTAAATATCCTAAAGTCATTTTTAAAAAAAATAAACAAATTTTTGCTAGAGAATCTTTAAAAATTTAAGCCATTTAAATTTATCATTTTGTTGGCTTAGATTTTCCTAAAAATTTATTATTTTCTATTTTGGGTAAAATACGTTTACACCATGTAAAATGTAATTAATCGGGTTTAGTTATCAGGATTTCAATAGGATTATAAACACAAATTACGATTATGCAAAACAAAATCCTAAACAAATTATTAAAATAAATTATATAAAGTTTGAAAATTGTTTACACAAAATATAATTTATTTAAAATGCAGTAAATTAGTTATTAAAAATTAATTACATTTAAAACAATAAACATGTGTAACAATTTCTAAATAAATGATCAACAAAAGTAAAAGTTATAGTCATTCAAGCCCGACTATTTAATACTCTACATCACATTGTTGATTATTAGTGGTAGATATCAAAAATTAAGATCGGCCCTCGTATAAATATATTTTCCAATTTGTGATTAAGATTGCAATATATTTTGGTGCCAATTCTTATCACAATACTTGCGTATATATGAGATTTAAACCCTTCAAAGTGTTATTTTTAAGATATATGAGTCTTATGAGTAACAATGAACCGAACCTCGTATAATTTGGCACATTAGTTTTGAATATTTATTAGATTTATTTGGGACAAATTTCGTTAATATCGCTTTATATTATATTCCGGGAGGAACATGTGTATGGGAGCTAACCGAAATAATGGACCCATAATCTCCAATTTTAATAGGCATTGTTCCCGGGCCAAAACAATAACACATGCCAAGTACATTGCTAAATCGAGACAGAAATTGATTCTGAGACGAACGGTATACTTTAAAGTGGTAGCAACAATATTTTTTTGGGCGTTACAAACTTAAGCACAAACGCATTAAACCCCAACCGCCTATGATGGTTTATTGGTGGCACAATTGAATTATCTACAGAACTGAACTAAAAGAAAAATTAGAATTTTAACTAGGAACTGAACTATAATTCTGACTAAAAATCTGAGTCAAAACTTAAACTAGAATCTGGGCTACAATCTATATTAGAATATGTACTCATGTGTGCATAACCTGATATGTGGCAAAATCTGAAGTAGATTTTGATTCTCTACTTAAAATTCAACTGAAACATATACTTTAATCTGGTCTAGAAACTTAACTCAAATCTTAAATTGATTCCAAACTTCTGAATCTGATCTAGAATCTAATCTGGAATATTAGATTGAATCTAAACTGCAAGCTGTACTTGAATCAGAACTAGAATAAGAACCGAAGTCTGAACTTGATTCTGGCCTGAATTTAAAACGAATCTGAATTTAAATCTTAACTAGATTATGAAGTACAATCTGAGCAGAAATCTGAATAAGAGTGTGATGTAGAGCCTGTACAGAAATCTGATCTACATATTCAACCTCAATCAGTATTTAAACAAAATACTGAACTGGAGTATGAATTAGAATTTGATCTATAGTCTGAAGTGAAATCTGAACATAAATGTGATCTAGAAACTGAACTACAATCTGAATTTAAAACTTGTCGAAAATCTGAAATTAAATTTTTACAAGAAGCTAAACTCGAAACTGAATTGTAATCTGAACTAAAATCTTAATTGAACTGTGATCTAGAGTATAAACTAAAATCTCAACTTCACTCGGAACTAGATTTGGATCTACCAACATAACTAGAAACTAAAATTTTAACAAAAAAAAAAAAAATGAACCAGATTCTGAACTAGAATCTGTATTATAGCCTTGATTAGGTCTAAAACAGATTCTTGACTAGAGTCTAATCTAGAATTTTAACTAAATTCTGGAAACTGAACTAAAGTCTTAACTCTCTTCTTAAATAAAAAATGAGCTTTAATCAGAACAAAAATCTGTTCTGAAATTTTAAATAGAGTCTGAGCTTGAATCTAAACTATAATTTGATGTGGAATGTGAACTAGAATTTGAAAAGAGTCTAAATAAAAGCCTGAACTAGAATCTGATCTAGATGTTGAATAGGAATCAGAACTCGAATCTGAACTAAAGTTGGAATTGTAATCTGAATTAAAATCTTAACTGGATCTGTGCTTGACTCTCAGATAGAAAATAAGCTAAAATCTGAATTTGGATTTGAGTTAGAGCATGACCTGGAATCTAACTAGTGTCTACCGTATGGTTTCAACTAGACTAAATACTAAACTAGGAATCTAACTAGATTCAGAAATGGATTCTAAACTGGATTCTGTACTTAGGAACTGAACTAAAACCTTAACTAGAATCAGAACATGAATCTGAACAAGAATTTGAACCAGATCCTGAACTAGAATTTAAGACAGATTCTTGAACTTAAGACTGAACTATAGTCTGAACAAGAGTATTAGCTGGATCTGAGCTGGATTAAAAAAAGGAAAAAAAACTGAGCTGAAATTCGAACTACAATCTAAAGAAGAGTCTGAAATGGATTTTAAACCAAATTCTGAATTAGATGCTGAGCTAGAATCTGAAATAGAAATCTAAAGTAGAGTATGAACTAAAGTATGAACTTAAATATGAACTGGACCTGAGTTAGATTATCAAATAGAAACTAAACTAATCTGAATTGGAGTCTAAACTAGAGTCTTATTTATAATGTTAACTAGAACAAGAATATCAAATTTATATTTTTCGTTTCCTTTTCATTATGTACTCATTTCTTTTATCCCAATAATTTCTCTCCTTTTTCCCCTTAAATGTAAATTAATAGCATTTATATGCAATTATCTTTACAGCTTCAGTTTTTATTTTGCATTTCATCTCATTTGACTTAAAATAAATCTGTCAGATTTCTCATACTGAAACTTTCGAAATATTTTTCATATTTATTTGGTTTTGGTGCAAAATTCTGTTGCGCTTCGTTTTAACCTCAAAAATATTTTTGTTGCTTTATTTTCAGATAGTTTTATACCCTACATCATGGTAGGTGATTGGGGTATTATGTTTTTGTGCTGACATTTGTAACATACAGAAAAAAGGTCGTTACATCTACCTTTATGTATAGCGTAAGATCCAGAATCACTTTCTGTTTCAATTAAGTGATGTCCGTCTGTCCGGCCTGGCTGGTTGTCCATGTAAACTTTGTGACCAAAATTCAGACCGTAGTTTTAAAGATATTTCAATGAAATTTGGCATGTGTCTCTATTTTTGCTCAAGATCGATGCTTACTGAAATTGACGATGATAGGTACACTATTTCAGCTAGCCCTCATACAAATGTACCTCCCGGAACGTAGATAAAAGCTCACAGAGGTCTTTAATACTTTACTTACTTTTCATAGGTCCCATACGACCTCTCCATCCAAATATCACTTGGAAGACCTAAAATCTCATCAAGACAAATATAAGCAGAAATCGATGTGAAAAATTTTACGAAGCACGGCCCATAATTTCTTGTAGCACCCATATAATGCCCACAGCGAAAACTCTTTGAGAACGCAATAATCCCACATTAATGTTAGTTCCATTATAATATCCTCTACCTCTAAGTATAAATGGAAAATACCTTTATGCGAGGGTGGTTCATAAATTTTTGGTAGCTATCACTAATAACAAACAGGTGGTGTAGAGTATTAAACTGAATCGCTTGACCAACATTTCTCTTTTATTATTTTTACTGAAGAGAAAACATTCATTTTCAGTTCCTGTCCAGTATTTATAATATTTTTGGAATTATTCTTTTATAAATGATTGACTCTTTTTATATTTACAACCATTTTTTTGGTGATTTTGTTTTATTTGTTCGTGTGACAATTGAAATCCAGATTGAACGAATGAGTTTTTATTGAAAATGAAATTGAATAAAAATCTGCAAAAATACAATAAATAACTTATGAGGTGAATATTGGAAAAAGAACTTAAATTAATATTTTTATATGAATGTCGATAAAAAATATTCAGGTGAGTTGATTATGTAAAATATATAAATTTATGGCGAAAATTAAATTCCAAAGGGCTGATATGTAGCTGGATATCATAACATATGTTTTACAATGCTATAGAGTCGATTAAACGCAATAATTTCCTTTAAGCGTTTAATTCTAATAAAAATCACTAATTTCGGCTATGCCGAATCTTCAATACCCTCCACCACAAATGTGTGTGAAGTAAATACGTTACAAATACACTTTTGACTTTAATTTCATGCAAAAATATATATGTATACATTATGGCATCTAAGATGATTCCTTCTTAGCGTTACACACGGATTGACAAAGTTTATATGCCGTTTTCACCCCATGTCCTGGTGGAATGTATAAAAATAACTAATTTCTTCCAAAAACTACCAAAAGTTCTTATTCATTATCCACAATTTAAAATCGTTTCAATGTTTAATATAAAATTTCAATTTAAAATCCAAAATCCCACCAAATAATAAGATCCGCTGTTGATTTAAAATCCCAATTCACAGAATCTGCTAATTATAAATAAAATTCTAAATTGTTATTTAAAATTTAATTTGAATTTAATTTAATGTTGTTTTCATTTATTAGAAGACAAAAGAGCATAGAAATTCATTTCAGATTATTTACCAGAAATTTTGAAATTATATACATAATTGCAACCAGTAATTGACAGCTTAAATGATATCAAACGAATTAAAGGAATTAAATCATGATTTAAATACTTTAAACTAAAATTTTTTATAAACCTTTTGTTATGCCAAAAGAATAGAATCCTTCAAAGGATTTTCAATATACATTTGGTTTTATGTTAAAGTGCTGGAATAAAATTTATATTATTTAATTCCCAAATTTTTCATGCACAACTACGAACTTTACATAATAAAAATATACATTCATTCATTAATTCATATATAAATTTTTCAAAAAATATTATGTATGCGAAATGGCGCAACTAAAACCACTAATATTTTGTTTAAAAGGCTTTTACTTTTTGATTTTAATTTTGGGACAGACAGTGGGATGGATGTGAAGTTTTAGAGAAAAAATATTATGAAACGTAATTGCTAATCGAGCTAGAATCTTAACTAGAACTGAACTAGAACTGAATAAAATTGAACGAGAACTAAACTAGAACGGAACCAGAACTGAACTAGAACTAAACTAGAACTGAACTGGAACTGAAGTAGAACTAAACTAGAACTGAACTAGAACTGAAGTAGAACTAAATTAGAACTAAACTAGAACTGAACTAGAGCTGAAGTAGAACTGAATTAGAACTGAACTAGAACTGAACTAGAACTGAACTAGAACTGAACTAGAACTGAACTAGAACTGAAGTAGAACTAAATTAGAACTAAAATAGAACTGAACTAGAATTGAACTAGAACTGAATAAGAACTGAATTAGAACTGAACTAGAACTGAATTAGAACTGAACTAGAACTGAACTAGAATTGAACTAGAACTGAACTAGAACTGAACTAGAACTGAACTAGAACTAAACTAGAACTAAATTAGAACTAAACTAGAACTGAACTAGAGCTGAAGTAGAACTGAATTAGAACTGAACTAGAACTGAACTAGAATTGAACTAGAACTGAACTAGAACTGAACTTGAACTGAACTAGAACTGAATTAAAACTGAACTAGAACTAAAATAGAACTGAACTAGAATTGAACTAGAACTGAATAAGAACTGAATTAGAACTGAACTAGAACTGAATTAGAACTGAACTAGAACTGAACTAGAATTGAACTAGAACTAAACTAGAACTAAATTAGAACTAAACTGGAATTGAACTAGAACTGAAGTAGAACTGAACTAGAACTAAACTAGAACTAAATTAGAACTAAACTGGAACTGAAGTAGAACTAAACTAGAACTGAACTAGAACTGAAGTAGAACTAAATTAGAACTAAACTAGAACTGAACTAGAGCTGAAGAAGAACTGAATTAGAACTGAACTAGAACTGAACTAGAACTGAACTAGAACTAAATTAGAACTAAACTAGAACTGAAGTAGAACTAAATTAGAACTGAACTAGAACTAGAACTGAACTGGAACTGAACTAGAACTAGAACTGAAATGGAACTGAATTAGAACTGAACTAGAACTGAAGTAGAACTGAAATAGAACTGAACTAGAACTGAACTAGAACTGAAGTAGAACTGAACTAGAACTGAACTAGAACTGTACTAGAACTAGAACTGAACTAGAACTGTACTAGAACTAGAACTGAACTAGAACTGAACTGCAACTGAAAAAAAAACTAGAACTAGAAATAAAATAGAATTTAACTAGAATTAAACTTGAACTGAACTGAAATGGTATTTAAATCTGGGCTAGAATCTGGTCTAAGTCTGAATTGCTTATCTAAACATAAATCTGAGATAGAATCTGAAACAGAATTTAAACTTGAACCTGGACAAATACATAGATTAAAATCTAATAAAATATCTGGGCCAGAATCTGAAATAAAATCTAAACTAAAATAAGAAATAGATTGGCTAATCTAATCTAAGAATAATCTAATCTAACTTAAATCTGAACTAAATTATGAACGAAAATTTAACCAGAAATGCAACTTGATTCTCAACCCGAGTCTGAAATGGTATCTGAACTAGAATCTAAATCTTGACTACAATAAAATCTGAACTATAAGCCGAATTAGAATCAGAAGTACAATGTTGGGTAGAAGCTGAAGGTCCCGAACTTAAATCTGTATCTGAATCTGTAGCACAATCTAAACAAACATCTAAATTAGAGTGAACGAAAATCTAAACGAGAATTTGAAGTGGAATCTGATCTAGAATCTGAACTAAAATCAATATTATAATTCAGAATATAAACAAGATTTTTAACTAGAATCTGATTTGGAATCTAAATTAGAAATTCACTGGAAACTAAATCAGAATCTGAACTGGAATCTGATGTAGAATTTGAACTAGAAACTAAAGTGGAACCTGAACTAGAGACTGAACTAGAATGTGAATTATAATCTAAGGTAAAATCTAGTGAAGAATCTCTAATGGAATTTGAACTAGGATCTGAACTCGAATCATACGTAGAACCTGAACTAGAAATTAAAACTAGAATTTGAATTAAATTCTCAACTAGTTAACCTGAAAATATACTAATTTAGATTCAAATCTCAAAAAAGCTTAATTCTTAATTAGAATCTGAGAAAAATCTAGAATTTCAAAAGAACGATCGTTTTACAAATGTTAAGACATTCATACATCGCATTATGACACGTTGATTTGTCACAAAAAATCTGTTTATATTACTCAGTAGTACGAGTTGATAATCCAATCGCCATAACTGTAAACAGACCAATAATCTGTCTGTACAAATTATAATTTTTATTATCAGCACTATAAAATTATAACTTACACGTTTGTCAATACCCCCGTGTATATGCGCGTGTTTTGCCAATGTGTTTGCGTGTGATGACGTGTTTGTCATTCGAACACACATATTTGCTTTTGGCTTTAGTGTTTGTAGGTTTCCATGTAATTGAAACTGGTGAAAAGGTGATATCCATTATTGTGCTACAATTCCATAAAATAATAGTAATTTGCAAAACAAATAACAACATTTCCAATAAACACACAATAATATACAAACACTTAAACAGTAAAAAGGGAGGATAAATTGAAAATGACGTTGGGAAGAGGGGAAGTTAAAAAAAAAGGATTTTTAGGGGAAATTTTTGGCAAATAAAAAGATTTGAAAAAAAGTAATAACTGGTGTAAATATGATTATTTAAAGGACTTTTCTGACTGCTTTCGTATTTTGAAGTTGATATCAACAATATTGTTGATTTTGCTACAATGTGACACGGGTGTCATCATATTGGCCTCATTTATATGTTGTTGTTTTTTGTTCATCTAACGCACAGTGTTTTAAATGAAAAACAAGTAAGAAGTTATATTCGATTACACCCGACTATTTAATACCCTACACCACATTGTTGGTAATATGTGATAGCTACAAAAAAATTTATGAACCACCCTCGTATAAAGTATTTTTTAATTTATGCTTTAGTGTACATTATATTATACTGGTACTAACTTCCATGTGGGATTATTACATTCTTTTGTGGGTGTTACATGGGATCTAGCAGAAATTATGGACTGACCCTCGTAAAATTTTTCACATTGATATTTGCTTATATTTGGTTTGATTTGAGTAATTATTATTACAATATCAACGTATTTGTGAGATTTAAGTCCTTCAAACTGATATTTGAAGGGGGTTGTAGGGGACCTATGAAAAATAATGGAGCGAACCTCATATAATTTGCACATCGTTTATAATATCTTAAAACTAATTTGTGCAAATTACATTAAAATTGCTTTATATTTAGGATTTTTTAGTACTTAAATACCCATTCCGGGATGAATATATGTATAGGGGCTAGGTAAAATAATGGAGCTATCATCACCAATTTCAATAGGCATCATCCTGGAGACAAAATAATGACACATGCCAAATTTCATTAAGATATCTTTAAAACTGCCTCCTGTATTTTGTTCAAAAGGTTTACGGACGGACATCATTAAATCGGCTCAGAAAGTTATTTTGATTCGAACGGTATATTTCAAAGTGGTGGTAGTAATATTTTATCTTTGCGTTACATACTTAAACACAAACGCATTATACCCCAACCACCTATGTTGGTGTAGGGTATAATATAATGGAAATAAGTCTATTATTTCTGAACGGCTAGTCCGATTTTAATGAGAGTAGAAATGCAGGCAAGTTTAAGTTTTCAGTTTGGAACTTGTGGACATAACGGGGGTTTGTCGGCAGCATCCTAAATTTGGTCATATCGGGGCATAAAAATATTTAAAACGAACTCAACCTGTAATATTTCGATCATTATTTATGACACATGAAAAGGTGAAGTCAGACAAATTATATATCAATGTATAGGTAATTATGTCTTATATTCAAAATTGTATAACATTATTGACAATAAAAAATTCAGTTCACATTTATTGCTATATCTTTGTAACCGATATCGGAGAGCAAAAGTTTCTATCACTTAAAATTTTAAAATATATCAGGGTTGAGAAATAATTTTTTTTTAATTCAATTTTTGAGAATTAAGAAATAAAGACGGAAATTAGAATTTTGTGAAAAAATAGATTGAATTTGAGAAACTCTGGCTCTCCCGAAATTAAGGCTTTTGAAACTTGTTTTACATTACATCGACATTTTTTCAAATTCAATTTTAATGATTTATATCTTTAAAATCTGTGAAGATATTTTCGAAAAAATTTTCTCTTGAAAATTTGTTTATTAGTTCTTAATAAAATAAAAGATATTTGACAAAAATCAGATAGAAGTTATACCCGGTATAGCAAAAAAAAAACTTCACCAAGAAAATTTTTTAATTTCTGAAGCTTTAGAATCTTTAAAATCTGTTCAGATATAAGGAATTCAGATCATTTTATATATTTTGATGAACCAACTTTGAGACCCTGTGGACAGATCCCCGTTAGGTCCCGAAGTCCAAAGTCAAACCTTTAAACTCGCCTACACTTCTACTACCACTATGAGAGTTTCATTAAAATTGGAAAGTTACATTTAACTTTTCATTAGAAACACTGTGATACGTATTTCAAAATATGCATATTTACGTGACATAATTATAGTGAGTGACACTGCCCATATTGTTATGTATATAAACTCTGCAAAAACTATAAATTATTTAAATGATTTAAATTGCGTGAAAAAGTTAACATAACTGCAAACAATTTGCGTTTATGTTTTCAATAAATTTTGAATAAAATTCCTGCACTTAATAGTTTGTTCGGGTGACTTGAAAAAATTTTACGTGACACGTGTGTGTTATTGTCATGTTATATAAATAGAAATTCCTAAACAATATAAAAATTAGCTAAAAGCAATTCAGCAATTCAGCAATTCAGTTAATGACAAAATGTCAAAACATTTAGTTCTCAGAAATTCACTATTGCGTTTATAAATTAAGGTGATATTTTTCACTCTCAATTTAAAAGTTTTTGGAAAAATAAATCACATATTTTTCACTTTTGCAAGTGTCTTTTGGAAATATATTTTTTGTTACTTACAAAACGCATTTTAAAATCGTAAAAGTTTTTCCATTTTCTTCGATTTTTCTTTTTATACCCTCCACCACCACATGTGGTGAAGAGGGTATATTAACTTTGTCATTTCGTATGTAACGCAAATAGGGAGTTATCTTAGACCCCATAATATATATATACTCTTGAATCAAAATCTGTGCCGATTAAGTTATGTTCGTATGTTTGACCATTTGTCTGTCTGTTGTTGACACGCTTACATCCACAATAATTGACAGAGCTTAATGAAATTTGGCGTGACCAAAAAAAATCGGTTTAAAATATTAAAAATTACAGACCGATATCTGAGACAACTTCTAAGTTCTGGCAAAAGCTTTCGTAAAAGTTTCAATTATAAATCGAGAAATTTGAATCAGATTTTGTCATAATATAAAGTTATATCAACTTCATTATCGTTCCAAAAATTATCAAAATCGGTTCAGTAGAAAAAACGTTATAATTAAATATATAACTAATTGTATGACTCATTAAGTGTTTCGTATATATCGATACGCCTGAGTGAATGTGTTATTGTGTATATACGAAATATAACGTTATTACTTCAAACGTATTTGTGCTGGATGGTATTGAAGATTCGGCATAGCCGAATATAACATTCTTACTTGTTGTATTTTAATATTACATCCGCATACAAGCACTCTGACAAGTGAAATATTTATGGGATCATTTGTATCACGCAAAATGATAAAAAAGTATATAAAATTTTTGTTTTTAAAACTTAAAAACCAGTTTTCTTTAAATAGCAACAAATACAAAATCCACCAATATCCTCCATTCCAACTCGTCTCAAATCCTTTTGAATAGAAATGCAAATTTCCTCAACATCCTTTCGGTCTTGGATTCATACCAACATAAAGTAAATAAAACCATGAAAAAATCCACTAAACTTTTTTACATGTTTTCACTTTGATTTGAGGAAAAACAAATTTAAAGTCATTTATATGTCACTGACAGGAATATATTTTAACAAGGAATATGGAAAATAACTCCATGAGAAGGAAAACAAAACAAAAATTTAATAAACAAACAAACAAAAAAGCGATAAATAAAGTGCAAAACTAGTGGAGACAAATGAAAAGGGAATAACTGAAAACTTTTAAACTAGAGTGGCAATTTAATTTGTGGGTAAATAAGAGTCAATTGGTGATTTCGTAAAATGTTCAGATTCTCTAAACCATTGAAGGCGGTGAAAAGGTTATATTAATTTTGCCATTCTATATGTAACGCTAGAAAGAAATCACCTAAAACCTAATTATGTATATATATTCTTGCATCAAATCAAAATCTGTTTCGATTTAGCAATGTCCGTCTGTCTGACTGCCTAATTGTACGTCTTTCTGTCTGTATGTTATTGACACTTTCACATCCACAATAATCGATAAAGCCTGATGAAATTTGGCCTGAGTTCTTGGTCTGAGAAGTTTCTTATTTAAAATCAACAATATCGGTTCAAAACATTTTAAGATATTCGATGCAAACCTTAAGTTAAAGCTAATAAAAATTAAATTATGCCTTCAAAATCGGTTAAGTATGAAAAATATTTGGTTTCAAGTTCAGATTTTAGTTTAGATTATAATTCAGATTTAAGCTGAAATACTTTTTAAGATTACATTACATATAGTCGATCAGATTCTAGTCCACATTTATATTAGATTCAAGTTCATAATTTAGTTCAGATATTAGTTCAACTGGTTCAGCTCATATTGTAATTCAGATTCCAGTTGAGAGAGTTGTAGACCACATTCTAATTCAGATTCTTGTTGAGTTTATATTTCGAATTCAAAATTTGATTTTAGGTGATGTCCTGGTTTAGATTTAATTTAGTTGTTAGTCAAGCTTTTTGTTCAAATCACAGTTCAATTCTCAGTCTAGATTCAAGTTCAAATTATAGTTCAATTCTCAGTCTAGATTCAAGTCTTGACTTCTGTTCAAATTGTAGCTCATATTGAAGATTAAGTTCAAGTCCAGATTCTAGTTCAAATGGTAGTTATGACCTTAATTCAAAGTATAGTATAGATTTTAGTTCCGTTTTTAGTTCAGGTCCTAATTAAGTTCTTTTTCAGTTCCAGTTCAGATCTAGTTCATTTTTAGTTCATTTCAAGTTCAGTTCTAATTAAGTTCTAGTTTAGTTATAGTTCAGATTTATTTCATTTCTAGTTCAGTTCTAGTTTAGTTCTATTTAAGTTCTAGTTCAGTCCAAATTAAGTTCTAGTTAAGTTCTAGTTCAGTTCTAGTTTATTTCTAGTTCAGTTCTAATTAAGTTCTAGTTCAGTTCTAGTTCAGTTCTAGTTAAGTTCTAGTTTAGTCCTAATTAAGTTCTAGTTAAGTTCTAGTTCAGTTCCAGTTGAGTTCTAGTTTAGTCCTAATTAAGTTCTAGTTCAGTTCTAGTTGAGTTCTAGTTCAGTTCTAGTTAAGTTTTAGTTTAGTCCTAATTAAGTTCTAATTTAGTTTTAGTTTATTTCTGGTTCAGTTTTAATTAAGTTCTACTTAAGTTCTAGTTAAGTTCTAGTTATGTTCTAGTTCACTTCTAGTTAGGTTCTAGTTCAGTTCTAGTTTATTTCTAGTTCAGTTCTAGTCCAGTTTTAGTTCAGTTCCATCTTCAAGTCAAATGTTCCTTCTTCTGTTTTTAGTGGCTTTTAAGTAGATTTTTTGTTTGTTAAAGGACTCTTGGTCATCTCATTTTTTCTCTCAGATGCTTTAACAACTAATACACAACTAGAATATGTTTCTCTTTAACACACACATACTTTAATGTCATTTATTATATCCACCTCTCTTATTATGGTAAAAAACAACAATAGCAACATTATTGTAGGTGAAGTGGAAGGTGATGATGAATAGAATGTGCTTTATAATGACATTTGTTATGAAGATAATGATGTTGAAGATTTATGTTTAGACATTAAGGTAAATATCAGCAGGTTGGTATTTTTAATGGATTTTGTTTTACAGACATTAAAGAGATTCTAGACGTTTGTTTGTTTTTATTTCTTAATGTGTTTGTCTTTTGGTTAAAAAGCGGAATGACTCACGGAGATACGACTTGATATTGCTGTTTTCTTGTTTTGGTTGTAAAAATTAAATAATTTGTTAAGAGGAAATTGATGGATATTTTTAAGACATTTTTAAGGATATTAAATGTAATTTTTAACAAAATATTTTATATTAAGTTTTATGGTTTTATGAAATTTATACAGAATTGCGTATGAGTAACAAGCGAATGGTTAAGAATTTGATATTAAGTATACGTTTTGTTTTAAGGACTTTCATTAATTTTCTTCTTAAAGTTTTTTTCGGCGAAAATTCTATGGAAAATTTTATTTATCAAACCCTTTCCATCTTTGTTTGTTTCCACTTGATTTCTTTTTCCTGGTAAATACAAACAATTGACGTTATTTTCTTAATTTTTCTTTTAACAGGAAAAACAAAGACAAAGATTATAACTCATACCACTGATCAACATCTTAAGCCTTTAAGCCACTTGCAGACAATATAAAAAGGACATCATCCAGTAGTTGGTGCTATGGATATAAGGAAGATAAAAGTATTTCGAGTCTTTTTTTTAATATGTCAAAACTTAATATTCCAGCTTTTGTTAAATATAATTAAATATTTGCTTAATATTCAACAAAATCTAATTGCCAAACATTCCAGGAATAGAGAACATATTCAAGGAAATGAACAAATAAGCTGCTATAAATAATACAAAGTGAAATAATACAAAGTGAAAGAGCAACATAATGAAAGCAAAAGGATGATGGCAACATGATACTAGCAACATGATGCATATGAAAAATGTGTCTAGAAATTTTTTCTAAAAATTATTTTATAAAGCATTAAGATATAAATTTATACTAAAAATTTATTAAAGAATTTAATAGAAGAAAAATATGATGGTGGCAACATGTTGCTGGAGCATGATGTAAAAAATTGTATATAGAATTTTGTTTCTTAAGGGGATTTTTTAAAGACAAAAGGATTTAAATTTAAAATTAAATAGAGAATGAATTAGAAGGGTATCCTGAAATTGTATCTTAAAAGGATTTTTATAACATTTTGACATCTAAAAATAACGAATTTAAATATAAAATTATTTAAAAAATATAACATGATGCAAACATGGTGATGGTAATAGCAGCATGATGCTGACAAAATGATGCTAATGAAAAACGTAGCAAAATATTGTTTCTAAAAAGTATTTTTAAAAAGTTTTAAAATTTAAAGGATAATAAATAAAATCCAAATTAAATTGATGAATAAAATAAAATAGCTAGATGTCGCTCGTTACACAATGCTAGCAACATGAAGCTGATGAAAAATGTGATTAGAAATTGTTTTTAAAAACGACTTTAAAATTAAAGGTTAAAGTTTCAAATAAAAGTATATTAAAAAATCTGATAATGATAAAATTTTGCTGGAAGTGCAATGCTGATTTCATGTTGCTTATGAAAATTGTAGCCAGTACTTGTTTCGAATAAATAAAGGATAAGAATTGAAATAAAAAATTTATTAAATAATATTATAGAAGAGCAACATGGTGGTGGTTACATGTTGCTGTCAGCATGATGCTGTCAACATGATGCTAATGAAATAAAATGGAAATTGTTTCCAAAAGATAAATAAAGCTTTAAAATATATATAATAAAGATAAAAATGTGTCATTTATTAAAGAATATAAAAGATAAGTAACATAAAGCTCACTTGTAACATGTTGCTGGTGGCCAGAAATTGTTAAAAAAGGAAATTTATTAAAACATTAAGATATAAAAAATGACAATTAAAAAAATATTAAACAATAAAATAGAAGAGCAAACCAAGACTAATGACATGTTGCTAGTAACATGATCAAATCAAAATAATGCTAATAAAAAATGAAGCTGAAAATTAATTCTAAAACAGATCTTATTTATTAAAGTTTTCAAAAACTTTTTATTAAAGTATAAAAATTTTTTTAAATAATTCAATAAAAATGCAACATAATATTAACAACATGATAGTGGTGACATGTTGCTAGCAGTGTGTTACTAGCAACATAATGGTAAAAAAACGATTTTCCCAAATCGAAAGCCTAATTTAAAACAATTTATTTTTCACATAAATTTTCTTAAGATTAATTGTTGGTAACAAATTTAATGTTGCTAAGACAAATTTTTCTTAGCAACATTTTCCTTAACAAATATTATTTTTCTTTTCATAACAATTTATTTTTTAATAAATTATCTCTCCTTTATATTTATTTCTATTAAAGTATTCTTCTTGTTGTTAATGCCACATGAAAAATATCCCTTGATAAAATACATTTATGCTTCATATGACGCAGGACAACATAATTTTGCTAAAGAGAAAAGCACATGACATTCACGTGCTTTTAATTTGGGAAAAGAAGGAAGTTAAGATTAATGTCCTTTCTTCAATTCATGTCATATTTAATAACTTATTAAATTAATATGGTTATGATACAATGATTTGTCAGAAAAAGTCATTTACCCGGGATACATGACTTGGGATTTCTTATGTAAATTATTTACTTAATATTCTTATATAACAATTATTATTTATTGTCATAATAAGTTTACATGGATTAAATAATTGTAATAAATAAAGCTTAGTTACCACATTTTTGAGGTTGAATAAAGTGTTGCTAAGGTTGGGAATTTGAATGGTTTTGCTATGGAATAGGACTTAGAAATAAGTATCTCAAGATCCCGATCATATGCTCATCAGGAAAAAATGTTGACAAAATTTTTCAACTAACATTTGTGGTTGTCTCTGGTATCAGTCTATAACTATATTATTGTTGGACCAAAATTGCTGTTTTACGTCTGATTAGGACATTAACAAACAATTCGGCCAAATTTCATTTAATTCGAACATTAAGTCGGTCGATCTCTTTCGACCGGCATAGCTAAATCGACTCACATTTAATTTGGTGTAAGAATGGGATTACGATGATTTCTTTTGGGGTTATGCAAGGAGTGATATAGAGTTTGTGTAAGTAAAGGGTATAAAAGCGACTTTTGCACTAAAACACCATAGATCTAATCGTAATAAATTGGTTGGATGAATTTTGAAGAAAATTCACATACCGATGGCAGAGGGTTAAAGCTTTATAACCATAGAATTTTGGTCCCCATAGGTTGCTTATGTTTGGAATTCAGAGGCCTTAAAAAGTATGTTAACAATTCACGTAGGGTCAGAAAAATACGTCTATCAAATCTTTTTAATTCAACAGACTGCTTATTCTGAGCTCCAATTAAGAGTCCTGTATTTGAACATTATATCCCCCTTGGTTAGGAGCGGAACCTATATAAACTTCAACTGAGTCTGGATCACGGCGCCCATTTGAAAATGCAACTCCACGCCGAGCTAACATACCTTGACTCTTCACGCGATTTAGGTCTTAATAATAGTCACTACTACGATCTTAAGGCAGGAACTGGATACCCAGGGGCACCTTACTATCGTGATACTAGAGTTAAGTCTACAAGTATGTTTTGAAACTGATTCGACTACTACCAGTTGAACTTCAAACAGTCCGGTACTGGTGTACCGCTCGTCGATGACGAGCAACAATCAAGAGTGAGAAGAATCAGTGTGAAAACAGCAGAAGCCAAACAGGAAAAGCAAACCTATTCTCAAACTGGAGGCAGACAATAGCGACACAAGCACAATCATATGTCAGAGTGCAGTCAAGGCCAACTATGTAGTACCCACCACCATTAATAAACTACCCTCGTACATCCTTGTGACAAATTTATGTGAAATTTCTACTTTTTAAAATGAATTTTTATCGGGCAGTTAGAAGAAATTAGGGATCGATCCTTAAATTATTCAACACATCGATTTTATTAAAATTCCTATGTATGTCCTTCAAAGTGATGTTTGGTGGAAAGGTTTTATAGGACCTATGAGAAATAATGAATTGTTCCTCGTATAATTTGATACAACGTTTTAGAATATAAAAGGACTTTTACCAAATTTTGTTAAAAATCACTTTATGGGAGGACATTTCTAAGAGAGGTACCAATATATCCAATTCTAAAAGCCTCAATTCTGAGGTCAAATTGGCACCTGTAGGGTGTTCACAACCGGACGAACGCACAAACAGACCAACGGACGATGGTTGTGTAGGATATAACCAACCACATACGGTGGTGTAGGGCATATATACTAACTTGAGATCTTTAAAGTTGAAATTTCAAATGCAAATAACTCGAAAACTGCAAAATTATCATTTTATCGTTTTTATGATTTTTTTTTTAATTTTTCACCTTTTTTACAATTTTAAAATCACGTATCTTAGTTTTGCAACATTAGCGTTAATTAAAAGAAAATTATTTATTATTACTTTTTTATTGGTGACACAAGGCCACTAAAAAATGCGAACAAATAAATAATTGCAAACTATTTTTTCTTGCACTCAATTCACGTTGCAATGAAAATTAATTGCAGCAAAAAAATAGAGTGAATTAAAAAAAAAAAAACAAGTAAGAATTTACAGTCGAACAAGTCCGAATATTAAATACTCTACACCAAAAGTTGATTATAATTGGTAGCTCCCAAAAAATAGTGAACCATAGATGTATTTATACCCTACACCAAACGAAGTTGTTTGAGGTGTTATGCGTTTGTGCATAATTATGTTTGTAACAATCAGAAAAAATTATGTTACACTTTGACTCAGAATCACTTCCTGAGTCGATTTAACAATGTCCGTCCATCTGTCTGTCTGTTCATTCGGCTGGCTGTTCATGTCAACGTTGTTAACAGATTTCAGGTTGCAATTTTTTAAATATCGTGATGAAATCTGTTACATATTATTAAGTCCAAAGAACGAAGTCTATTGAAATTGATCACGTTCGGTCAAATATTTCAGGTTACTCCCATACAAATGTTTTTTCCGGAATGGGTTTTTAAGGTCACAAAAGTTATAAATACAAAGCGATTTAAACGAAATTCGCCATAAGTAAGTCTTATAATATTCTGAAACGATGTGGTAAAATATGCGAGAATCGGTTCTTTATCCTCATAGGTCCCATAGAAACCCCTTTCCAAATATTACTTTTAAGTGCAAACATCTCATGTTGGTATTGTAGAAATTGTTCAAATTTAGATAAATATAAATTAAAATCGATGTGTAAAATTATACGAGGGTCGGTTCATAATTTTTTGTAGCATATAAACTCCCGGAAAAAATACATTTTAAAACGCATAAATTTAACACAAATTTTAGTGTCACAATAATGTAAAACCCAATTAAGAATAAATCAGAAAATCAAATTATACGAGGGTTGTTCACTAATTTTTTTTAACCAACATTCTTTTTAAACCGACGATGTAGTTTTCTTGTTTTTTTCAATCTATACTTAAGAGTAGAGGATATTACAATGGTACTAACATTCATATGGAATTAGTGCGTTCTAAAAGGCATTTTTCTGTGGGTGTTACATGGGAGCTAAGACAAATTATGGACTGACCTTCGCCAAATTTCGCACATCGATTTTTGCTTATATTTGTCTTATTTTGACCAATTCTTTTTGTAATTCGAATGTATATGTGAGATATAAGGCCTTCAAAGTGATCTTTGGAAGGGGAATAGACCTGTGAGAAATAATTAATCCATCCTCGTATAATTTGGTATATTGTTTTAGAATATCATAAAAGTAAAATGTTCCAAATTCAATTCGAAATTCCACAAAAAGCATTTGAATGGGTGCTACAGGAAATAATGGACCCTTCAACTTTGGGCAAAAATAATGATACAGCGGGCTGCGTTTTGTTCTTTTTGCATGAACAGCCAGCCTGGCAGACAGATGAATATCGCCAAATCACCTCTGAAAGTGATACTGAATCAAACGGGATACTTAAAAGTAGTGGTAGTACAATCTTTTTCTGACCGGTAAAATGTTTGCTCAAACGCATAATACCCCAACCACGTATGGTGATGTAGGGTATCAATACATAGAAATTACACAAACATTGAGCAGGTAAAATGAGTAAAATACATGATGCAAATATAATTGGATTAAAGTATTAAAACTATAGAATATTTTTGATTTGGAAAAAAATATATAAAAAACCACAAATACTAGAGTAGACAAACACATATACAAACTCACACAATTGACAACTAAATGTTTACAATGTTGACACAAGCATTGCAAATTTTACAGACTCATAACGATGATCACAACCCTCCAACCTACAAAAATAAAAAAACAGTTTAGGAACTGTTTCGAGAAAAACATCACGTGCAGTTTTAACATTTTTTTCTGTTTTTGTATTTGTGATTTACATTGAATTAAACCAATACACATACACACACACTTATAACCTTAAAATTCCAAACAATAAATATTACTACAGCATCACAGTGTTTCAGAAGAGTGTAACTTAGGAACGGCTAGTCCGAATTTAAGGAAATTTTGCACATTTGTAGTGAAAATGCAGGCGAGTTTAAAGGTTTGAGAGTAGACTTTGTAGAGCTAACGGGGGTCAATTCACAGGGTCCAAAAGTTGGTCAGACATTAATATATCTAAAACGAGTTAGATTCCTTATATATGGACCGATTTTAAAGATGTGAGTAAATCTGCCAGGCTTGTTAAAACCTCGTCGTATGGATATCTCTTATAGTTCAAGAGATATTTTGTTTCAAAAATGAATGATTTTACTTTTTGACTGATCTTGGTTTTTATCCGATATTTGCCAAATATTTTTTATTAAGAATTAATAATAAAATTTTGTAAAAAAAACAATTTTACAAATATCTTTATAGAATTAAAAGTTATAAGCATTTAAAATTGAATTTTTAAAACATTTTCGCCTATTTTTCGCCGGTTTTTTTTTTTGCCAAGAAAATTGGTTGCAATTTTTTTTAGGTTATAAAAGAATTTGCTTAAGTGACCAATATTTTTCTAATACTTTTCTGAAAGTTTACTTTATAGGTTTTTGAGTAATGCGAAAAAAAGTTTCAAAAACTTTAATTTGGGAGAACCAGAGTTTCTTAAATTCAAACTATTTTTTTCACAATTCTCTAAGTTCTGGCATAATTTCTCAAATCGCAAAGCTTAAATTTTCCATAACTTATATTGTTTGTTCAAACTTTGATATGTTCTAAAAAAATTAGTTATCGCAATTTTGCTCCCCGAAATCGGTTAGAAAAATATAGCAAAAATGGGGAAAAATAATTTTTGGGAATTTTTTGAATTTTTTTTTGGGAATAACGGGATTTCTTTGAAGAGAAATAAAACAATGTTAATAGTTTCCGGTTTATCATCCAAAAATCCATATATATATGCAACATTTCATTAAAATAGGTGGACTAAAGAATTGGAATAATTTGCAAAAACCTATTCATCACGTTTATGGCACTTTTTCGCAAAAAGTGAGCAAGAAATTTTATTATTTCAATAATATAATACATTTTTGGAAAGTAGACATTATTTCAGATATATTGATATATAATTTGTCCAACTTCATCTTTCCATATGTCATAAATAACAATCAAAACATTACATCAGACCAGCCAATCGAAAGTTACCGATTTATTTTCATTTAATTTTTCATTTGAAACACTGTGCAGCAGCAACAGCAAACAAAACTCTATGCAAATTTCTTATTGGGAGAAGAATTAAAGCAACTGAGTTAAGGTGGTAATACGGATTATGGATAGAAATAAAAATTGGTCAAAACCAAATAACTAACGATTATATGAAGTGTCTGACAACGTGAGTAAAATTTTTTTTTAAGGTGAAACATTATTTGAATGGTTTTTGTTGTTCTCAAAATTCAAGTGCAAAAGTGTGTGTGTGTGTCCTGGATCGCAGTTGAATGCACATTATTAACGAAGGCAGGTAAATGTAAATGCAATTTTTTTGAAATTCTTCCTTTTCATTTCTAAATTAAAGTTGAATTTAGAAAAAAACCTCAGATAATAACTATAAAATTTTGTAATTGAATTTAGCAAATGGAATACTGGGAACATGATAATGGAAGTTATAGAGTATAAGTTCCTGGGAAATTATCATTGAAAAAAACTATTTTTCAATTTAAAGACAAAAAAGTTAAAAATTAATTTTTTGTGAAAATTAAATTAATATTTTAGTGAAAATTTAAAGTTTAGTGAAAAATTGAATTTTTATTGAAAAATTTAATTTTTAGTGAAAAATTGAAAAATTGATTTTTTTAGTGAAAAATTGAATTTTTTAGTGAAAAATGGAATTTTTTAGTGAAAAATGGAATTTTTTAGTGAAAAATTGAATTTTTTAGTGAAAAATTGAATTTTTTAGTAAAAAATTGAATTTTTTAGTGAAAAATTGTATTTTTTAGTGAAAAATTGAATTTTTTGTGAAAAATTTAATTTTTTAGTGAAAAATTGAATTTTTTAGTGAAAAATTGAATTTTTTAGTGAAAAATTGAATTTTTAGTGAAAAATTGAATTTTTTGTAAAAAATTGAATTTTTAGTGAAAAATTGAATTTTTAGTGAAAAATTGAATCTTTTAGTGAAAAATTGAATTTTTTAGTGAAAAATTGAATTTTTTAGTGAAAAATTGAATTTTTAGTGAAAAAATTATTTTTTAAAGAAAAATTGAATTTTTTAGTGGAAAATTGAAAAATTGAATTTTTAGTGAAAAATTGAATTTTTTAGTGAAAAATTGAATTTTTTAGTGAAAAATTGAATTTTTTAGTGAAAAATTGAATTTTTTAGTGAAAATTGAATTTTTTAGTGAAACATTGAATTTTTAGTGAAAAATTGATTTTTTTTTGTGAAAAATTGATTTTTTAGTGAAAAATTGAATTTTTAGTGAAAAATTGAATTTTTTAGTGAAAAATTGAATTTTTTAGTGAAAAATTGAACTTTTTAGTGAAAAATTGAATTTTTTAGTGAAAAATTGAATTTTTTAGTGAAAAATTGAATTTTTAGTGAAAAATTGAATTTTTTAGTGAAAAATTGAATTTTTTAGTGAAAAATTGAATTTTTTAGTGTAAAATTGAATTTTTAGTGAAAAATTGAATTTTTAGTGAAAAATTGAATTTTTAGTGAAAAATTGAATTTTTTAGTGAAAAATTGAATTTTTTAGTGAAAAATTGATTTTTTTAGTGAAAATTGAATTTTTTTAGTGAAAAATTGAATTTTTTAGTGAAAAATTGAATTTTTTAGTGAAAAATTGAATTTTTTAGTGAAAAATTGAATTTTTTAGTGAAAAATTGAATTTTTTAGTGAAAAATTGAAATTTTTAGTGAAAAATTGAATTTTTTAGTGAAAAATTGAAATTTTTAGTGAAAAATTAAATTTAGATTTTTTCCGGGTTCGCGTAATAACAATAAACCTTTTTTCGTTTTGATTCACATGTTTTCGTTTTTGTACAAAAATCCCAATATTTTGCTGAAACTGAATTTTTGTACTTTATAGCTTATTTCCTCTTTAACAAATATTAACATAAACAATATCTATTTTTTTCATTTTTCTTACCCGAATCCGTGGTTTAATCTAAAACAATACTGCAGTAATAATTTATCGAATCCCAGAAAACAAGAAGCGAAACGCAAAAAAATCCAAAAAGTAACAAAACAATCATTTGCACTTAAAACAAAACAATAAAGTCATGACACAAATTCCAAACACGTAAAAAACAACAAAAGTCCTTTTCATAACAGATAAAAAAAAACTAAAAAACTACTAAAAATGAAAAAAAAAAGAGTGAAAATAGGAAAAATTGCATTGTCAGCATTTTGTGACATCAATATCAATACTCGAAGTCATATGACATTTTGCCTTTTTTTCCAATAAACATGACACAACAGCAGCAAAACTCCCTTTTGGATTTTCAAATTGATTGTGTAAACTAGAAAATAACAAGAATTTGATGTGAATTTTTTGGGAGGACAACAACGAAAAACTAGTGATAAATTTTGGAACAGGTCTTGTATATTTTTTATGGATTGATTTTATAGATTGATTTTTTTTTTGTGAAAAGTGAATAGAGTTTGTTTTTTCCAAACGGACATTTTTTTCTTCTTGTGTGACAACTTTTGGTTATCAATTTCTCTGTTGGTTTTTTGTTGTTTTCTTTAGGAAAAAAAGTTCTGCAGTTTTTTTTCTTGTAGTCCAACTTTTTAATATAGAAAACAAAACAATTGGTCAATGTGGGAATCGGAAAAAAATTGCACTTGTTTGCTTCACTTTTCCTCTGTTATTTTTTCGTCGGGAGGAGGTGAAACCAAATTTGGTTTTTCCTTTGGTTTCAATATTTGTTTTACTTTGGCATAAATAATAAGTAAAATTTGGTCAAGCCCGACTTTTTAATACCCTACACCGCATGTTTGATTATTAATGGTAGACATCTTGTATTAATATCCGACCCTCGTATAATTATATATTCTAATTTATACTTAAGAGTTCAGTATATTATGGTACTAATATATTTGTATGATTTGTGGGCTTTTAAAGTACTTTTTTGTAGGGCATAATACGGGAGCTAGAGGAAATAAAGGACTTAATCGATTTTTGCCTATTTTTATCACGATACCAGTGTATAATAAGATTTAAACCCTTCAAAGTGATTGTTGTTGGGACTGATCACAAGGTTTACATGGACAACCAGCCAGACAGACGGATGGACATCTTTTAATCATCTCAGAAAGTGATTCTGAGACGATCCGTATACTTAAAAGTGGAGGTGACAATATTTTTCTGACCGTTACAAACTCAAGCTCAAACATATTATACCCCAACCACCTATGCAGGTGAAGGGACTATGTAATACCTTACACCACAATTGTGGTGGTTGTAGTAGTTCGGCTGTAATCGATAGTTCTTTCTTAGGGAAAACTTTTGTTTGATACAGCTGTCGCTGGGTTAATAATTTTAAGGCGAGTTTAACTCGGGCCCTTCCAGAACGGAGATCCAAATGCTCTGGGATCGCCACAATGGTGGTTACAGATGGCAGTTACGAAAAAAGAATGAACAACCCTCGTATAATTTTATTTTCTGATTAATTCTTAAGTGTGCAATACATTACTGTCAAGCTACCATTTAAACGCAATTTGTGCTTTTTAAAATGAATGGGAGCTACATGAAATTATGGACCGATTCTCGTATAATTTTGTTCATTGATTTTTGTTTAAATTTATCTTAATTTGATTAATTCATTA
Source organism: Cochliomyia hominivorax (assembly GCA_004302925.2). Taxonomy (NCBI): domain Eukaryota; kingdom Metazoa; phylum Arthropoda; class Insecta; order Diptera; family Calliphoridae; genus Cochliomyia; species Cochliomyia hominivorax. Next base: position 81,049,738 of record PYHX02000158.1, on the reverse strand, counting down.
TAAGATTAATGCCCTTGTATGGGACCTATGAGAAACAATGAATCGACGTACGCATAATTTGGCACATCGGTTTAAACTTATTTCTGTCAAATTTCGTTAAAATCGCTTTATATTTAGAACTTTAGTAAGCTCATTCCGGATGATAATTTGTATGGGAGCTACTTGGAATATTGGATATTCAATATAATATGTACCAAATTTCATCAGATTATTCTAAAAATTGCAACCTGTAGAGTGTTCACAATGTTTACATGGACAGCCAGTCGAATGAACAGACAGACAGACAGACTCAGAAGGTGAATCTGAGAGATACGGTATACTTACAAGAGGGTTTAACACCATTTTTTTTGTAATACCCCAACCACTAGCGCTCGTGTAGGGTATAAAAACACTCAAGTGTAACAAATATTTAGAATATTTGTTTTAATTTTGCAACAAGTATTTTGTTTTTATTTTACTTTCTGAATGAAACTTTTCTTCTTTTCTAGTGTAGACAGTGGTTCCAAATTAATACAACTTTTAATAATCTGTTAAAGACATTTAAAATGACATGATTTATATATTGATTATTAACCCCCAGATAGACAGTGATTACATTTTGTCTGTTTCATTATGTCCACGAATATCTGCAATTGACAAAATTGACGTTAAAAGAGATTTTTTTCATTATTTCGTATTCAATGTGGGAATTTCTAGAGAAGCTTTTAATCAGATTTGCTTTATTCCTTTTAATTGGAAGAACGAATAATACAGATTATTGACAAATATTTCTTAATAAAGATTTTTTTAAATTATATTATTTATAATTAATATTATTATAATAATATAATGTAATAATAATAATAATAATAATAATAATATTATTATTATTATTATTATTATTATTATTATTATTATTATTATTATTATTTTTATACAAGAACAATATTTGAAGAAAAGTACAATTGAAGCAAAAAATTAAATTTTTAATATTCTATTCAGATTCTGCACCAGATTCAAGGTCAGATTCAAATTCAGATTTTGGTTCAGGTTCTAGCTCAGATACTAAATCAGAATCTGGTTTGAATTTTTATTCAGTTACTGGTTCAGATAAAATTCAGATACTAGTCCAGATTTTTTATTCTTGTTCAGATTTTAATTTAGTTTCTGGTTCAGATTCTATTCTAGACCTTGTTTCAGAATCTACTAGATTCCAGTTCAGTTCCTTGTTAATATTTTTGTCCGGCTTAAGTAAATACTTTAGTACTGATTCAAGATTACACTCTGGATCAGTTCATGGTTCAGATTTTAAATCATTATCTAATTCAGTTCTTAGTTTAAACTTTAGTTCACTTCTAAGCCCAAATTAAAGTTCAAAGTTTAGTTTAGATTCTAATTTAGTTTTCAGTTCAGATTATAGTCCAAATATATGTCATATTCTAGTTGAGATTATAGTCCAGATTCTACTTCGATTTTAGATTAGATTCTTGTTCAGATTAAAGTTTAGATTTTAGTTTTGCTTCACACTTTAGTTAGAATTTGAAATTAGATCCCAGTTTATATTTAAGATCTAAATATAGATCGGATTCTATATCAGACTCTAGATTAGCCTCTTCCACAGATTCAAGTTTAGATTTAGATCATATTCAAGTTCAGATTCTAGTTTAAACTGAATCTGTGTTTAGGAGATTATTGTTCAGACTTTAGTTCAAGTTTTGGTTCAGTTTCTAAATTAGAGTATAATTCGTTTTCTCATTAAGATTCTTTCAGATTAAAGTTCAGTTTCAAGTTCATATAAAAGTAACGACAGATTTCAGATTTGAAAAATTCGGAATTTAATTCAGTTCCTGTTTAGTTTATATTCTAAATTTTAGGTCAGAATCTAGTATATGTTCAAGTTCGGCTTTGTATTACAGTTCTGATGCTAATTTAAATTAAAGTTTAGATTGTAGTTCCGATTATAGACCGTATTGTAATTCAGTTTTTTGATTAGATTTTAGTTTATATAATAGTTGAGATTCTATTTCGATTCTATTTTAGATTAAAGTTTAGGTCAGATTAAAATTGAAATGCCAGTTCAGTCTTTAGTTAAAATCAGATTTTAATTCTGGTTGAAGTTTAGAAATTAATTCAGATTTTTCTCCAATTTCTTCTTCAGATCCCAGTTCAGTTTCCAGTTTAGATTTTAGTTCCGATTCCATTTCATACAAAAGTTCAGTTCTTCATTCATAATCTACATCAGGTAATTTGGTTTATGTTCAGTTCTAGTTCAATTCTAGTTCAGTTCCAGTTTAGTTTTGGTTCAGTTATAGTCAGTTCTAGTTCAGTTCTATTTCAGTTCTAGTTTTTTTCTAGTTTAATTCTAGTTCAGTTCTAGTTCAGTTCTGGTTCAGTTCTGGTTCAGTTCTAGTTCAGTTCTAGTTCAGTTCTAGTTCAGTTCTAGTTCAGTTCTAGTTCAGTTCTAGTTCAATTCCAGTTCAGTTCTAGTTCAGTTCTGGTTCAGTTCTGGTTCAGTTCTAGTTCAGTTCTAGTTCATTTATTGTTCAGTTCTAGTTCAATTCTAGTTCAGTTTTAGTTCAATTCTAGTTCAGTTCTAGTTCAATTCCAGTTCAGTTCTAGTTCATTTCTAGTTCAGTTCAGTTCTAGTTCATTTATAGTTCAATTCCAGTTCAGTTTTAGTTCAATTCTAGTTCATTTATAGTTCAACTCTAGTTCAGTTTTAGTTCAATTCTAGTTCAGTTTTAGTTCAATTCCAGATCAGTTATAGTTCATTTATTGTTCAGTTCTAGTTAATTCTAGTTCAGTTCAGTTCAGTTCTAGTTCATTTATAGTTCAATTCTAGTTCAGTTCTAGTTCATTTATAGTTCAATTCTAGTTCAATTCTAGTTCAGTTTTAGTTCAATTCTAGTTCATTTATAGTTCAATTCTAGTTCAGTTTTAATTCAATTCTAGTTCAGTTCTAGTTCAATTCCAGTTTATTTATAGTTCATTTATTGTTCAGTTCTAGTTAATTCTAGTTCAGTTCTGCAATTTCTTCCTTACTTCCACTGTTATAACTGATTTTAATTTATTCTTTTTCTGTTTCTTTTTTATTTTTACTCTTGTTTCCTTATTCTTTCGTATGTCTGTATTTGTGTTCTTTATCATGAAATAAATTTTTATGTTGTCATAAGTGACCCACAAAAGTGTCTTTTTGTGGACAATTAATTTCATGTCATTCCTTCTTTCATTTCTTTATATTTTTTCAATCTCTTATCACTCCAAGTCATGCCATATCAGTGACTCGTGTAATGCAAACCATTTATTCTTCTTCTTCTTCTTTGTCAAATAACAAATATTCAGACAAATTTAGGTTGACTTTCACAAAGAAAAAGGAAAAATATTGTTAAATAGAGAAAAATTTCATTTGTGATTTCTCTATTCTTGTTTTTTCTTTCTTCGTAAATTCTAAGACAAAAGGGAATTATTTTTGTGCTTTTAGTGCAACTGTGCATTTTGGATGTATATTACTGTGTGTGTGTGGTTGTATGTGTATTTGCAAGAGTAATTTAAAATGGTTTTCTATTCCTTTTGTTAAATTTGTTATTGGTTTCTTTTGTGGTTAATATTTGAGTCCAAATTTAGTTTTCATTTAAACTGAGACCTATTTTTCGTGTACTTCTCTAATAGAAGTGTAGAATGAAGGTATATTAAGTTGAAAGTATGTGTGGAAGTCTAAGAAAAATCTGAACAAGGAGTTCAAATATGAAGTATGAACTGGAATCTAAATTTAGATACGAATAAGGAACTGAAGTATGATTCTTATTGGAATCTAATCTAGAATGCAACCTACAATCTGAAATGAATTCTGAACAATCTGTATCTGAACAGGAAACTGTAAAATATACTATAATGATATGTAATATGAGTTAAAATCTATATTTCAATCTGAACTAAAATCTAAACTGGAATCTGAATTTCAATTTAATCGAGATTCTGAACTATAATATTGATTGGACTATGAATTAGAATCTGCATTATCAATTAGAACTGACTGAACTGAAATCAAAACTAAAATCTGAGCTAGAATTTCAATTTGAATCTCAACCAGAATTTGAACAGCAATCTGAGATAAAATTTAAACTATAATTTTTAGTACAATCTGAAATAGAATCTGAACTGTAATCTTAACTAGAAACTGAAGTGGAATCTGAAGTTCAATCTGAACAAAAATCTGAACTGGAATGGATTCTGAACTGGATTTTGTAATGGAAATCGGAATCTGAATTTAATTATGGACTGGATTCTGATCTAGAACTTAAATTATATTCTGAAGTAACATCAGAAGTAGAATTTGAACTGAAATCTAAAACAAGATTCAAAAGAGAATCTGAAATGGAATCTAAATTAAATAGAAAATGAACTAGAATTCGATTTGGAGTCGAAACAAGAATATGAACTGGATTCTTAAATAGGATTTGAGCTAGAATCTTAAGTGGAATCTGAAGCACAATCTGAAAAGGAAACTGCACGTGAATGTGAACAACAATCAGAACTAGAATTTGAATTAAAAACTTAACAAAATCTGGAATCTGAACTAGAATCTGAATTAAAATCTGAAAATGAAACTGAACTAGAATTTTAGTTGTCTGAAGTAGAATCATAAGTAGAATTTTTACTGGGATATAGAATTTGCAAGAGAATCTGAACTAAATTCTGAACTAGAATCTGAATTAAAATTCGAACTTTAATCTGAATTAAAATCTGAACAAAGAATTAGAACTAGATTTTCAAGTAGAGTTTGATTGGTATAATCTGAAATATACGGGAATCTGAACAAGAGTCTGAACTGAAAAAGAAACCAATCTCTGCACTGAAATCTAAACAAGAGTCTGGAATAGATTTAGAACTATAATCTGAACAAGATTCGATACTAAAGTCTGAGCTAAAATCTGAACTAGATTCAGAACTAGAGTCTGAACGTGATTCTTAACTAAAAGGTGAAGGTATTGAACTTTCGTCTATGCCGCATGAATCATTCTAGTTTTTAGTATTTTGTTTAAGGTTTAACAGTAAATTTTGTGGTTTTCCTTTAACCACAAAATCGGTTCCATATTGAGCAATTTGAACAATAAAAGATTTAAGTTTTTTTTCAAGTATGAAATATGCTCATGTATGGATGAAGATATTTTCTTTGTAGTCCACATTACAATTTTTATAAATTTTATATTTTGATTTTTTGTTTTTTTTTTTTTTTTTTATTTTATTATCTTTTAGTCTTCTTTTATAAATAATGCATCTGTTTTTGGCCCTGGTGAAAATGGCTCTTATTTGTGTTTTTATTTTCTGGCCTAAAAATACTTTCTTTTTTACTATTTTGCAAGACACATAAGTGTATGTGTCAGTAAGTGTGTTTGTGTGTATTGTAATAACTTCTGTTTCTTGTTAAATATGGATTTTCATCCGGAAAATCATTTGCATTTGTTAGAGGCTGAAAGTTTGTTAGTAGTTTGAATTGTATAACCAACATAACTTGCATACGTATGTACATACATACATACATACATACAACAGACATACAAATACATTACATCATTAACATATATACATATTAAGTAATATACTATATAGTATATACATTATAAGTATTTGATATTATATACATATATACATATAACAATATACATATATACTATATATGTACATACATACATACATACACATACATACATACATACATACATATAAGTATAGTACATATATACATGGACATAAGTACTTATACGTATGTGTTTGAAAATGTGTAAAAATACATTAAAGTAAATTGTTTGCATAAATAGGAAATTTAAAATTTTTGCAGTCTTCGAGAAGAGAGGGAAAACGGGAAATATTTTACTTAAAAATTTCTGAATTTAATTTCCACAGACTATATTTTTAGGTCTTTGTGAAAATATTTTTACAAAAATTTTAATTTGTTTATTTTTTTGCATAAAATTCTATAATAAACTTGATATCTATTTTTATACTCTCCACCACCATCAAATGCTGAAGGGGTATTTTAACTTTGTCATTTTGTGTGTAACGCTAAGAAGGAATCATGTTGGTATCATTTCCACTTTAATTGTCAAGGATCAATAAAATTTGAAATGAGTATTTGTTATAGATTTGGAAAGTTTATTATTTAAAATCAGAAAATCGATTCGGCATATTAAAATTATAGACCACTACATACAGAAAAAAATCAATGTAAAATTAATTAAAGTAAAAAATAACTTAACATTTTTCCAGTTAAGATTTTAATAGAAAAAAATGTTAATTTAACATTGTTTCACAGTAAATATAGTTTTCTTGAGAACATTCTTGAAATTTTACTACTTTAAAGTAATTTTAACAAGTAAGGAAGTAGGTCGAGAAATGGTAGTTACGAAAAATTAACAAACAGCCCTCGTATAATTTGATTTTCTGATTTATTCTTAAATGTGCAGTACTCTACACTAAGATTTATGCTAAATTTGTGAATTTTAAAATTAATTTTTTCTGGGAAGTTATATGGGAGATACAAGAAATTATGAATCGACCCTCGTATAATTTTGCACATCGACTTTTGCTTATATTAATCCTTATTTGACGTGTTTTTCAATACAATAGCAACGTATTTGTGAGATTTATGCCTTTAAAAGTGATAATTGAAAGGGGGTTTATATAGGATCTATGAGAAATAATGGACCGATTTTGGCATATTAATTTAGAATGGGACTCATTTATGCTAAATTTCGTTTACTTTATGACCTTAAAATCCCTTTTTGGGAGGAACATTTGTTTGGGGGTACCTGAAATATTGGACTCAATATGGTCAATTTCAAAGAGCTTTGTTCTACATCAAAACAATAATATAACAAATTTCATAAACTGTTCACAAAGTTTATACGGACAGCCAGCCGGACAGACAGACAGACAGACGAACTTAAGGACATCATTAAATAGATTCAGTAAGTGATTCTGAGTCGAACGGTATACACAAAGGTGGGTTGAGCACAAACACATCATACCTTAACCACCTACGGTGATGTAGGGTATACAAAAATTTTCAGTCTTAAATTAACTATGTTCAACGTTGATTTCGTTTAAAATTTTTTCTGTGTGTAAGTTCAAGGGAAGAATTTTTGTTAAACTATCTCTTATAAATTGTCAAAATTTTCCGAAATATTGGTATTGTGTACTACAATACCGTTCCGAACGTTAAAAAATCGGTTCAGTGGAAAAAAATGCATCCGAAGGTTTATCTAACTTTATGACGCATTAAGTGTTTCTGTGTTGTATTTAAGAACATTTTTTATATATTTTATACGCTTGTAAGTGTATGTGCAAGCGTGTACAAAACATAATGAATTCACTTCACACGTATTTGTGATGGGGAGTACAGAAGATTCGGCATAGCCGAATATTGTATTCTTACTTGTTTTTATATAATTTTTGCTAAATTTTATTTTATAAACAATTTTTGTTGTTATTTAATATCGTATGACATAAACTATAATTGTGGTTACATTAAAAACTTTGTTATAACAATATTTAGTTTTTATTTGTTTGGTTTTTGCAGTACAATTTCATGGTTGATAATCGTACAAAAGAGCAGAATTGAAAATTTTTCGCAAAATAAATCTAAAACTAAAAATTGAAGTTTAAACTTTGAATTTATCTACAATTGAACTTGTATTGAAATACACTGATCCATATTACTATAAACGTATTTAAATATGATGAGTGGAAAAGGCGTGTTAAAAAGTTGAAGTTATTGGCATGATTTGAATTAAACGTTATTTCGGCAATGATAGTCGCTATTTGTTGAGCAAAAAGAATAATGACTTTAACAAGACTTAAACTAAAATAAAAGCAAACTTTAATAGTAAATTGATTTCGGTAAACTTAATTGCGTCTATAGCAAATTACCCTCTAAAATTAAGTTAAACAATTAAATTAAATGAAATATAAGTAAAGTTTTTAGTTAACAATATTTTAAATGAAGTCTTAGTTGGTTTAATACAAACATTTTTTTCCATTTATCATTTTCTTGTTTGATTTTTTCTAATTTGCTAAATAAAGTTATGTGCGTTTATAGGAATATGCGCTAGTGTATAAACAAAATTAATTTTGCATCTTTTCTTTAATGAATTTTTGGCGAATTTTTAAAAAATAAACATATACGATGTGGTCACTTTAAAGGGTTATTGAATACGCCCCTGAATACATAGTGACTAGAAGTCCTTTAAATCTATTCAAAATCACTTTACCTCTAATCAAGTAAAATAATATTGCCAGGTGTTACCAAGGGAAGTGTTGTAGAACCTACTCTTTACTAAATATATGCATCTGATTTGCCCTGATGTAATGATCTGATCTAACTATACATAATATACATCAAGCCCTAACCGAATACTCTCTCGCTGGACATGAATTCGAGACGTTTGGAATTATTATAGAATAATTGGAAATTAAAAGTAAACGAACTGAAAAGTGAGCACAAAAGCGACTTATGTGCCGCCGTCATATAAAAGCTAAGTGCCTTCATATGAAGTTAAAAGCCTCTAGCCTACTTCAACATCAGTAGAAATTAAGCCTTGAAAATAATGTCATTTAGCAAGAACTTTTTTAAAACTAATATAGACATATGGTATTAAATTGAGACGGGTTATGAAAAGGGCATTGATATAACATCAACAGTGGTACAGATGATATTCAAGTAGAAAAGTGCTTGAAAAAGTATACGTGAGATAAATAGCAGTACTACTACTAAATTTAGTACAAAGTTTTTCTAAATTCAATTAGATGTTTTAAAATTGAATTTCTAGAAATTTCAGTTCTTGTCCCATTGTGCATTGTATGCAGCATGTTGAAAACATGTTGAATGTATAATCGTTTTTATGTTATTTCCTAAAATTTAGAGATTATAAAGCGTTAACATAATGTACGCACATTACTACGAGGATTAAAATATCAGTTTTTAGATTATGATTGTTCATATAATGAATCTCATCATTTTATACACTTTATAGAATGAGTCCTCGTGATGAGAGCACGACTTTTTTCCTCTGATTTTTATTGCCAAAAGATCAAAAAAGGATGCTCTACTTTATTTCTCTAGAAGTGATATTTAGAGTTGTTTCTCACTGCATCTCCAGCAGTTATAAAACATCGAAAAGTTTTCCTTCTATATCTAGTAACCTAAACCAACAATCCCCGTATTTGGAAACGATTATATTGTTCTTGTATAACCTTATTTTTCATTTCGCATTATAATTTATGAACAATTGTGGTTTGTAATTAAAATTATATAAAAATAACAAAAACAAAACTTATATTCTGCCAGCAGTCAAAAGTTTTAAATAATAATAACAAATTGCATAAGACACATAAACAATGTTCATATAATAAAACAAAATTAATAAAAAAAAATTAAAATAACTAAACAAAAAACCACGAAAGCGTATGAGTGATATAAAACTTGGAAAAAAATAATTAATAAATATTAAGTATACGTTACCTATGTTATGCATAATGACTTATGGTGAATTCTAACAAACAAAAACTAATAGATTTTTCTTACATTTTGATTTTATTTTTATAATAAATTATTTTCCTTTTCATTAAAAGAGTTAAAAAAGCTGATTTAGCTTAAAGTTCTATAATTATTTCCTATTCTTTATGTTCTTTAACCACTAAGGAAGAAAAATAATTTCATTTTAATTAAAACCTATTAAAATCACCTTGTAATTTCTTATATTTAAAGCTTTTCTTCACTCTCGTATTCTTCATATTTGTATAACAGTTTTCTTTAGCACTCATTAACACACTTTCTGGCGTGTTAAGAGAAAAGCCTAAAGGGGCACTTAAAAGTGTTGAGCAATAAAATTATAAACTATTGTTTGAAAAAAAAAATGCATTCAACTCAAATAATGAATAGAAAAGTTAACAAGAATAACATCAGATGAAAAGGAAAACAAAAGAAACAAGAACTGAACTAGAACTGAACAAGAACTGAACAAGAACTGAACAAGAATTGAACTCGAACTGAACAAGAATTGAACTAGAACTGAACTGGAACTGAACTAAAACTGAACTAGAAAAGAACTAGAACTGAACTGGAATTGAACTAGAACTGAACTAAAACTGAACTGGAACTGAACTAAAACTGAACTAGAACTGAACTAGAACTAAACTAGAATTGAACTAGAACTGAACTGGAATTGAACTAGAACTGAACAAGAATTGAACTAGAACTGAACTAGAACTGAACTAGAACTGACCTAAAACTGAACTAGAACTGAACTAGAACTGAACTAAAACTGAACTAGAACTGAACTAGAACTGAACTAAAACTGAACTAGAAAAGAACTAAAACTGAACTAGAACTGAACTAGAACTGACCTAAATCTGAACTAGAACTGAACTAGAAAAGAACTAGAAATGAACTACAACTGAACTAAAACTGAACTAAATCTGAACTAGAACTGAACTAGAAAAGAACTAGAATTGAACTAGAACTGAACTAAAACTGAACTAGAAAAGAACTAGAACTGAACTAAATCTGAACTAGAACTGAACTAGAAAAGAACTAGAACTGAACTAGAACTGAACTAAAACTGAACTAGAACTGAACTAGAACTGACCTAAATCTGAACTAGAACTGAACTAGAAATGAACTACAACTGAACTAAAACTGAACTAAATCTGAACTAGAACTGAACTAGAAAAGAACTAGAACTGAACTAAAACTGAACTAGAAAAGAACTAGAACTGAACTAGAAAAGAACTAGAACTGAACTAGAACTGAACAAGAATTGAACTAGAACTGAACTAGAACTGAACTAAAACTGAACTAGAACTGAACTAGAACTGACCTAAAACTGAACTAGAACTGAACTAGAAATGAACTACAACTGAACTAAAACTGAACTAAATCTGAACTAGAACTGAACTAGAAAAGAACTAGAACTGAACTAGAACTGAACTAGAAATGAACTACAACTGAACTAAAACTGAACTAAATCTGAACTAGAACTGAACTAGAAAAGAACTAGAACTGACCTAAATCTGAACTAGAACTGAACTAGAAATGAACTACAACTGAACTAAAACTGAACTAAATCTGAACTAGAACTGAACTAGAAAAGAACTAGAACTGAACTAAAACTGAACTAGAAAAGAACTAGAACTGAACTAGAAAAGAACTAGAACTGAACTAGAACTGAACAAGAACTGAACTAGAACTGAACTAGAACTGAACTAGAACTGACCTAAAACTGAACTAGAACTGAACTAGAACTGAGCAAGAACTGAAATATTGTGAAATTTTTAATTAGAACTTCAACAAGAACTTAAATTAAAATCTAAACTATAATCAGAGTTAGTACTTCTCTCTGAAACATAATCTGAACTAGAATAGGAATCTAAAATCGGATTATGAGTTTTAATCTGAACTAGAATTTTAACCAGAAGATGAACTAGATCCAAACCTAGAGTCTGAACTGCAATCTGAAATGGAAGTTTAAAATACGAACTTGAGTCTGAGCTAGAATATGAATAAAATCTGTATTAAAGTCTTAACTGAGATGTGAGTTAGAATGTGAACTAGAACCTGAAATATAAGCTGAACTGGTAGCTGAAAAATAGTCTGAACTAGAATCTTTACTAAAAACTGAAATGGAATTATGTATTTAAAATTTAAACCTGAGTCGAGCTATAATCTAAATCAAATTGTGAACAATAATCTAAATTAGAATCCAAATTAGATTCAGATATATAAGCGGAACTGGAATATGAATTTAAATCTGAACTCAAATCTAAACTGGAATATGAACTACAAAATGTGCGAGAAGCTGAACTTGAATCGTAAGTGAAATATGAATTAGAATCAGAACTTAAATCTGAACATAAATTTGAACTAAATTTTAAACCGAAAATCTGTTATATAATATTAATTTAAATTTGAATCAGATTCTAAACAGGGGTTTGAAGAACAAGCTGAGCTTGAAATGAAAAAAAAATTGCACTAGAATCTAGACATTTGCTAGAATTAAACGATAGCTCAACTAGAATTAAAGTAGAAACTAATGTGGAAATTAAAAAAATTAACGTTTCTTGTTTTTTATTTGAAATAAACTAATACAAAATCGCGTTCAACTATTTTAGAAGTCTTCTCCTTCTCACTTATCTTAAATTCAATTCGTTCTTTTTAAGTTTTTTTAGAAAAGTAAAAAAAAAACTTTATTACACCTGATATTTTACCCTCTAATTCAAACTTCAGGTATTTCCTTTCATATTTTTTTTTACACTTCGCTTGGTGTTTTCTGCTGAAAATTCTTTCAGCCACAAACCGAAAAACTATTTTTTTTACTACAACAGTTTTTAAACTTATGGGAAATCAAGATAAAATCTTATGTACTGCAAAGTAAAATAAAAAGATGAATAAAATTCCATAAAAATATTTCTTAAAAAAGTTTACATTAGTGACACACATTCTCTATAATTTTTACTTATTTTCTTCAGCAGAACAGAAGTTACACACATACACACAAAAACACATTTATTGAACACATAAATATTTTAAGGAAAATGATTTCCAATGTAATAAAGTTTTTTATACTTCTCTTCCTTTTCTGCTCCTTTTCGTCTTTAAATGTAATAAATATGTTACCAAAAATAAGTAAGAATGCTACAATCGGTTATGCTGTAACTTCAATACCATTCGTAATAAATGAATGTGAAGTAAATACGTTAAAATACTCATACAAACAATCACAAACGTATACAATATATAAAAGGAACATTTAATGAGTCATAAATTTTTTATATTTCTGCCTATATCTTTTTTCTGAACCGATTTTGATAATTTTTTGGAATAACAATGAAGTATATATTTTATTCTAATTTGTCTATTTTTAATTGACAATTTTACAGAAGTTTCCTCAGATATGGGTCTACATCTTTTAACGTACTCAACTGATTTTGCTGGTTTTAAATAGGTAACTTTTCAGGAATATACTCAGGCCAAATTTAATTGAGATTTACGAATTATTTCGGAAATACCAACAACAGACAGACGACCATACAGACGGATAGATGAACAGACATACTGAGAGACAGACGGACATAGCTAAATCGAGTAAGATTTTGATTTGATACAAGAACATATATGTACATAATGGGATCTCAGATGATTTCTTCTTAGCGTTACACACGGAATGTCAAATTTAATATACCCTCTTCACCACTTATGATGGTGAAGGGTATAAAAATAAAAGAAGAGAAAAAAGATTCTTAAAGGTTTGAAGTGTGAAGAAAAACACCTGCAATAAAGTTATTTTCAGCACAAGAAAATTATTTTATTCATTTTAATTTATTGTTTCATGTTTACTTTAATGTTTTGGGATTTTAATTATAATCAAAATATGAGAAAAGGATATTAATGCGGATAAATTAAGAATTCTATGAAACAAAATGAGAAATTTGTCTGAACAGTTTACAAGAATTCGATGTTATTTTGGTTAAACCCGATAACAAGTTTTCATCAAATATCATTTATTATACCCTACACAATTATAGGTGTAGGGGGTTTTATGCATTTATGCAGGTGTTTGTAACGGATAGAAAAAGCACCACTTTTAAGTATTCTGTTCGTATCATAATCACTTTCTGGGTCAATTTTCGTCCGGCTGTCTGTTCATGTAAAGCTTGTACATGTTGCACTTTTAAAAATATCTCAACGAAATCTGGCACATACTATTACTGTAGGTCGATACCTACTGAATTTGGTTATGATCGGTTCATAATTTCATAAGACCCCATACAATGACCAGACTCCCGGAATGGGGTTTTTAGTTCATAAAAAAATATAAAACGATTTTACCCAAATTTTGCGAAAAAAAAGTTCAATACTGTGCACTACATTGTCGATTGTAATGTCTGCTACGAAAAATTTATGAACAACCCTCGTATAATATCCTTTCCTTATCGCTCTTATGTGTGCAAGATATTATTATGATACAAACATTTTGCGTGAAATTTATGCATTTTGAAGGGCATTTTTCTATAGTTCTATATAGGAATAGAAAAAATATGGACCGACCCTCGTTAAATTTCATACATCAGTTTTGATTTATATTTATCGCTTTTTGCTTAAATATTTTTACAATACCCACGTATATGTGCGATTTATAAGTTTCAAAGTGATATTTAAAAGGGTGGTCGTATAGGACCTATAAGAAATATAAGATCGATCCTCGTATAATTTGTCACATTCTCTTAGAATATATTAAGACTTGGTTTGGCGAAATTTTGTTAAAATCGTTTTATACTTAAAAATTTTATGATTGAAATTTTACTCAGTGTGAACATTTGTATGGGATCAATATGAAATAATGGACCAATCATAACCAATTTCAATAAGGGTCGTTATTATTTGGACAAAATAATAGTACGTGCCAGATTTCAGTATGATATCTTCAAAAGTGCGACCTGTACTTTGTGAACAAGCTTTACATGGCCGGTCAGCCGGACGAATATGCATAAATTGACAGAGGAAGTGATTCTGAGTCGAACGGTATACTTAGAAGCGGTATTTGGACTATTTTTTGTGCCCGTTGCAAACATCTGCACAAACGCACCTATGGTGGTGTAGGGTATAACAAGTAATAATTTATAGGTCTAGCCCGACTATTTAATACATTACACCACAATTTTGGTTATAAGTGGTTGATACCAAAAACTAAAAAACCATCCTCGTATAGAGTATTATGTATTACGGATTATGGATTGGCGCGTCCAATTCCTTTTTTGTGCGTTACATAGCAGGTAGAGCCATTATGGACCGACTCCTGTAAAATTTCACACATCTTGTAATTTTGTATCATAAGGCTTATTTTGCTTTATATTATAAGCTAAAAACATCATATCGGGAGGTCATTGCATGAGAGTTACCTGAAATATTGGACCGTACATGGTCAATTTCAATAGGTTTCATCCCTGGGCCAGAAAATAACATGTACAAATTTAATCAAGTTATCTAAATAATTGTAGAGTATTCACAGCATTTACATGCCTGCCGGACAGAAAAACGGACGGTCATCGTTAAATTCACTCAGAAAGTGCTTCTCAGTTAAAGGTGCGTGAAACGTTATTTTTTCTGCATGTTAAAACATCAGCATCATCTCTATAAAAATAACATTACTTTATGAAAATGTCTATATAAATGAAATCAACATTTATTCGAATATTTTTAAATAAAAAAGATTATTTGAAACAACGAATAATCGATTAGTCGCTAAAAGGTTTAACTCAAGCAAGTTAAATAATTTAATATTCGAATAATTTCATTCATATTCATTCAAAATTTTCGACCATTTTAAATTAAAATCAAAAGAAAAAAATAATAATAAATAAAATAAAAAAGTAAACTCTTCGATTAAATAAATTAATCGATTATTTTATTATTAGAAAACACAAACTATATATAAAAAAAATTTAAAATTAAAAGCTTTTTATAAATTGAAAACATTTTATTCGATTTTACGTTTATTCGAATCAAATATTAATTCAATTATAGTTTCTTTATTGGAAATATTTGAGAAATTTATTTGAGAAATTTTTGATATTTTATTTGTAGATTATTTAATATCGTAAAAATATATTTAAAAACGAATAAAACGATTAGTCGATTGTAATTTGTCTTATTAAATTTAAAATAATGAAGAAATTTTTATATTAAATAAAAATGTTGTTTGTTGTTAAAATATTTGTATGAATGAATTATTTTTTTCGAAAATCCGGTTATTCGAATAAACGAATAATCGAATAAGATTAGTTTCTTTTTTGCAAAATAATTAAAAACATAAAATTAGTTTTTTCGATTAATCGGCTAAAATTTCACTTATTAAATTTTTGAATTAAATTTTTATTCGAAAACCCGGTTATTCGATTCAACGAATAATCGATTAATAAAAATTTAGTTGTTTTTAGTGGGATAAGAATCTTTCGAAGTTTTACCAAAATAATTTTTATTATTATTTTCTGTCAATAATTTTATCCTTTTCAAATAAAATTTGACAATTGTTGACAAATTTAAAGTTTTTGTCCTTGTTCAAATATGGTTGTTAACCAATTAACCCCTTTTAGGTTGATTTTAGGTTTATTTCTACAAAAAAATCCAATAATTTTTGTTAAGGTTCTTATAAAAGTTGTTTCTTTTTCAACACTTAAATTGGTGTTCATTTTAACATGTTGACTTGTAAAAATTTATAGAAAAAGGATTTTTTCATTATTAATTTTATTAAGTCAAAATTTAAAAATTTTTGGTCCAAAAAGTATTTATTTTTGTTTTGCTCATTTCTTAATGGCCTTTTTTGCTATTTTTATCAAAAATTTACACGCGCCATTTCATATGCTGGTCTGCCATTATAGTCATTTTTGCCTTTATTTGACATTTTAACCACAGAATAAAGTCCTTTTGTTTTTTGTTCTCCTTTTTCACCTAAAAGCATTTTAAAGAAAAAAATTCTTAAAAAAAATTTTAAACTTAATATGAGTAAAAGTTTTCTTTATGACTTTTTAATGCAGTTAACAGAAAAAAGGGTCTTGGTAAATGGTGATTGAAATTTTAAATATTTTTTTGACGTTAAAATAAGAAGAAAAAAGTCATTTTTGTTAATTTTCTTGAGTGGAATGTATGAATATAAAGTGGCAACATATAAAAAATGGAAAAAAGACATTATTTGGTGATTTTAAGTTTAATGGAAAATTTTTGTTTTTCAATCATAATTATTAGTCTCTAGAGGTGTGAAGATTTTAAAAATATAAATTTTATAAAATTTTTAAAATATCAATAAAGAGTGAGAACAAAAAATTGTTAACAGACGTTTTTCCTAAAAAAGTTGAAAGCATTTTCAAAAGAGCTCCATATATCCAGTAGGAAGCACCTCGGAGAGGTACGAGACAATATGTGACATTAGTATGAAAAATGGCAAATCCTCCAAACTGCCCGGAACTAAGGCCTGTGGAATGATATAAGACTCTTGTTAAAAGAAAATTAAGAAGTACTAAAAAGGTGTCCAAGAAGGTGTGGTAAATGTTAAATCTGTTAGAATCTGGTACACATTATAACAAAATTTCAGGACCTATAATTAGTTCGCTAAAATCTATTCTTATTTCTTTATAGAATTTTTAATGGTTTAAAAAAATATTTCGCCTTGTATATCTCTGAATCTGTAAGATTCCATAAGTATAGAGATTTACAAGGACTATTTATATGCAAAATTCCTTTTCTTAATTTTTGGCGAATTTAAGAAAAGTAAACATTACTAGGTTGCTTCATTTGGAGAGTTGTCGACTACATTCCAGAGTACATAAGGGTCCGTGCTTCCCCAAATTAACCCAAACCACAGCATCTCTAGCCATATGAAATTTGTTGCATATATCTTAAACGACTCAACAGTTCAAGAATTATTAAAAAAACATCGATTTTTAAAAACTATGTCTCGGTATTTTCCCACAAGAAATTTTGTAACATATTTTGAATTCGATCTAAAGGGTCCTTGAAGTAATGTAGATCGTTTACTTCGTCTTCTCATAGATACTTCATGCCTTTTTATGAATTCTTATAAGATCAACAAAAAACAATGAAACAAACTTGATATATCTCATCTTGGAATTGTCTTTTGTTCTGTAGATAAAAGACTTGTAGATCTATTATGGGGTGAGCATAAATAATATCCTTAAAAATCATGGAAGAAATTGTAAAGATTTTTATTATCTACTGAAAGAAAATAAAATTGTGTTCACATTGCAATTGAATCGTTAATTAAGGTTTAAAAAAAAATATTTGAAGTTGTTAAAAGGTCCTGTATTGTATGATCGCTGGGTTATTATTTATTATTTTATTTTCTAATTCATTTTAAGTTTTACTATATTAAAAATGCGTATGAGTAATATTCATATTTTTCAATAAATTTTTATTAATCATACGTCTTTCTAAAAAATAAATTTTCCTATTTATCTAAAATCTGTAGAATATACTAAACCGTGTTTCTACTTTTCTATTGTATTTATGAACAAATCTTTAGTTCTTCTTTTATCATATTCTTAAACATCTTGAATACGTATGAGTAATATTTAAAACTACTGAGATGTTATATTAACACACCTTTCCAATAAACTCTTAAATCTGTATTAGTTATTAAACTGTTTTCCAGAAAGATTTTTACTCTCTGTTTTATTTATAACCAAATCCTTAAAATAGGAAAATAAATTTTCCTATTTATCTAAAATCTGTAGAATATACTAAACCGTGTTTCTACTTTTCTATTGTATTTATGAACAAATCTTTAGTTCTTCTTTTATCATATTCTTAAACATCTTGAATACGTATGAGTAATATTTAAAACTACTGAGATGTTATATTAACACACCTTTCCAATAAACTCTTAAATCTGTATTAGTTATTAAACTGTTTTCCAGAAAGATTTTTACTCTCTGTTTTATTTATAACCAAATCCTTAATTCTTTTAAATTTAAAACTTTCCTCCTTATGCTCGCTGGGTTATTTCAAAATTCCTCCAAAAAATTTTTTTTCATTTGTTTATTTTAAATTGTTTATGCGTTTTTGTTATCCCTGAAAATTTAATATTTTTTTTCCTAAAAATGTTTTGGTAGTAAAAGATCTCTATAACGTATGAGCAATATTTACTTAATATTTCCTGGAAATTAATATCAATCATACGCCTCCATCTTTTCTGTTGTTTTTAATAACAGATTCTTTTAGCATAATTTTGCAATCTACGTAAATTGTTTTAATTTTTTTCTTATTTCCATTTAGGAATTAAATTAATAATTAATTTTCCTGAAAATTAAAATGTCAAAAGTATATTTTTCCTAAAATTTTTTATTTATTTGCGTTTTTTATGAATAAAATTCTATGTAACCTTAATGTATAAAGTCTATCGCTCATAAATAATATATAGGGAAATGTTTAAATTCGTATTGAGTTCTGGAAATTTCTGAAGGTTATTTTTATAAAACCAGATAGAATTCCTAGTCAATTTAGAAAACCAAAAGAAGTGACCCTCGTCAAATATTAGACAGTATTGGGAGAATTTTTTTTTCCGCCTTCTCACACTAAGAAAAAAACAGGCTAGTTGATGACAGATAAAAGTCCAACAATCCTAAACATGACGGAATTCGAAAACTTCAGACATTTCTGGTACCGCCGAAAATGTAATTAGGAGTTCTTTAAGGCTTCAGTCTTATCATTTAAGCAAAACATTTTTCAAAAACTTGTTAAGAAACTATATACTTGGTCCCACTTATCTTTAGCTAAGATAAGATTACATTACATTCTATATGATGTTAATCATTGCGAAGCATTTTCTAAGAAAACTTTATACTTGATTAAATCAAGTAATCGCACCAATTTTCGAAATTTTGGTCGCAGAAAATATTGTCAACATAATTCGTCGAATATTAAAGACAATCGTTTTTCCAACAAGGGCCAATAACAACAATTTATACATTTAAAATTTTTGTTTAGTATTTTTTGGAAAATTAATTATTAATTCAAGACCTTAAAGAGAATAATAAGAAAAATTAATTTATATTACGTAGATTGCAAAAAAAATATGCTAAAAGAATCTATTATTCAAAACAACAAGAAATATAATATTTATGATGAAGGCGTATGATTGATTTCCAGGAAATATGAAATAAATATTGCTCATACGTGATATAGATTTTTTACTACCAAAACGTTTTTAGGGAAAAATAGAAAAAAAATTCAGGGTGAACAAAAACACATAAACAATATAAAATAAACAAATGGGAGAAAATATTTTTTGGAGGAATTTGGAAGAAAAAGACATAAAGGAGCATATGGAGGAGAGTTTGCTGTATATAGAATTGGAATCTGCTCATAAATATAAATGAAAGGGGAACATTCATTTTGCAAAACAGTTTAGTAACTTAAACAGACTCAAGATATTATAGGAACATTCAACTTTTCAGAAAGGCGTATGATTAATATAAATGCGTTTGAAGTATTAAGTCTTATAAGGGATTTTAGTTTTTAAGGAAGACGAATGATTAATATAAATATCTTTAAAGTTCCAGTTCAGTTCTAGTTCAGTTCTTGATCAGTTCTAGTTCTGTTTTAGTTCAGTTCTAGTTTAGTTCTAGTTCAGTTTTAGTTCAATTCTTGTTCAGTTCTAGTTTAGTTCTAGTTCAGGTTAGTTCAGTTCTTGTTCACTTCAAATTCAGTTCAAGTTCAGTTCTTGATCAGTTCTAGTTCTCTTCTAGTTCAGTTCTAGTTCAGTTCAAGTTAAGTTGTACTTCAGTTGTAAATCAGTTGTACTTCAGTTTTAGTTCAGTTCCAGTTTAGTTTTGGTACAGTTCTTGATCAGTTCGAGTTCAATTCAAGTTCAGTTCTAGTTCAATTTAAGTTTAGTTCTAGTTCAGTTTTAGTTCTGTTCTTGTTTAGTTCTTACAGATAAGTTATATAGATTGGAATATCCCACTTAAAGTGATATCTAGTACTTTGACCCCATTTCGATAAGAGTTAAGACACCCAAAAAAGTCCTATACACAGCTGCACTATCTGTACAAGTTTAAATATAGCTCTTCAAATCATCTCCTCTAAAACCGAAATTTCGTTTTTGAGAATAATTCAGTGATGATGAAAAGCCAACATCTAGGTGCAAAGCTCCGCATGATCTTCTCATATAAAGACATCATTTTGCGAATTAAACAGAATTCTGCTCGATTAGCTTTTGCACTTAATTGGTTACTATTAAACAATTATTATTTCCGTCTTTAAAAGATTAGAAAGTTTGGGGGATAACTGTAGTAGTAAGTGTTATAAAAATTTTAACTTCACCGTCCTCTTCGATGTAATATCAGTTTGTTGAATTCCCCTATATTACAGTTTCTTTCGAACTCTCTCCATATTTAAGTCTCTACGTTTTCCTATTTCATATATACATATACAATTTTATAACATATACACATGTTTATCTTTATAAATTGATAACAGATTACAATTATTTCGGAAGGAAATGAACAAGTTTCCTTAATAACACAAAGAAGAAAAACACTTAAAAACATGTAAGAAGATAAAACTAAGCATTTGATGAATAAAACTTGTATCGGATTAAAACAAAAGAATTGAGTAATAAAATTTAATTGTTTGTGAAGTTTTAAATTGATAAAAATTTATCAAACAAAGGAAGATTTTAAAGTATTGAAAAGACAATAAAATAAAATTGATCAGTTTAATTAAAAAAGAAAATGAAATAGTTTTTATTATAATTTTATAAAAATTCAAAAATATGAGAAACCAATAAAATCGAAATTCTAAATGTACAAAAATATTCAAGTTTTCCTTATACGCCTAAAGTATGCAATATTCAATTCAGTATTACGTATAATCATATTGATTGTAACATAATATTAATCATACGTTAATATAATATGAATTTCATCACATTTCTTCATAAATGAGAAAAAGAAAGTGTTGAATCTTTTCTTTAGCATTTTGGATATGGAAGATAATACTCTGAGCCGGGATAACAAATAATATTATTTTGTTATTCTCATTAACAAAATCCCAATAGGAAAAGAAGACGAAATAAAACAAATTTATTAGGGTTTAGAATAAAGTAGAGTTTATTGACAGATTACCTCTTTATCGTCTTACAGTAAGTTCAAGAAGAAGGAAAAATTATTTTAATGTAGAACGGAAGCGACATTTTAGGCTATGTCACCAGAATGACGTTTGTTTTAGGCGTTATGAGGAAAAGAGAAAGTGTGGTTTTCATAAAATTCAGCTTAAATATAGGTACTCAAAAAGGGGAAAAACTTTACTCATCACAATATTAATGTCAAAGGGATTTTAGGCCCTTTTGGCATTAACTGAAAGTAATTTTCAGTCAAAACTAATAATACTGTATCCTACTCATACTTTGAACTTAATAAAGAATAGAGATGAGCGATATTGTGATTTTTGAATAACTTCATTCCCAGTGAAAGTGATTTAAAAAATACATGTGATTATACAACAAAAGAGGAAAGAATGACATTTTTAGTAACTTTTATTTCATAATTTGAGTCACTGTTGTGACCAGTGATTTACCAATCACAGTAATTAAATCACAGTCACAAAATATCTCCATTTCTAATATTGAAGCTATAAAGCCAAATTAGATTAACAAATTAATTATTATTTTTAAAATCTATTTTTATGGCCTCCATTACCACAATTCGTGATAGGAGTATATTAACTATGCCATTTTGCTAAGAACGAATCATATAAGACCCCGTAAAGTATATATACATTTCTTAATAAAAGCAAAAACTGAGTTATACCCATTTGTCTGTCTGTTAGAATCATTCTAAAGCCTAGAATATCTATTGGAATTCAATTTAACTTGCCAATATTCTTTGTTGTTTTTCTAAGGGACCAGCTATATCGGTCTCTTAGAAAAAAGTTATAAAACAGTATCTGAAACACCTTAAAACTCCGAAAATAAATCTTTTTTCATTCTTTCACAAAAAATAACTAAATCTACAGAAAAGAATTCAACCATAATATAGATATATGTACTTCATTATTGAGCAAAAATTATCAAAATCGGATCAATAGAAAAAGTGTTATATGGTAAAAAATATAAAATTTTTATACACGAAATTAAAGGTGCAATATTAAAGATCATTTTCCGATATTTGTCGTATAGTTTTATTTTGATGTAATAATAAACTCAAACAAACTAGATTGTACTGTAGCTATAATTTGTTCTAGCTCCCATATAAAGCCCTTTCCCGGAATATGGTTCAAAGCTTATGAAATTTTTAACTATGAACCAATACTTTTTTAAATTCGGAAAAATTATTTTTTAACTGTATTGAATATCTCTTATTAGATTTAACAATATCGGTCCATATGTTTTTATAGCTCCGATATGAGAACTCTTTCCGGAAATTTTCTATTGAAATTCGTTACAATTACTTTTCTAGGTCTCCTGAATATCCTGACCGATAGCATTACATATTTTGCTAAGCTTTCATATAACGACCTTTAAATAATGTCACTGTTTGCGTAATTTAAGTTCTGAAGGTTCAATGCGTATTTTAAATAAAGTTATTATTTGAGAATTAAAGCCTTTTTCAAGATTTAATTTTTATTTTTTTAATTTATTGTCCTCGTAAATATTTAATTTTTGTTCTATTTAAAGTTGTAGCGCCAATATTAGCTTAATTTCAATGAGAGAATTTTGAAAATGATCACAAATTTCTTTTCGAAACTTAAAAAACTGATTATGGTTTTTATAAATTTCTTTGAATCAAAAAACTATTTAAGAATTAAAGTCATTTTTACACCTCAAACCACCGTAGATGGTTGGTTTTAAAAAGGGCCTTTTATCCACCTTTAAGTATACCGTTCAACTCAGAATCATTTTCCGGTTGGATGTCCATGTAAACGTTGTGAACATTGTACAAGTCGTGATGAAATTTGGTCATGTTCGATCAAATAATTCAGGAACCTTATAAACAAATGTTCTCTCGGAATAGGGTAAAAGTCCTGAATTTAAAAATATTTTAACGAAATTCGTCAGAAATGCTTTTTTTTTTTTTCTTAAACTGATGTACCAAATTATACGAGGGTCATTCTATTGCTTCTCATAGATCTCATACAAGCCCACTTCAAACATCATTTTGAAGGGCATATAATATTCTGGCATTATAATTGATCAAATTAAGATAAATATAAGCAAAAAACAATATGCAAAATTATTAGAGGGTCGGTCGTCCATTTTATTAAAGCTCTCATTTCATTCCCAAAAAAAAAACATTTTAAAATGTATAAATTTATGTCAGTTTTACAAAACCACATTTAAGGAATAAATCAGAAAATCAAATTATACGAGGGTTGTTCATTAATTTTTCGTAACTTAAATTTGTAACAAACATTGTAGTGTAGGATATTAAAGTCGGGCTTGACCGCCTATGACATTTTTACTTGTTATTTTTGTTTTAATTTTTATAATTAATAGCTTATTTATGAATAAGGTACAATTTAACGTCAATTTTAAAAAATATAAAAAGAAGTCACTGATATTTTACATCTTCTAGTTTTGGAGCCTATTTAATGATGGTTTTCTTTACTACTTAATTTTTAATTAATCATTTTGAAATTTAAATGTAAATAAGTCTTTTGTTTATTTAATGTTTTGTTTAACATCCATTTCACTGTAATAGTTTTCATTATTATTTTCAAATGTCTCGTAAATAAGATAAGAACTGTTAAAATAGCGTTAATTCTTTTTCTATTGTTTATTTTCTTAAAATAATGATTTATTAAATTTTTGATAAAAATCTATGATATTTTTCCTTTAACTCATTTAAAGAGTAGAAATCAAGAAAAATGCTCTTTTCACAAATATTAGTTAAAACCAAACAAACCACCCGCATTAAAAGCCAAAAATTATTCAAGCGTGGCCTGTTAATGAGATACAACAAATATATGAAAAAAATGCCAACAATTGTTTTAAGGATTTTTTTATTTTGCTGTTATTTTTTTAACTTCATTTTAGCTCTTTTCGCGTTTCTAGGAAAAAAAGGAAACAAAAACGCCAACAAATTTTGTAAAAATAAAAAAAAAAACACTTTTACCTTTTAAACAAGTTAAAGAAATGTGAACAAAACAAAGGATTTACAATTAAGCTAAAGGGATGTGGAGGAAGAGGAGAAATTAAGAAGAGGTGAACAATTTAATAATCTTGAGTTCTGGAAGGAAAAAAATATAACGTCACTACAATGTGAATTTAATACACATAATGTTAATTGAAGAAAGATTTTTTTATTTGGATTTTTTATACAAAAGGAAATGAAAAGGATTTCATTAAGAACTTTTTGATGGTAATTTGATGTTTATTGTCCCGAAGGCTTAATTTCAGTATTCTGATGACAAATGATAACTTAAAGCTTTTTTGGGATTTTAATGATATTTTGTTAGCAAAAAATGAGATAAGAAGCTTAATTGGTATGAGAACAGGAAATAGATTAAATTAAAACAGGACGTTGATCATAATAAACTAAAGAGAACCTTAAACTTCAATTTTCACTAAAATTTAAAATTTTCAATTAAATTTAAAATTTTCACTAAAATTTAAAATTTTCACTAAAATTTAAAATTTTCACTAAAATTTAAAATTTTCACTAAAATTTAAAATTTTCACTAAAATTTAAAATTTTCACTAAAATTTAAAATTTTCACTAAAATTTAAAAATTTTCACTAAAATTTAAAATTTTCACTAAAATTTAAAATTTTCACTAAAATTAAAATTTTCAAAAATTAAATTTCACTAAAATTTCACTAAAATAAAATTTTCACTAAAATTTACAAAATATTTCAATTTTAAATTCACTAAATTAAAAATTCAAATTTCACTAAAAATTAAAATTTCACTAAAATTCAAATTTTCACGTAAATTTACTAAATTTTCACTAAAATTAAAATTTTCACTAAAATTTTACTAAAATTCCATTTTCACTAAAATTAAAATTTTCACTAAAAAATTTAAAATTTTCACTAAAATTTAAAATTTACTTAAAAATTCTAAAATTTTTCACTAAATTTTAAAATTTACTTACAAATTAAAATTTTCACTAAAAATTCTAATTTTCACTAAAATTAAAATTCACTAAAAATTCAATTTCACTAAAAATTCAATTTTCATTCTAAAAATTTCAAATTTTCACTTAAAATTCCAAATTTTCACCAAAAATTCAAATTTCACTAAAAATTCAAATTTTCACTAAAAATTCAAATTTTCACTAAAAATTCAAATTTTCACTAAAAATTCAAATTTTCACTAAAAATTCAAATTTTAACTAAAAATTCAAATTTTCACTAAAAATTCAAATTTTTAACTAAAAATTCAAATTTTCACTAAAAATTCAAATTTTTAACTAAAAATTCAAATTTTCACTAAAAATTCAAATTTTCACTAAAAATTAAAATTTTCACTAAAAATTCAAATTTTTAACTAAAAATTCAAATTTTCACTAAAAATTCAAATTTTCACTAAAAACTCAAATTTTCACTAAAAATTCAAATTTTCACTAAAAATTCAAATTTTCACTAAAAATTCAAATTTTCACTAAAAATTCAAATTTTCACTAAAAATTCTAATTTTCACTAAAAATTCTAATTTTCACTAAAAATTCAAATTTTTAACTAAAAATTCAAATTTTCACTAAAAATTCAAATTTTCACTAAAAACTCAAATTTTCACTAAAAATTCAAATTTTCACTAAAAAATCAAATTTTCACTAAAAATTCTAATTTTCACTACAAATTCAATATTTAAATTAATAATTTAATTGTTTACTATAAAATCAATTACCAAAAATTAATTTTTTGCTTAAAAATCTAATTTTCTTTGAGAAATTGAAGTTTTTTCTACTAAATATTTTTTCAATTTTTACAAATTTCTCCCTCCTGAGTCACTTATGAATTAGGAATTGAAATTAAATGTGTAACTTCCGAACGGCTAGTGCGATTTCAACACTTACACCTTTTGCTTACACACTGAGATATCACGGTTTAAGTTATAGTCTACACCGCCATATGTAGTTGGGGTATAATGTGTTTGTGTTTATGTTTGTAACGCACAGAACAAATATGGCTGCCACCACTTTTAAAAATTAAATATAAAACGATTTTAGGGAAATTTGTCACGTGTGAAATTACTTTTCTAAGGTCCTATATAAACATTCTTTCAAATATCACTTTGAACGTCACAAATCTTACAGATGCATTGTAATAAGTTTTGGTGAAATTAATATAAGATATATACATTTTATGAGAATTGGACAAGAATATAAAAATAATGAAAAAATAATAATTAAAAAACGCTTATTATCATAAAATGTTAATATAATCAACAAGGTGGTGTAGGGTATTATGTAGTCAAATATAACTTTACTTGTTTCTGATATGAGGATTATTAAATTCTTTGAAGACTTTAAGTCTTATTTAAATTTTTTATTATTTTTTTTTGTTAAAATTTGCACAAAAACTTTACTTTCAACTCTAATAAATCTGCTTAACTCCGCATTAAAATATCTATTATATTTATATTTTAATTTACCGAAAAAATAATAAAACTCACTTTTTTATTCTTTATAAATCTAATAATAAAATATTTTTATTATTTCTCTATATAAAAATACTAATTTATGACAATTTTACTATAAATAAAATATTTTGTTTTAAATTCTCACGTTTTACCAGACCCCAACAGTTTGGCATGTTTATTATAATCATTATTTTTTTTGCATAATAACGTAAAAAGGACACAATTTTTGATCCCATTTTCTATAAGTGAAATAGTTTTTTTAACTTAAATATTTAATATTTGTACAGTGGGTCAGTTTGCTAAAAAAAGTGTTAGGGTGTTAGGGGAGCTAAAATTAAAGAAGGGGATGTTTAAAGGTGTTTAAGAAATTGGTGAGTTAAGGTAATGAGTATTCGATCCATGGCCCGATTTATATGAATAAAGATTGAAAAATACTGATGCTTTTAGTTCATAGTTAGATGGAAGTTAATGGTACAGAATCAGAATATATAAAAGATCACAATCGAGTTTTACAATTTTTTATTTTTTTTTTAATAATAATGAGGTTTATATAACTTTATATAACGCCAAGATCTTATTCTAATTTGTCTATATTAAATTAACAGTTTTATGAAAATTCTCCCCTGGACTTTAGAGATTTCCTCAGGTATCGATGATTTTGCTGATTTTTAATAGAAAATTTCTCAGGACAAATGCTCAAGCTAAATTTCATTGAGCTCTGTCAATTATTGTTGATGTGAGCATGACAATAACAGACAGACAGGTAGATAGACGGGCATAGCTTAATCGACTATGGGAACAGAGATGATGGGGGCAGGAATGACATGGTTTATTTACCACTACTCTTCACTACTTGTGGTGATGCATCATTCTATTTTTTTTAATAAAAGTATTTTTGTAAAACATAAATATTTAACATTTGCACAGTGGGTCGGTTTACTAAAGAAATAGTTAAGGGTTTTAAGGTATCTAAAAAACCTAGGTGGAAGAGTTAAGAGTTAAAATATGCTGCAGGTATAATAATGCTAAAGTTGATTAAATTTGCACCCTTTCAGAATGAAAAGTAAACCAGCCTCTTATTACAACAAGTTCGGGATATTGTTGGGATTCATAAAGGTTTCAAAACTAACATTTTGGGTATATTAGAATTTCAGTGAAGTTCATTATCATAAAAAGTTTCATCTGCGATTTTTATTACAAATATTTTGCTATAATTATTTTCACAATCGCAATCCCACTGTGCTTTATTAAATAAATCGATTTAAGTCACAATCGGAGTGTAAAGAAATTTAATAAGAAATTATGAAATATGATACAATAATAAAATAATAAATTAAATTAAAATATTCAATATGAATAAATATTATTAAAGATATTAGGGTGAGTTAAAGTTAAAAATATTTTTATGGGTTATATTTATCTGGAACTAGTATTTATACCCTACACCACTAAAGGTAGTCGGGGAATTATGCGCTTGTGCTGATGTTTTTAACATGCAGAGAAAATGGTGTAGCAACTATCTTTAAGTATATTGTTCGAATCAGAATCTTTTTCTGAGTCGGTTTTAAGATGTCAGTCCGTCCGTCCGTCTGTCTGTCTGGCCGGCTGGCTGTCCATGTAAACGTTGTAAACAGTCTATAGGTCGTAATTTTTGCAATAACGCGATGGGATTTGGTACATGGTATTATTTTGCTCTTGTGGCCAAAAATTAAATTATTAAAATTGGCCATGTTCGGTCCAATATATCGGGTACTTCCCATACAAATGTTCTTCCCGGAATGGGGTTTTAAGTTCACATGTAAGTCTTATAATATTTTTAAACCATGTGCCAAAATATGCCAGGGTCAGTTCATTATTTGTCACAGGTTTCATACAAACCCCTTTCCAAATATCACTTTTAAGGGAAAAAGATCTCGCATTCACGTTGGTATTGTAACAATAATTTGGCAAATTAGAGTGAATATAAGCAAAAATCGATGTACGAAATTACACGAGGGTCAGTTAAAATTTCTTGCTCTCATATAACCCCCCAGAAAAATGCATTTTAAAACGCATAAATTTATTATAACTCTTAGTATCACATCAAATTATACGAGGGACGTTCATCAATTTTTTGTAACCACCATTTTTAATCGATGTGCGGTGTAGGGCATTAAATAGTCGTGTCATTCTTACATGTTTTTTATTAGTATTATATTCGGTTCGGTTCAATACTTCAGGTACCCCCAATACAAATATCCTCCCTAAATGAGATTTTAAACTCATAAAAGTCCTTAATGCGAAATTTGACAAAAATAAGTCTTATGATGTTCTAAATCGATGTGCTTAATTATGCCAGGGTCGGTCTATTATTTCTCATAGGTCCCATAAAAGCTCCCTTCTGAATATGACTTCTCATAGGCCCGTAACAAAAAAAAACTTCCCGTGACCTCCAAATACATTGTTTACATTTGATGAAGAGATGTAAAAATAAAATGGCAAAAGCCAAAGTGTAATTCAGTATTAAAAAAAGCAACATAAAGAAAATCTAAAATTAACACGAAATTGGACTGAGAAGTGGAAAATATAATTTTCTTTTACGAAACAAAAATATTTTAGATAATTTTGATTCACAATCATGTTATTGGCACGATTTAAGATCAAATGAATGTCAATACGTTATTTCGATAGGTGGTGGTGTTATAGTTTGGACGAATTTTGATGTTGATGTGATCTTAAATTTTGGTCTTTTTGTAATGCTGGTGTTAAAAAGATTTCAATGCAGAACATTACAAAACTTTATTGTCAAATTTAATTGACCTGCGACCATTAATAAAATGTGTGCATGCCGACAACAGATGGACGTACGGATAGACCGATGTCCAAAATTCACAATTCCTGACTCGAGAGGTTAGTCCGCGAATTGTGTTTACTTTATACGTACACTGTAAATGACTGCTGCGAAATTTCAAAAAATTTTATTTTATTAAAGTTTAAAGAGTTAATCTACACATGTCAACATACTCGATATGGCCAACTTTGAAAGTCCACCCAATCTTGACCAGCTGAGTCTTTCTCTAAATCTACTCGAAAACATCTCAGCAATAACCACGATTCATTTTATTAAAATATTTCAAAAGTTACTTAATTATTTCCGAAATAATGCGTTTTGGAACCAATGAGCGTTGATGTTTCTTAAGCCAGATAGAAAAAGTTGAAATGAAATTTAAAACCTTTAATTCATTTTTGTGTAGCTTTTGCTAGTTTTAATAGAAAAGTTCTCACAGCAAAATGTTTGAGTAAAACTACAACTTTATTTGTGGATCGAATCCAACTGGATTAAGAAGAAAAAATGAGAAAATAAGCTGTTTTTCGCTATATTGGCCATTCTTTATACCTTAGGTCTACACCAGGTACTTAATATCTGTTGTCATAAATGACAACTTTGTGTATTAAAAAGTTCACAAATTAGAATCTTTTTTAACTTTTCATATTCACGTAAATTCCTTTTTAATAATTTCCATTTATTTTTAAAATAATTTGAAATATTTGTTAAAATGTCTTTGAAATTTCTTTCTGAGAATTCAGAGATCTGTATTATAATAAATGTCTTCAAGATGCAGACAACTGTTTCCAAAAAAGAAAAAAAATCAAAGAGAAGTCATTGAACGATTTTAGTGATATGCAACCAGATGTTATGTGAATAATTATAATACGAACTAAAATTGTAGAAAAGAATTCTAATTTATATTCAATAATTATAATCGTGCATTTCAGTAATCAAAATATGGAAAAAGGAATATTTTGAATATTAAGGAGTGACAACGAAAATCGTGTTATAGAAATACATGTTTTCATTGCAACATTTAACCAAAGTATTTTTGAAGTTATTTTTTTATCAGATTCTTAAAAATATATTATCTGATTATTAATCTGATTAAAATTAGTGATCAGAAAAAGGTTATTTTTTTTAATATTGTCAACATCACTCAACTTGGCCCAACAAAAGGTTTGCAAAAAATTCAAAGGTTCACCATCAAAATATTTCCAATGTTATTAAGCAGTACCGGAAGAACTTTGCCGTTGAAAGGAAATCTGTTGCAAGTAGAAGGAATCGTTTACATGATGATTCTAAAACCAAAAAAATAAAAAGCATTTTCAAAACTGCTCCCAACACATTCTGTAAGGAAGCACCAACCTTAGCTCAGTGCTAGAATTATATGGTACGTAAATTTTAAGATAATAAAAAGTTCCTGGCAGGAACGCAGCTAAAAATTTAGAGGTCAAAAATTGAGCTCAGAAGTTGAAATAGAATTTTATACAAAAAATACTCTTGCTGTATAATTAATGACGAATCGTATAAACCGGCAGATTTTTCCCAAATTGACTTGAAGATGCTCGAGGAAATGTTGAAGAAAAGTTATGGATCCAAAAGCATTCAAAATTTACCAAAAAGTTTTAGGTTTGACAAGCAATATAAAGTTGTGGCAAAACAAGCCAAGCATTTGTTTAACGGACTCTATAAGTACCGAAATTTACATCAAAGGATGTTAAAAAAATATACTGCTCCATTTTTAAGACTCTGAAACATGGCTCTACTTATTTTTAGCCTGATTTGCCAGCCTGTCGCTATGGTAAACAAGCCCTTGAGTGATGCAAGAACAATAATGTAGGTAAATCCTCTAAACTACCCTGAGCTAAGACCAGTGACGATTTATTGAGCTTTTGTTAAAAGAGAATTGAAGAGCACAAAAAAGGTGTCCAAAAGTGTGGTAACAGAAAGCACTATAAAAACGTTAATGGAAGGATTTCCGAAAATGCTTTAAAATTTCTTCACTAGTGATTAAAACTATAATAATTTCCATAAAATAAAAATTAAAACTGTAAGTTTAGTGATTTCATTTTTATTAACATATATGTATGTTAATAATTTTTCAATCTCACTCCTTAGAGTGTTTATAAAATTTTATTTTTAGCGATTTTAATTATCTAAAAATGAATAAACTTTTATTATTAAAATTATAAATTATAAATTGTTTGTTCTCATCATTTTGTTAGTTAATTTAATTAATGGAATTAATTAAACGAAATCGCATGTTATATTTACACAAAGAATTCTCGCATTTTCCATTTTTCATATTTATTTATTTTATAAAATTATTTCTTCTTCTTTTTGTTATTTTAACCCATTTCATATTGTTTGAAACAAAAACAAAACAACACACCTCTGAAACATGTTGATTTTCCTTACTAAAGTTTTGTTAGTCTCGTAAACATGTCATAATTTAACCACACACTGTCATTCATTCATTCATTCATTCATTTGTTCATGTTCATTCATACTGTTGTCTACCACAAATAAACAGAAATTCTTGGATATATTTTACTACTTCTTCTATATTCTCTTCAAAATAATAACACTAAGTGAAACACTTAACCTCAATTGTTCATGTTGCTAAAAGTGAAATAACAGTAATGATATGAACAGGGGAAACAGGAGAAAATTATTATTTCATTAGGGCCTTAGACTAAAGTAAGAGTTGTATATGGATTTAATGTTCTGTTTTTGTTTTTGCTCTAGTTCTACTTCTAACTTAGGTTCTAGTTCAGGTTCCATTTCAGCTCCTTGTTCTGGTTTTAATTCTATTTTAGATTCCTGTTAATTTCTAGTTCTGGTTCTAGTTGATGATCTAATTCAGGCCTTAGTTCAGGTTTTCATTATAGTACAGATTCTAGTCTTAATATAATTCAGTTTTTATTTTATTTATTATGAATTAAGATTCCTGTTTGGATTCAAGTTCGGTTTTTAAGTTTAAATTCCAATTAAGTTTCTAGCAAAAAATCAAGTTCAGTTTTTAGTTTGAGGACTAATTTTGATATTATTTAAGATTTGAGCTCTGTTTAATTATCACTGTATTGCTCTAGTTTCCATTTCGAATTCTAGTTTTTATTTTGAGGATTTAATTCAGGTTAAAATGGAGATTATAGTTTTGATACTAATTGTTGTTCTAGTTTAGAACTAAGTTCAGATTAAAATTTTAATTCAAATTAGGCTTCGAGTTTCGCTTCTAGTTATGATTTTGGGATATAGTTTTAGTTTAGGTTCTAATTCATTCAAGACTGTACAAGTATGGATTCCAATTTATATTCTGTTTCAGATTTTAGCTTAAATTCGAGTTTTAATTTAAATTCAGATTGCAGTTCTTGTTCTAGTTAAGGTTCTTGTTTAAATTAAGTTGTAATTTTGAGATCATAGTACGGCATCTAGTTCAAATTCTAGTTTAGATTTTTGCTTAAAATTTACATTCTGGCTAAGGGACAAGTTCAGATTTGATTTCATATTTATTTCATTAATCTTTGGTTTTAGCTCAGATTTCATTTTAAATTCTTTTTTAGTCCTTGTTCAATGAACTGGTCTAGTGCAAATACTATTTTTGATTCTGGTCCATTTACTAGATAAGATTTTAGTTCAGTATCCAGTACAAATTTTAATCATGCTTAGTTTTAATTTAATTCTACTTCAGATTCAGTTAATAATTGGTATTCGAGATTCTGGATTATATACCCTTTTAGATTCTATTTTAGACTCTTTTTTCACCTTTAGGATTACATAACATATTCTAGTCAACAATCTAATTCGAAATTTAATCTGGACCAGTTTCTACCTAAGATTTTCTCTTAGTTCTAATTCAGTTCTTGTTGACTTCTATTTCAGTTCCAGTTCAGTTCCAGTTCACTTCTAGTACAGCTCAAGTTTAGTTCTAGTTCATTTCTAGTTTAGAATCCCGTTAAAAAAAAGGCCTTTCGAATAATGAATTACCTCATTTCATCTAGTTTATTTCCAAAAATAAACCATCATTTTATTTCTCATTCTCTTCTTTAAATATCCCAAATTGTTCCACATTTTCAGAATGTGAATTTTCCAAAAAAAAAAAAAAAAAACAAATTAGAATTTGTTGTTTGAAATTTATTTAACATGATTTTTGAATTTCGGTTATGAAGTGTATTTGAACATAATTGAAGACGGGTCAAAGAACTTTTATCGATTGAATGACATGAATGAAAATGATATGATTTTGTTATACCCTACAGCGCAGGGGGTGTTTTAAGTAAGTATGTTAATTTAATTTAGCAAGATGTTGTAATATAGTTTACAATATATGCGATGAGTTATTTCAGGACTTCGGTTATATTTACTAGACGTATAATGTTGTTTCACTGGCTTCCAAACGAGTACATAATACAAAAAAACGAGTTTCTTGTTGTTTGATTTGGTTTTGATTGAAGGACTAAAATTTCTTATTTCAGGCGAAGAAACTGAACATTGCCCATTGAGGTCAGTTAGGATATTGTCCCTGGCAAAAGATATGTTTATTGTCAAATGTCTCCTCAATAAATACACTGATAAAAAGCTTATGAGATTCGTTACTGCCGTTTATTAAATTTCTAAACTGTTTTATTTTATGTATGTCTTTTGTGTTCGTCCTTGTTGTCCTTGTAACATAAACGTTTCAATTACGTCTCACTTACAGTTCTTGTTATTTTCGGTTACGTTTAAAATTTTCATGCAAAAATTTATTTGTTTAGTTGTGTGTTGTGAAACAAATAAATACAAAATTTTCCTAATTTTCTAAAAGGTTTAACAATTGTTTTTTTTTTTTTTTTTGGAAATTTTGAATTGTTGTTATGGTAACTGACATAAACGAAACCAATTTTATGCGGTTTATTTATGTCATAAATTAAATTTATCAAAACGAATATGAATTGAATTAATACTTTTTGTCTGCAATTTTAAGAATTCAAATGATTTTTTAAAGATTTTGGTTTTTCAGGTTATTTTTAAAGACATTTTTATTTAAATTATTTACATATGGAAATGAAGTCAAAAGTAGCATTGGATCTGTATGGGGGTACCATTCCACCTGATCCTATTCGTTCTGCATATGACAAAGAAAATACACAAAATTTTTTGATGTAAAAATAGTAAAATTAACAAAAATTTTATTAAAATTAACTTCATTTAAGTACGTAGAATAGAATAAATTTTATATATTATTTTACTCACGATGCGTTACTGCTGTTTCTATTAAATAACTGTTGATATAACATATTTTTCGTAATTTTTTTTAAACAAAATTTTGTTCAATTTAACATTTTTTAATAAAAATTTATTTAATGAAATTATTTTTTGTAAAGAAAAATTATATTAATTAGAATAAAAGTCTGTTTATTTAACACCTGTTTATCGTTAATGTTCTACGAAAATTTTTGCTAATATTTCGTGCGACATTTGATTCAGTGTATGTTTGGTGGTTTTGTTTTTATTAACATTTATGTATGTAAAGAATATGTCGATCTCAATCCTTAATAATGAAATGTATTTATTATTTTAATCTGATAAATAACTTTTGAAAAATTTAAGGAGGTGTTCTTAGATATCGGTCTATAACTGCATTGTTACTAGGACGATTTTGCAGATTTTAAATACTAAACTTCTAAGGACAATGATTACACATGATCGTGAGAATGGTTTCAAAAGACTAACATAGCTTTGTATTTGATCTGATACAAGAATATATACTTAATATGGTATTATGTGCTTTCTTCTTGGCACTACACACAGAATGACAAACTCAATAAACCCTCATCACCACTTTAGTTAAACATATTCACATTATTTTATATCAAAATTTATCGATCTCATATCTAATATAATTATTAATTTATAAAATCCCCTTTAATCTTTCAGGTTCCATTAATGCCTTTCTCTAATTAATTGCTTCATTTCTAAATATTCTCTTTGTTTACTGTTTTAATGTCATTTTCTCCATATGCTTTAATATTGTTTTTATACCCTACACCAACATAAGGTGCTGAAGAGAATATATTAACTTTGTCATTCCGTGTGTAACGCTAAGAAGGAATTATTTCAGACCACATAATGAATATTTATTCTCGCATCAAATCCAAATTTTGCTATTTCAGTCCGTCCGTTTGTCTGTTGTTAGCATGCTCACATCGAAAATGATTGACAGAGCTAAATTAAATTTGGCCTGGGTATTTGCTATATTCCAGAGGAATCTCCTATTAAAAATCAGTAATATCGGTTTAGTACCTCAAAAGATATAGACCGATATCTGAGGCAACCTCTAAATTCCAGCGAAGAATATTCGAAATCTGTCAATTAGAAATCGAAAAATTATAACAAGATTTGGACATAATATAAAGTAATATATACTTCATTATCATTTCAAAGATCATCATAATCGATTCAGTAAAAAAAGCTTTACCCAAAAACTCATGACTCATTAAGAGTTTCTGTGTTTTACCTAGAAAAAACGGTTATATATTTTATACATTTGTGAGTATATGTGTGAGTGTGTATGTACAAAACATAATATATTTACTTACTTATATTTATGGTGGTGGGTATTAAAGATTCGACATGGCGGAATATAGCATTATTATTTGTAATCCTTTTTTTCTGACGTCTCGTTTAATAATTTACATTAATTAATTCATGGCCACACACAATTACACTGTCTACATTTCTATACATTTTTTTCTGTTCTGAATTATTTATTCATTTTTATAAATATATTTTGGAAAAATTACCTTTTGGCTTTTTCAGTTTGTTGTAATTTTGTTTTGAGGTATTTATTTTTAATTAAAAAGTTATAATAACAAATGTTTAAGATCACAATTTGCATAATGTTCTTTTTTGTCTTTTTTTAGCTTATAAATATTAAAGTATTTTTTCCCAAAAGGTACTTTATTTTTTGAGCAGATTTTTTTTGTATAAAAATGTTTTTCGGTGTTTAAGAAAAATTAAATATGAAGTAAAAATCAGGAAAATGAAATATTAAAGAATTATTTGCATTGATGAAAATTCAGTTGTAGTATCGGGACAGGATGTATTAGGTAAATATAATCTAAACATGCCGAATCTTCAAAACCCTCTATCACATGTGCTAAGAAATAAATAAATTATGTACGTACATGTACATTTTACGTACATATACACTCACACATACATCACAAACACATATAATATATAATTTTTTTTTAATGTGTTGCTAGAATATATATACATTATGGGGACTTAGATGATTTATGCTTAACGTTGCACACGGAACGATCCCATCAACACTTGTGGTGGTGGAGTGTATAAAAAGAGGAAATAAAATAACTAGAGATATAGACAATATCTAGTAGATAAAGAGGCTTAGAGAAGGCTATATTTCGGTGTGGCATAGATCTTTACACATTCAATAGCCATTTGAGTCTGTTGTTTCAATTTTAATTTCTCCCAGAGCTAATCTGCAATACCATTGTCTGCCGTGGGAGGTGAGCAGGCTCTAAGTACTATATTTATACTGTTACTTGAAACAGTTTCACTTCTTATGCCTCTTTACATTGCCATTAACAAATTTTGGTCGAAAGGATCCGGAACATAATTTCAAATTCATATCAACTTAGCATGTCACTCAGAAATGAATTCCACGCTGGAACAGCATAATTTACTAGTGAACCGCCAATTGTTTTGTATGTAGCTCATTATATATCATCATATATCCTAATCGAAATAATCATAGCCACCATGTTCGATTCCTCGTATCGGACTCACACGAAAACTTTCGATCAAGGGTTATGGAATCAGCAACAGGTAATGCTTTTGTCAGTTTAGGTGTTATTGGATTTATTATGTACTTATTATGTTGAGGCCAGAGGAATGAATTTTATAAAGCAACTAACGAATTGGTTATGTACTGGTCTAAAACTCTTAGCTTTCGGCAGCCTTGTTTAAGGAAATACTAAATCCATCATTTCACTTACATATATTACATTTCAATAACATAGTTATAGCTTGAAAGTGCTACCAAGGTTCCGCTAATTAGTCATCACCTGCGATAAGCGCTACCATTGCCTCTTTTTCTTGAGTGTCCACTAAGCATTTGAATTGTTAGCTCGAAAAATGGAAAAAAAGTAAGTTAAGATGTCTTAATTGAGGAATTCAACTTCCTGATATTTTTCAAACTAAAGTGTGAGTGCAATATTCCGAAAGATGAGATTGCAACAATTTATAGAGCAACCAATTGGCTGATGACTATAGGATTTACGGTTGAGATATCTTGATTTGGATCGACAGCAAGGTTGCAATTTAATCTTTTATAGGAATCTACACGACATCAAATCTTATCCGGTAATGAAGCACATCATTAAGTAGGAAAGCAGAGCATTTACGATTTGCCGCTTATAAGAAACGTGTAGAGAATTAGCTCTATGCTGTGCTTTGTTGAACCGTCGTCTTTGATAACCAGTTTTGATGGGGTTGGAACATCATTCTTTCTTGAGATAACTAGAACTCTCTAGAAGAACACATCTGCCTAGAATCTGGAATGAATGATGAAGAGGAAACGATTTATCATTTTTAATGCCACTTCGAACTTCTTCTCTAACCTTAACATCAAACTTTTCTTCCTCTTTAGTTTCTTAACTTTTAACATCATTTCTCTACTTCCTCCCTTGTCTTGTCTGGGGTATAAGCTAAATTAGCTAAAAATATCCATACTCAGTTTTCCAAATTGCTGTTGACAGTAATTTGGATCAGCGTTGTATTAATAAATAGTAGATTATGGCATCATAAATAATTACGATTTTTTTCTATTACTCCTCCCGAGAGTATATGGCTTCCAAAGAACATTATTATTGCATCCTTCCATATAAGATTTTATTGTCCTAGATTTTGAAGTATTGAATGTCTTCAAATGTTTCCAAGGCTTCTTGTATCTTTACGCTCAAGCAAAATTCTGGTTATACTTTCAGGGTGTTTTCTAAAAGTTACCCAATCACTTACAATATTCTAGATTCTACCCGTTTTTTATGGGTTCCTTGTTGGTAATCTTAGAGAGATCTATGTTGATGTCATTAACCCAGAATATTCTACAAATAATTCTGAGCCCAAATTGATGATAATCTGCAGTTTTTCTTTATTGATACTTCCTGTCCAAGTGTCGCTCTCGCTTTTTCAGCTCTATTTGTTACGTTTGCCTCTCTACGGTCAGATAAAAGAAGTAATCTATATATTCGACTGGTGATCCTTGCATAATGATTTTCTCTATGATTTCGTTGTTGGTTCCTTGATATATATCTTACAATTCTCTTCAGTTGGGATATTGAGTGATTATAATTCCAACACTACTTTCGCCTTCATTTTTGATTTAACTGTAGATTAAAGTATTTCTATTTCCTGTAATAAGTTCGCCATTATCATTCGATTTCATCTAACTTTGGTTTAGTTTCTGTAATTGGCTTGTGTTCTTAATGAGCAGTCGATTGGCCTACAGTAGCAGGTTCAAGAATGATGAGACAAGGATTATGCCTAGAAATTTTATTAATGATGAAATTCTTATCATTTTCTCAGCTTGATGAAATATTCTAGTCTTATTTCTCCATAATAATCGACCGTCCAGGGTACATGTCCTTTGTGGTTGTATGCCCTGAGTTCAACAACTTTCTTAATACACAAATCTTGGTTTTAGTACTTAACCATCATTTTAGATATTCGTAATTGTATTTCAGCATCCCTTGTCTTCAAAACAAATGGAATCCAAATTACCATTAATGATATGTCCCAATTCACTCAATTTTACAGGAATGACTTGCTGTGTGGTTCCCAATGATTATTTGAAATCTGTAAAGAATTTGAACGTTCAGTTTAAGATATAGAGGTTGTTACATAGTTCCTTTATGTTTTTACTAATAAAATGACCTAATGAAACTCATTGATTGTGATGTTGAAAACTGTATCCGGTTGTTGTTCTATGTGAAACTGGATACTATAATAGTGATTCCTCATACTCAATAATGCCATTTTCACTTCCTCTGAATTTAACTTTATTATCCAGGTACTTCTTTTGTTGCTTTTTTTTATTCTGCCATAAATAGAAACTGTGCCACACAACCTGTTCAAATAACAGAGCTTGTTTTTTTGGTTCCATATTTTTTGTTGTTATTTTTTTTTTAACAAGTAAATAAAAATGAAATTTATTCGCACATTTATGACAATTTAATTCACTTATTTATTTACAAAAACATTTACATTTATTTAACAAATTATATACAAACATACACTTACAGGGAAATACTTACACACAGGGACAAACACATACATTTATTAACTCATAAAAATAATAATTTTATGAAAATTTATATACTTTTTTAGCATGTTAACGACTAAATGATACAAAGTCTGTGTCTTTTAGGGAATGTTGTTGTTGCTTTTAAAATGTTTATTAAATAATAATCATACGTCGTGTATGACAAATATAAAATGATAACAACGACGATATGTGTAAATATTGTTAAGGAGAGCGAATGAAAAGATGTTACAGATATTTTTAATTATTTTCTTTGCTTTAATTACTTTTCAATAATTTTTCTATATGAAATTATTTTTAGCGAAAATGTTTTGATAGAAGATTATATTTTTCGATAATTTTTCTATAAAAAATTTTACTAAAATTTTTCAATAAGAAAGCTATATTATTGATCTTTTTTTGTAGAAAAACTATGTCATTGTTCATTTTTCTATAGAAAAATTATGTTATTGTTCATTTTTCTATAGAAAAATTCTGTTATCGTTCATTTTTCTATAGAAAAATTCTGTTATCGTTCATTTTTCTATAGAAAAATTCTGTTATCGTTCATTTTTCTATAGAAAAATTCTGTTATCGTTCATTTTTCTATAGAAAATTATGTTATCGTTAATTTTTCTATAAAAAAATTATGTTATTGTTAATTTTTCTATAGAAAAATTATGTTATTGTTAATTTTTCTATAGAAAAATTATGTTATTGTTCATTTTTCTTAGAAAAACTGGTTATTGTATTTTCTAAATTTTTTTTTCTTATTTTATAGAAAAATTCTGTAGGTGTTCATGTTTTGCTATAGAAAATTTCTGTTATTGTTTCATTTTTCTATAGAAAATTTCTAGTTATTGGTTCATTTTTCTATAGAAAATTCTGTATTGTTCATTTTTCTATAGAAAAATTCCTGTTATTGTTCATTTTTCTATAGAAAAATTCTGTATTGTTCATTTTTTCTATAGAAAAATTTCTGTTATTGTTCATTTTTCTATAGAAAACATTCTGTTATTGTTCATGTTTTCTATAGAAAAATTCCTGTTATTGTTCATTTTTCTATAGAAAATTATGTTATTGTTCATTTTCTATAGAAAAATTATGTTATCGTTAATTTTTCTTAGAAAAATTATGTATCGTTAATTTTCTTAGAAAATTATGTTATCGTTAATTTTTCTATAGAAAAATTATGTTATCGTTAATTTTTCTATAGAAAAATATGTTATCGTATAATTTTTCTATAGAAAAATTATGGTTATCGTTAATTTTTCTATAGAAAAATTATGTTATCGTTAATTTTTCTATAGAAAATTATGTTATCGTTAATTTTTCTATAGAAAAATTATGTTATCGTTAATTTTCTATAGAAAAATTATGTTATCGTTAATTTTTCTATAGAAAATTATGTTATCGTTAATTTTCTATAGAAAAATTATGTTATCGTTAATTTTTCTATAGAAAAATTATGTTATCGTTAATTTTTCTATAGAAAAATTATGTTATCGTTAATTTTTCTATAGAAAAATTATGTTATCGTTAATTTTTCTATAGAAAAATTATGTTATCGTTAATTTTTCTATAGAAAAATTATGTTATCGTTAATTTTTCTATAGAAAAATTATGTTATCGTTAATTTTTCTATAGAAAAATTATGTTATCGTTAATTTTCTATAGAAAAATTATGTTATCGTTAATTTTTCTATAGAAAAATTATGTTATCGTTTTTAAAATTTAATTTTCTATAGAAAAATTATGTTATCGTTAATTTTTCTATAGAAAAATTATGTTATCGTTAATTTTTCTATAGAAAAATATGTTATCGTTATTTTTCTATGAAAATTATGTTATCGGTTATTTTCTATAGAAAAATTATGTTATCGTTAATTTTTATCTATAGAAAAATTATGTTATCGTTAATTTTTCTATAGAAAAATTATGTTATCGTTAATTTTTCTATAGAAAAATTATGTTATCGTTAATTTTTCTATAGAAAATTATGTTATCGTTAATTTTTCTATAGAAAAATTATGTTATCGTTAATTTTTCTATAGAAAAATTATGTTATCGTTAATTTTTCTATAGAAAAATTATGTTATCGTTAATTTTTCTATAGAAAATTATGTTATCGTTAATTTTTCTATAGAAAAATTATGTTATCGTTAATTTTTCTATAGAAAAATTATGTTATCGTTAATTTTTCTATAGAAAAATTATGTTATCGTTAATTTTTCTATAGAAAAATTATGTTATCGTTAATTTTTCTATAGAAAAATTATGTTATCGTTAATTTTTCTATAGAAAAATTATGTTATCGTTAATTTTTCTATTAGAAAAATTATGTATCGTTTAATTTTCTATAGAAAAATTATGTTATCGTTAATTTTCTATAGAAAAATTATGTTATCGTTAATTTTTCTATAGAAAAATTATGTTATCGTTAATTTTTCTATAGAAAAATTATTGTTATCGCTTAATTTTTCTATAGAGAAAATTATGTTATGTAATTTTTCTATAGAAACTTATGTTTATTGTTATTTTTCTACTAGAAAAATTCTGTTATATTGTTCATTTTTCTATAGAAAAATTCTTTATTGTTCATTTTTCTATAGAAAAAATCTGTTATCGTTCATTTTCTATAGAAAAATTCTGTTATCGTTCATTTTCTATAGAAAAATTATGTTATCGTTAATTTTTCTATAGAAAAGATTATGTATTGTTAATTTTTCTATAGAAAATTCTTATTGTTTCATTTTTCTATAGAAAAATTCTGTTATGTTCATTTTTCTATAGAAAAATTCTTATTGTCGTTATTTTTCTATAGAAAAATTATGTTATCGTTAATTTTTCTATAGAAAAATTATGTTATCGTTAATTTTCTATAGAAAAATTATGTTATCGTTAATTTTCTATAGAAAAATTATGTTATCGTTAATTTTTCTATAGAAAAATTATGTTATCGTTAATTTTTCTATAGAAAAATTATGTTATCGTTAATTTTTCTATAGAAAAATTATGTTATCGTTAATTTTTCTATAGAAAAATTATGTTATCGTTAATTTTTCTATAGAAAAATTATGTTATCGTTAATTTTTCTATAGAAAAATTATGTTATCGTTAATTTTTCTATAGAAAAATTATGTTATCGTTAATTTTCTATAGAAAATATGTTATCGTTATTTTTCTATAGAAAAATTATGTTATCGTTAATTTTTCTATAGAAAAATTATGTTATCGTTAATTTTTCTATAGAAAAATTATGTTATCGTTAATTTTTCTATAGAAAAATTAGTTATCGTTATTTTCTATAGAAAATATGTATCGTTATTTTTCTATAGAAAAATTATGTTATCGTTAATTTTTCTATAGAAAAATTATGTTATCGTTATTTTTCTATAGAAAATTATGTTATCGTTAATTTTTCTATAGAAAAAGTATGTTATCGTTAATTTTCTATAGAAAAATTATGTTATCGTTAATTTTTCTATAGAAAAAATTATGTTATCGTTAATTTTTCTATAGAAAATTATGTTATCGTTAATTTTTCTATTAGAAAAATTATGTTATCGTTAATTTTTCTATTGAAAAATTATGTTATCGTTAATTTTCTATAGAAAAATTATGTTATCGTTAATTTTTCTATAGAAAAATTATGTTATCGTTAATTTTTCTATAGAAAAATTATGTTATCGTTAATTTTCTATAGAAAAATTATGTTATCGTTAATTTTTCTATAGAAAAATTATGTTATCGTTATTTTCTATAGAAAAATATGTTATCGTTAATTTTTCTATAGAAAAATTATGTTATCGTTAATTTTTCTATAGAAAACTTATGTTATCGTTAATTTTTCTATAGAAAACTTATGTTATCGTTAATTTTTCTATTGAAAATTATGTTATCGTTAATTTTTCTATAGAAAAATTATGTTATCGTTAATTTTTCTTTAGAAAAATTATGTTATCGTTAATTTTTCTTTAGAAAAATTATGTTATCGTTTATTTTTCTATAGAAAAATTATGTTATCGTTAATTTTTCTATAGAAAAATTATGTTATCGTTAATTTTTCTATAGAAAACTTATGTTATCGTTAATTTTTCTATAGAAAAATTATGTTATCGTTAATTTTTCTATAGAAAAATTATGTTATCGTTAATTTTTCTATAGAAAAATTATGTTATCGTTAATTTTTCTATAGA
Organism: Cochliomyia hominivorax; assembly: GCA_004302925.2. Classification (NCBI taxonomy): domain Eukaryota; kingdom Metazoa; phylum Arthropoda; class Insecta; order Diptera; family Calliphoridae; genus Cochliomyia; species Cochliomyia hominivorax. Next base: position 81,005,286 of record PYHX02000158.1, on the reverse strand, counting down.
AAAATTATGTTATCGTTAATTTTTCTATAGAAAAATTATGTTATCGTTATTTTTCTATAGAATAATTATGTTATCGTTAATTTTTCTATAGAAAAAGTATGTTATCGTTAATTTTTCTATAGAAAAAGTATGTTATCGTTAAGTTTTCTATAGAAAAATTATGTTATCGTTATTTTTCTATAGAATAATTATGTTATCGTTAATTTTTCTATTGAAAAATTATGTTATCGTTAATTTTTCTATTGAAAAATTATGTTATCGTTAATTTTTCTATTGAAAAATTATGTTATCGTTAATTTTTCTATAGAAAAATTATGTTATCGTTAATTTTTCTATAGAAAAATTATGTTATCGTTAATTTTTCTTTAGAAAAATTATGTTATCGTTTATTTTTCTATAGAAAAATTATGTTATCGTTAATTTTTCTATAGAAAAATTATGTTATCGTTAATTTTCTATAGAAAACTTATGTTATCTTTAATTTTTCTATTGAAAAATTATGTTATCGTTAATTTTTCTATAGAAAAATTATGTTATCGTTAATTTTTCTATAGAAAACTTATGTTATCGTTAATTTTTCTATTGAAAAATTATGTTATCGTTAATTTTTCTATAGAAAAATTATGTTATCGTTAATTTTCCTATAGAAAAATTATGTTATCGTTAATTTTTCTTTAGAAAAATTATGTTATCGTTAATTTTTCTATAGAATAATTATGTTATCGTTATTTTCTATAGAAAATTTATGTTATCGGTAATTTTTCTATAGAAAATTTATGTTATCGGTAATTTTTCTATAGAAAATTTATGTTGTCGCTAATTTTTTTATCGAAAATGTTTATTATGTTTTATTTACTGTTGTTAAAATTTTCCTCTCTCCCTCTTTATTTATGGTTGTTTTTTATGTTTTTATATGAGAAATAATATTAATTTTCCCCAAATGAATAAACATTTTTTTCATTCAGACAATAAAAAATATATAAAATAATAAAAACATAAATTTAATAATGTTTATTTTGTATTTTTAAGGTAATTTTAGCGAAAATTATGTGAGTTATGGAAAAAAAATTAGATTTAAGAATTTAGATTGTTATATCCTACACCACCAAAGGTGGTGCGTTTGTGCTGTTGTTTGTAATATGCAGAAAAATTGTGTTAAGTATGAGTTAATTTAACGATGTCTGTCCGTCTGTCTGATTGTCCATATAAACGTTTTGAACGTTCTACAGGTCGCAATTTTTAAAATATCTCGGTGAAATTTGGTACACTTTATTATTTTGGACCAAGAACGAAGCCTATTGAAATTGTTCGGTTTAATATTTCAGGTTCCTTCCATACAAATATAATTCCCGGATTTGGATTTTAAGGTCATAAAATAAGTCTTATAATATTATGGAACGATGTGCCTTAATATACGAGGATCAGTTCATTATTTCTCATAGGTCCCATTCCCCTTTCCAAATATCACTTTTAAGGGCAAAGATTTCACATGCACGATAAAAATTAAACTCTACGAGAGTTGAACATTAATTTTAGTAAATATCATTTTTACCGACGATGTGGTGTTTTTAAAAATTTTGTATTCGCCAAATTAAAACCTTCTTTAATTACAAGTGTCTTCATAACCTTTTTAAATCTGTTTTCACAAAAAACCGCTAAATAAAATATATTTTTTAATTATTGTCAAAAAAGAAAAAAAAAAAAACAAAATTATAACCTGTTGACCATATAAAGCGGCTTGATGTGGCAAAGATAATTCCTTTTTAACAAAATATGGAAAAAAGACTTTAAAATGTGACAAAGAGATTTAGCTACTTATAAAAACGTATTTTTATTGTTTTGCAGCCAAAAAACTAAATCATCATTTCGAGTGGAAAGTTGAAATGTGATTGCACTAGTTCGTGGATAAAAATTGTGGAAGGAAACTAAAACAGGATTTTTAATTGTTATTTTATTCACAAAAGAATTTTATTAATAATTTCTGGTAAATTTCATTTATTTTATGTTTTTTTTCTTAAACAACTATATGAATTATGTGAACCGTGATTTAAAGATTATTTAGTTGTGCTAACTATTTGTTTGTGCTACAGAAATATAAATTAATATATTATTTTGTAAAACAAAGCTTTAATTAATATGTTCAAAAGTGTAAAAAAGCACTTAATTTATATTTATGTCAAGTACTTGTTATGAACATTGTTAAAATATTTTTCAGGATTTTTATTAAGTTTTTTGAAAGGGTCCTTATGACTGAATAAATTTATATATAAATAAAAAGTGATTTATATTTTTGGAGTTAAAAATTTTGCATGAATTTCTGTAATTCAACAGGTGGGTGGATTAAAAAATCCTTTAGTTTCATAAATAAGCTTAAAATAAGGAATCGAATTATATGTGGTCGCGTTTGAAATTTTATAAAATAACCCAAAATTATCTATAATCCTTTAAATAAACCACCAATCAAGAAAAAAGCTTAAACTGTGATCTTCTTTGAAATTGTATAAAATAAACTTAATTTGGCCTTTTTCCTTAAACAAGCCTCCAAATCAGAAGTATTTTTGAAATTTTAAAAATATATAATTTCTTAAATAACACTCTAGTTTAGAAGATGTGCCTTATCTGTGATCAATTTTGAAATTAAAATCAAACTTAATAGTTTCCATAAAAAGCACTCAATTTACTATTTAAGGTTTGAAAATTAAAATAATAACCTTAGATCAAGATTCTTAAATAGGCTTCCGATTATGAATCTGAGCTTAATTCGTGATCATTTTTTAACTTCGTTCTTCAATTCTAGTCTTAATTTGCGATAACTACGGGCAGACGGATATAGCTCAGATTTCGATATATACTTTATGGGGTTTGAGATCATTTAAAGGCATTTAATGCCTTTTAGAATCTTAGATGATTCCTTTTTGAAAAAATTCTGTAAATTTTGAACATTTACTGATATCTTACCAATATTAGGGCGTGCAGGCACATATCTGGTCAATGGTTTCTTGAAAACGTTGGAACTTTCGTTAGATTATTCAAAAGTTTAAAAGGAAAAGCAAGCAAAATGTCCAAATCCATAAATGAATTATTGATGAATTTTAAAAAATTTATTGTTTTAATTTTTTAATTTAATAGTTATTAACGAAATGGCCAAATTTTGAGAATCTATAATCTACTCGAGAGTATCTCAGCTCTAATTCCATTGTTTCCAAAAAAATAATTTGCCCACATTATGCAACAATCTTTGGTGAGTGTCTTGAATTAATCTTCCGACAATTTTAAAAAGGAAACCGAATTCAATTATTGAATTCAGTTGTGTACGTCACTGGTGTTTTCGGTCATTTTCTTCTTCTTATCGTTTAGTAACGAGAATTATTGGGTGTTCCGGAACACAACAACTTGGACAGGATGTCCAGACTATGCATGATTTGAGTTGCTACGTATATCAAAAGCAATCCACCTCGTATTTTTCTCCTTTTAGTTGGGTATATTGACCTGTACGCTTGTCCGTCAGTTGCACTTTCCTTTAGTTTTGGAACAGAAATTACAAAAAGCATTTTTCAAGACTGTCATCAAATTAAAAATTATTGTTCCGTTAAAAAATTCCTTCTCATTAAGATTCTTTAACATGAGCATGAAAAGTCTGTCAGGGCCATTAGCCTTAGAAGTTTAGTTGGTTTTAATTTCCATAATTTTTATCCAGCAAATTATTGAAATATATCTGTGACTAGAAGGTTGGGTACTTTACGAGAAGGCTCGTTTCACTTTGTTTCAGTATGTCCAATAAATTGAAGGCAACACTTACTTCATTATTCCATGTGGATGGGAGACCTTTACCATCTTTCATCTTTATGAGACGTATGTAACTAGAAGATAGTTTTCTTTGCGAAAAGTTTTCAATTCACGTTGTCTTAGTGCTCTAAATAAGTTGAAGGTAACAACCCATGCCAGTAATCCGTATGGCTAGCAGGATTCCGCCACCCTTTTCATAAAATTCTTTTTAATTCGCCCACGTATTTTGGCCCATAAATTAATATATAATGGCGGGATATAATTTTTTGGTTACATACCTACACACAGTGTTACATTAATAAATTTATTATATATTTTGGCACATTTTTTGGACTTTTTAATCAAAACGCATGATAAAGTTAGTTGGTACGTTGTAAAATAACCCGATCTGTAATATTTTCAACTTTAAACTGTTATTAAAATCAATTCAGTAGTGGACTTATAGTCATACATATTCCAACCAAATGACCCAGTCATAGCACTTTTAAGCGAGGATGTACAGGTTACAAAAATGTTTGTCAGTATCAGTTGGAATAGTAAATGTATAAATTTCGAACTACGACTCAACTTAATAGCAACAAGAAAAATTATTTCAAAAGTTTTCTAGTTGTAGGGTTTTCGAAATTCGTCTTAGTTGTATACAGTAAACTTAGTTTTTTTCGGTTTCAACTTGAAAAAAAAACTTATAATTTATGTATTATTGCACCATATGTTTGTTTGTTTTTTTGCCTTTTCAGGTCCATTGTCCTACATTGCCAAGTTTTTTTTTGTCTTCTTATAGTTTTTATTATTGTTTACGCTAGATAATTCTATTAAATATTCTGTCACATGACTGACCCTGGAGGGATGGGGGAAGGGGGATAAACATGACAATGACACTGCAATGAAATTGTCTATTTTCATTATTTTAACTTTTTTTCATTGTATTTGAAATGAAAAAAAAATTAAAAGTTAAATTTTTAATAAAGAGATAAATTTAAAAAGTGATAGTTAAGATACAAAAGATTTATTTTATTAAAAAAATATATATTCGATGTCAAAGAAGATGCAACTATTCACAATTGTGATAAAATTGATTTATAACGAAAGTGGAGAAGATAGAGAAAAAATGATGTTAATCCAAATTCATTTAATATATTCCTAAAAAATCAGTAATTTATAAAAAAAACTAAAAGTAAAATAATATTATAATGATACAAATATTTACATGAAATTTTTTTAGATAACTTCAAAATTTCGACCTGTGAACAAGCTCTACATGGATAACCAGCCGGACCGACGGTAGGACTATTTTTTCTACCTGTTACAATATCTGCACAAACGCCTAATACACCCAGGGTCCAGTAAAGATGTCCATAACTGATTTCTACGCTACCAGACTCTGGTGGTTTAGAAGTATTAGGGGAAGAACGAATTCCATGTTGCAATATTTAAACCAACCTTATTTCGAGATTTATAACCATCCGTATAAACTTTAAATGTATCTTCTTCTATAAAAAAGTTTGAAAGTTTATTTGGAAGATGAAAATCCTATCCAGAGAAGGATAAGTATGTAATAATCATAGTTATGTCCTAAGTCGTGTACACAAGGCGCCAGTGAAAGTACGCTTGCTTTTCGAACCCTTCCCACGATGTTACGATAACACAAGAGTCTGAAACAAAACACTTTGCATTCTTTGACATCGCAAGTTCGACACCATTCAATGTAGAATTTGTTCAAGATTTACAACGGTAATACCTGGTTTGTTCAATGCCAAACTCAATGCCTCCAAGTCCTTATTTATGAATACAGGTAACAATTCAAAACTTTATATTATCTGTATATAAAATCCCTTTTGCTAAGGGGTTGGAGCTATTTAATACCTTGCCATATTTTTGCGTTAACCCGGCAATTATGTTTTAAACCACAGCAGGCACGAAACTACCTGAATAGCCTCATTAGCAAGTTTTCCTTCATGACAGGACCCAGTAAGTTCTCCAATTTCAGACTGTTTGGCTTCTTGTTCACCCTATTTGTACGTTTCTTACTTCAGCAATTAGGACACAATAGAGAACGAAAGGATCCGTTGAACTTATTTTAGATAAGTCCATCGCTGATACATTTGAGCTAAAGTTTGCAGTATGGAAAAAATGACACTGTCCACAAAAGGAATATAAGTTTTAAACCATGACATTAATGACGGCGTTCCAAAGGAGCAGACCATATTATATCTAGTTCATAATTCCGGAATGAGTAATCATGTAAGGAATGATCGGTATATTTGTAGAATATTATCTGGGGCTGTTGACTTACAAAGGCAAAAAGACGTCAACATGTTCATAAATAAGTGTGTAGATTCCTCTAAGTAATGGAAGGCTGCCTGGAAAGTTGGGGTTCATTAAGACATCTTGGGTCTTATGTCCGCTGGTTTTTGCCGCATTGTTTCTAAATGAAATTCTACACAATCGATAAGGATGACAAAATTTTATACAATCGGTTGATATTTGAAAGATCCTTCAATCGCTATCGCAGAAGGTTTTCCAGCATTTGTGTTTTGCAATCCAGGGAGTGTAGAGGAGAGAGGCTGACATTTTTTATGCAAACTAAAAAATGAGATTTGTAGAAAATTCGAAAAGCTAGAGTAAAAATAACTTCAAATTAGGAGATAAAACGTGTATTAGAGTTCCATTTCTTGTGATTCAATTTTAGTTCTATATAATTTTAAAATGCCTTTATTTATTCCTCGAATTAATAAAATTGAAATATTAAATATGAAAAATATTTTTTAATATATTTTTATTTAAGTTCTTTTATTAGTTTTTCTTGTTATTTAATTTATTTTCATATTAACAATAAAAATCCTCATGTTTATTTTCTACTTTTTACCTTCTTAAGAATGTCATTTATTTCACTTAGGAATCAACAGTAACATGATATGTTGATTCTTATAGCAGGTTTATATTTCCTCCAACTGTCTGTAAAAAATAAATTCCTCTTTGTAGTTTTAGTGAAAACAACGTAATAAAATCTACCAAGCAAATTCGGGAAGGAGAAAAAAAACGCTACCTTTCATGAAGTTTTCTAAAAAGTGGCTTAAGTTTTTCTTCAAGCAATTGCATCTTGTCATTATTTCAGGATCAAATAAATGAGAATTGAAAAGAAGGAAAACAATAATATTTTCTTACTAACTTATTTTCCAAAGAAGCAATTTGCTCCTCCTGAAGATTTACAGGGAAAACCATAAAGCATTAATAACTATAAAATGAGCTAAATATGGTATTAAAATCAATTCCTGTAATATGAACGGAAACAGAAAAAATATTCAGTTCTATCTTTGCCTTCTGTAGTTCCAACAAATTTCAAAAATTGGAAAAAAAACTTTTCCTTCACGTTTTTTGCCTGAGTTATTGGTTTTAAACGTGTGATAATTTACTGCACACATATGCTTCCTTTTTTTCAATTTACTAGTTTTCTCTTCGCCATATTAGCAATAAAGTAGTTTTCACCTTTTCTTCCTTTTGCCCACTTGACATAAGAAACTTTAGCTCTATAAGTTCTTATGGGTGAGTTATTGATGCATTAGTAAAAGAAACTGTAAATTGAAAGTTATCTTGAAGTTTATCGCTAAAAGAATGGATATAGAAAATAAAGTTTCTTATTTTTGATAGAAAGAGTTAATAATTTAGCTGCAAATGAGCACAGAGTTAACACCAAAAATAACTTTAAAAGGAAAAATAAATCAGATAATGGTTTTTATTCCATTTTAGGTTCTAAATCAAATTCTTGTTTATGTTTTAGCTTATATTTTCAGTTCAGGTTTCAGTTTAGAAATAATTAAAGTTTTAGTACAGATTTAAAGTCAGATTCTTGTTAAGAATGCAGTTTAGTAATAAATGTAGATATAAGTTCAGATTTTTGTCCTGATTCTAACTCAAATTCTAGTTTAGATACTTGTAGATATGAAAGTTCATATTTTATGTACACCTTCTAGTTTAGACCTTAATTTCGGTTTATGTTCAAAATTTAGTTTTGATTCCAGTTCAGATTTTATTTAAAATTCTAGTTCTAATTTCACCTAAATCAGATTTGTGTTCAGATTTTAGTTCAGATTAAAACTCAGATTCTAGTTTTTATACCCAACAACGTCATATGTGGTTCAGGTATTATGCTTGTGCTTCTACCACATTTAAGTACATCGCTTGACTAGGAATCACTTTCGCGATGTCCGACCATTCACTTGGCATTATGTCTGGCTGTCCATATAATCATTGTTAACAAAATGCAGATGAAGTTTTTAAGATGCCTTGATGAAATTTGGTACGTGTTAATAATTTTGCTGATGATGGGACCATTAATTCATAAAAGTCTGCTTCAGATTCTAGTTCAGATTCTGTTTCAGATTTCAGTTTAGATTCTAATTCTGATCGGATTTCATATCCTATATCAGATTGCTCTTCTAGTTCTATTTTAGATTGAAATTTAAACCTAATTTAGAGTTTAAATTATAATTAGTTCCATTTTAGTTTCTAGTTGGGATTCTTGTTCTTTTCCTTACCCTGATTTCAATTGTGGTTCTTGTTAAGCCTTTAGCATAAGCTTATTTCAGCCTTTAGATGAGATTATATTTCAGATTCTTCTGTAGATATTATTTAAGATTTTAATTCAAATATTGGATCACATTTTCGATTCCATTTCAGAGTCCATTTTAAATTATTATTCGTATTGTGATACTTTTTTTTAGTTCTTTGACGTTTTTATATAGTTTAGAGTTAAATCCAGATTCATTATTAAATTCTTGTTAACATTAAAATTTACATTCAGGTGTAGATTTTAGTTCTAGGTCACTTCAATGTCAGTTCTAGTTCAGTTATAGTTATGTTCAAGTTCAATTCTAATTCAGTTCTTGTTCATTTCTAGTTCTAGATCAGTTCTCGTTCAGTTCTAGTTCAGTTCTAGTACAGTTCTAGTACAGTTCTAGTACAGTTCTAGTTCAGTTCTAGTTCAGTAATAGAAATAGTATGACTGCATCAAAATTAATCAAGAATTCTAATTTCTCAAACTTGTAATTTATAAAGACGATATTTACAATTGACATTTAAGGGCACAAAAAGCGGCCGTAAATGGTTAGAAAATGCATTCCATTCTTCTAGTGTCATAAATAAGTTTTTCCGTATTTTTTTAATGAACACTACATTATCAGTGGACTCAAGTCTGCAAGTAAATTTTCGTAACAAATTGAAGATCAAACATTTTTCAAAATATGTCTCAATTTTATATATTTTTAAAATGTTTTTAATAAATTTTTCATTTTACCATTATTTTCATGACATTTTCATTTCACCTGGAGTTATTTTAATGTTATTAAATTTCCTTATCTCTTATAATTTACTTCATTACTTAAATTCTAAAGTTACTTTCTCCTTTAACGTTTGTTCTTGTTACTAAATAATTTCATAGAATTTCTAGTATTTTTTTTGTTTAATTTTTATAACTTCGTTACATTCAGCAATAACATCGTCATCATTAGCAGCAATAATAATGTCAGGACTCCAGTTAGTTTTACTTGTTGAAGATTGTTAATGGAAAATGAGTTTTAATGGAAAATGAGTTTTAATAATACAAAAATTATTTGTCAATGAACTTCAATGATGAGCGCAAGACTTTTGAAAGCAGCACTGATTTAGATATTTCTTATTTATTGGAAGTTTTAGAAAGTATATAAAACGAAGGTTGATTAAACTAATAATTGAATTTAAGGTCAATAAGGAGAAATTAATAAAAAATAAAATTTTCTAAGAAAAAATATCTGGGATGTTAAAAAAATTAAATCCCAGTCAACAAGTGAATATAGCAGAGTCTAAAATGTTGCTTGGATAATAACAAAAATTATTATTTTTTAGCCCAGTAAAGCTAAAATCAAAAGTAAGTTAGATTAAATTGTGGTTCAAATTTTATTTTAGATTCTAGTTCTTATCCAACTTCAGATTGTAGTTAGTGATTCTAGAATCCGATAGATTATTGTTCTTATTCAAGTTCTGATTTCGGTTAAGTTTCTACTTCAGATTCTAATTAAATTAAGATCACATTTTAGTTCAGACTTTGAATCAGATTTTAGTTAAAACTCTATTTTAGATTTAATCTGGCAACATTGGTTCAGTTTCTAACTATTATTCTATTTAAGATTTTAGTGCTGATTCAAGTTTAGATTTCAGTTCGAATTCTAGCTGTGATATTAGTTTAGATACATGTTTGGATTAAAGATCAGATTTGATGTCATATTACAGTTAAGATTTTGTTTCAAAATCAAGTCCAGATTTTAGTTCAGTTGTTTGTTTAGATTCTAGTTTAGTTGCAAATTTAAGACCTGGTTTTAGTTCAGTTTCTGGTTAAAATTTTAGTTCAAATTCAAGTTCAGGCTTTAGTTAAGATTCCAGTCCGGATTCTAGTTCAAACTTTAGTTCAGATTCAAGTTCAGATTTTAGTTTAGGTTCGAGTTAAGATTTTAGTTCAGATTTTAATTCAGTTTTTAGTGCAGGTTCTAGTTCAGATTTTAGTTCAGTTCTTTTTATATTTTAGATTCGGATTATAGATTAATTTTAAGTTAAGATTCTTGTTCAGATTTAAATTTGGAGTTTAGTTCAAATTAAAGTTCTGAATTAAGGTAATTTTAGTTGCGATTTTAGTTTAAATTCCAAATCAGATTCTAATTCAGTTTCTACATAAAATTCTAATACAGATTATGGTTCAGATTTTCATTTAGATTCTATTTCCGATTTAAGGCCAGATTCAAGCTTTGATTCTAGTTCAGAGTTTAGTCATGCTCAGGTTTTATCAAAGATTTCATTTCACATTCTAAATCGTTTTATACTTTAGATTAGTGCATATTTTAGTATAGACTCTAGTTCAGATTCAAGTTAAAATTCTACTTCAGTTTCAAGTTCAGTTTACAAATCATATTCTTCTTCTGATTGTAGTTTAGATTCTAGTTCAAATTCAGATTTGAGATTTTAAATTGTTAAAGTTTTGTTCAGTTCAGATTTTAGTGTAACTTCTAGTCCAGATTCTACTTCGGGTTTTAGATCAGCTTTCAATTAAGATTTCAGATTTTAGCTCAGACTTTTGTTCAGATCCTAGTTAAAATTTTATTTCAAATCCAATTCATATTGCTTGTTTTGTAACTAGAATATGAATTCAGGTTTTAAAGCATTTCAGATTCAAGTTCTAGTTCTTGTTTACATGGTTCAGCCTATTCCCAATACTATTGTCTACTCTACAGTCAATGTGTTTAAGAATGTTGGAACTTTAATCACATTCAAATAATATTTCATAATTTTAATCTTATTTTCCAATTAATGCATTATTTTCAATAGATATGTGATCATCCTGTAATTATGAGGAATTAAGTAGCACCTTGTAATTATGAACGTCTTAACCACAGGCTCATCAATTATTGCTTATGTTTGTAGGAATGTTGTTTTGGAAATTGCAATTTCATCAATAAATTCGCAGCAATTTACAAACAGAGATGGAAAAAAGAGTTACTGTTCCCAATATTACACTTTCTGGAAATATTATTAAAAAAGATAGCTTTCCATCTCTGGTTCTTCTTTGCAACTTCGTGCGAATAAACATTTATATTATCCTTCCCCGTTTATTTGCACCTGATGTTTATGATGATGTAATCGCTAATATTCCTCGATTGCATGCTAAAACATTACTCTGGGGAATTTCGTAAAGCCTCTGAGAAGAGCTTTGTGTAATTTTAAATGGAAATTTTCTTAAAGTTAAGCGTCATATAATATATCTGATCTTTATCTTTGATTTATTGATTTATTAATACAGATACCTAAATTTAGATTGAGTTCATTTTACAATTCCTCAACTATTTTATGGCTCTACCTTCTCATACTCTCATCTATAATTTATCATCTACTTTTCATGTTTGCATGTTCCTCTATACTTTTTAAATCAAAAAAACAATTTTGAAACATGTTTACATACATATTCATAAGGAGTGAGATCGAAAAATTCTGAACGCATGTTTTTTATTTATACCTTTAACCCAAGTATTATTTATTTATTTATTTATTTATTTATTTTCTTTTTGATCTAGTTACCTCTGTAAAACATGACAGTCATTATCTTTAATATCGAACAAATGAATGCTAATCTGATCAATACAATGGACCGGAAAAAATTGCGTACTTGAATTAATAAATATTTTCAACAAAATCCAACTTGGTTTTACAAAGAGTTGTCCAAATAATTAAAGGTTTTTCGCCAAATTTTGTTCAGTTTTATAAAACAGCACCGGGATAACTTGTCCGTTTATGGAAAATCTAGTTCAGATAGAATGAATGAATTATATAACATTTCAAAAGCCAAATAAATGGAAAGCATTTTTAAAAGAGCTCTCAACACATCTTACAGAAAAGACGTTCGGTTAACTCAGTGCACGGACTCTTTGGTACGAAAAGTTAAAGCTTATGCAGCTATAAAAACATACAAAGCTCGAAAAGTTTCTGCATAATGAATGACTAAAATTTTGTTTTGCAAAGATTTTTCGCAACTTCTTGTTCAAAAATTTTATGTTGCTAATGCTCGAGGGAATATTGAAGAAAAGTTTAGGATCCAAAGGGAATAAAAAAGTACTTGGATTGGCAAGCAATTAGCAGTTGCTGCAAAAGAAGCCAATAATTTGTTATAACAAGTTCTGTAAATGTCGAAATTCATATCATAGAATTTGGATGGACTACCTGTTCGAGCAAAGTGAAAAAAACCATAAAAACCTCTATTAAAAGTATTCCGAAGGTTCACAGTTTCATAACTAGTGATTTAAATAAAATATTTTTTATAGTTTGTTTCGTTTTAAAAGATATATATGTATGTTAAGAATTTTTCGATCTCACTCCTTATATAAGTAAATCAAAATGTATTTAAATTTAAGATTTACTTCATAAAATCTTCTTTCTTTCTATCAAATACTTTATTTCAATTGTATGTGTGTGTGTTTTTGATCTAAAGCCAATAAACTAAAAGAGTCATGTATGTGTGAAGTCTTTTTCTTTTTATGATAAATGACTTTTTTAAATAAAAGTAAGGAAATATACAAACAATATACACATATATATTTATCTACATAACTTTCAAGGTCAGTAAACGTTTTTTCCCTTAGGTCAATGAACAATGTAGAGGACAAAAAATGCACACACATACATATACCTGACCAATATTTACATTGATGTACTACGTCATAAACATGTTCGACATGTAATGTATTAAATTTGTCATTCAAAGTGTAACTCCAAGGAACTGTTTAAGAATAGATTTGAAAATTCAAAATGATAATGAAGTTTTTCAAAAAGAAAATCCGATTGATAAGGAAAATCCCTTTAAAAGAAGCATGGTTAAGTTTAGGACGCCTAAACAAAAAAATAAATAAAGGGAAAAACTTGGTGACGCTACCAGATTTTGTGAAGACACAGATCAAGGTTCTAGATGATATAAGAAGGCAAAAAAGATTTGTGAATTGATTGGAGAAAAAAATCTAAACGTCGCCATTTTTATCAAAACCCAGTAAGAAAAATAGGGACATTAACGATGACATAAATAAGGAATCTGAACTGAAAGGTAAACCACCGACGGAGTGGATGAAGGTTGCATGGACATAAGTAAAATGGAGGTGAGAAGCAAGGAGAAACGATTTGATTATCGCCGCAAACGGCTATAAAACATATGCAGACATTTGTTTAGAAAATCTATAGAACACAGAAAGGAGAACTGTTTCGTGAAACGGAAATATTCCTCTAGGATATTGCAAAAACTTTGGTAAAGGTAACGCAAAAATACGGTCCACCATGAGACCATCATAGAATGCAGGGATCTTGGTGAGGTAACAACTGCAAGTACCATATGCGGGACATTGGAGGAAGATTTCAAAATAACTGGATTAGAGGAGAATGTTTTAAATAATATTCGGAGAGCATACGGAAGAACCGTAGCAACTGCTAACGGTAGGCAGGTTTTGAACTTGGAAAATATTAAAATTTTCTGTACAATGTATCGCCTACGAAAACTTGTAGTTTTGAGACAATGCTTTGGTACCTGTTATACGGGCTTATATCAGGGGCATGGAATATTGATGTCGACAGATTAAACTATGTCGTATGTAGGGAAGCGAATCACATTCTGCGTTAGAATATGAATATAAATCTGAACTCCAATTTTGGACTAGAATCTGAACTGAAAGGTGAACCCCAATTGGAATCAGAACTAAAATCATAAGCAAAATACGAACTAGAATCAAACATAGAATATAAACAATGAGAATTTGAATTAAGAATATGAACTAGAATTAGCACTTAACTCTGATCTAAAGTCAAAACTAAAAATAGAATCTAAACTGGAAACGGCATTAGAATCTGAGCTAAATTTTAGTGCAAAATCTAAATCGAAATATGAACTAGAATATAATATATAGAATCTGAACTGCAACCTAAACTTAAATCTGAACTTTTAATAGAATTAGGACCTGAACTAAAATCAGAACTCTCAACTGGAATCTAAAATTAGACTATATTCTGAGTTAGCATTAGAATTGTAAACTGAACTAGAATTTAAGCAAGAACATGAACTAAAATCTGAATTTAAATCGCAACTTGAATTAGAATTAGATACTGAAACTAAAACTGAACTAGAAACTAAAATGGAATCTGAGTAAGAATCTGGTCTAGAATTTAAATTACATTCTATCACCAGAAATAGAGTTTGAATTTTAAATTGAACTACAGTCTGGACTAAAGGCTGAACTAGACTCCAAATTAAAGTCTGCACTGGAAGATATAGATTCTAAACAATAATCAGAGGTGGGATGTAAGAAGTATCTGAATTAGAGTCTGAATGAAAATCTGATCACAAATCTTAACTAGATTCTTAAATAGAATCAGAAATAAAAACTTATGTAGAATCAACAGTTCAGAGTGAGCGTGAACTGGTATTTGAAGTGGTATCTAAACTTCAGCATTTAAATGACAATCTGAATTTGAATAAGAATCTATATCCTGGTCTAAAATTTTAATCAGAATCAGTTATAAAAACTGTTGTAGAATCAATATTAGAACATGAAGCATAATCTGAATGAGAATCTAATTTTAGTTCCTATGAACCATGAACAGTACAAACATATAAACTGAATATAAAAAATGTCTAAAGTAGAATCTGAACTTAAAACTTTATATTAGATTAGAGCAGAATAGTAATCTGTAATATAAATAAAAAAATAACTTAACCTTTTACTTATTATATTTTTATTCATTTAAACTGAAGGGTGTTAAGAATGTCGAATAGCCGCACATATTTCATTTTTTATATATATTTCGGTATTTGAACTAAAAATAAGAGTAAAAAACTCTTTATTATTAACGCTACAATAAACAAATTTATTGGAAAATCTTAGTTCCAAAAAAAGTATTAAACTGAATCATTAATATTCCAATTTTAAGGGATTTTTTTTTTGGTTAACAACCTCGAAAATTTACTTTTAAATTAGAAATAGTTGTAAACAAGTTTAGAGACTACATAGAGATATTTCCACTAGATTTGTTAACTAAAAGAATGTTTAGGGATAAGAAAGACCAATTTTTTTTTGAAAAAAAAAAAGGATTAAAAAAGAAAGAAAACAACAACTGGAACCTTTTTAGTCTCTCATGGACAATTTGTTAAAAATTAATTTTACTTTTTTTGGTCCCTTTTTAACCTCATAAATTACCTTTCAATACATTTTCCCCTTTTCGTTAAATTAACACAATTAAGTGATTTTTGTATTTTTCACCTTGTGTAAACATAAACTTAAATAATTAATTAATTAATTAAACATTTGTTTTGCCGGACTTGTCAATGTCGAGACTGTTTTTTTACGATATTTTACGTTCTTGTTTTTATATCTTCATTAAGTCCATACAAATTGTTACAAATAACTTTAATGAATACAAAATAAAATCGAAGGTAAAAGGATATAAATACAAATAAAACATTATAGGAAAATTTATATATTTATATAAGAATTCTCACTAATTTTTAATCGAATTAGTGTTTACTAGTCATTAACTGATAAATTAATAAAATGTTTATAAATATTTATATCTAAATGCATATATTTAGGGTTCTTGATTGTATTCTCATTCATTCGAGTAGAAAAATTTTTAATCGATAAAATAATAAAAATAAAGTTATTTTACCAATGAAACCCACAACAACATTTAAGATTCCAGAAATGAAAACCAAAATCAACAAATAAGAACA
This sequence comes from Cochliomyia hominivorax, assembly GCA_004302925.2. Lineage (NCBI taxonomy): Eukaryota > Metazoa > Arthropoda > Insecta > Diptera > Calliphoridae > Cochliomyia > Cochliomyia hominivorax. The sequence goes on along the minus strand of PYHX02000158.1, from coordinate 80,989,220 downwards.
AAAGTTTTAAAACTTAAATTTAAGTTAATTGCACGATTCCTGATAACGGAATAATGCAATTTAGTTTTCAAGGATTTTATTGCAACAAAATACCTGAAATTCTTTCAACTTTCAATAGTTCAATAAATAATTAAAACATTAATTAACACGTTAAGGAAAAACTGAAAAAAAAACTTGAACTAGACCTCAACGAGAAATTAACTAGAACTGAACTAGAATTGTACTTGAATTGAACAAGAACTGAACTTGAACTGAACTAGAACTGAACTAGAATTGTACTTGAATTGAACAAGAACTGAACTTGAACTGAAATAGAACTGAACAAGAACTGAACTAGAACTGAACTAGCACTGAACTAGAACTTAACTAGAACTGAACTAGTACTGAACTAGCACTGAACTAGAACTGAACTAGAACTGAACTAGAATTGAACTAGAACTGAACTAGAACTGAACTAGAACTGAACTAGAATTGAACTAGAACTGAACTAGAATTGAACTAGAACTGAACTAGAACTGAACTAGAACTGAACTAGAACTGAACTAGAACTGAACCAGAACTGAACTAGCACTGAACTAGAACTGAACTAGAACTGCACTAGCACTGAACTAGAACTGAACTAGAACTGAACTAGAACTGAACTAGAACTGAACTAGAACTGAACTAGAACTGAACTAGAACTGAACTAGAACAGAACTTGAACTGAACTAGAACTGAACTAGAACTGAACTAGAACAAAACTGGAACGGAAGTAGAATTCAACTAGAACTGAACTAGAACTGCACTAGCACTGAACTAGAACTGAACTAGAACTGAACTAGAACTGAACTAGCACTGAACTAGAACTGAACTAGAACTGAACTAGAACTGAACTAGAACTGAACTAGAACAGAACTGGAACGGAAGTAGAATTCAACTAGAACTGAACTAGAACTGAACTAGAACTGAACTAGCACTGAACTAGAACTGAACTAGCACTGAACTAGAACTGAACTAGAACTGAACTAGAACTGAACTAGAACTGAACTAGAACTGAACTAGAACTGAACTAGAACTGAACTAGAACAGAACTGGAACGGAAGTAGAATTCAACTAGAACTGAACTAGAACTGAACTAGAACTGAACTAGCACTGAACTAGAACTGAACTAGAACTGAACTAGAACTGAACTAGAACTGAACTAGAACTGAACTAGAACTGAACTAGAACTGAACTAGAACTGAACTAGAACTGAACTAGAACTGAACCAGAACTGAACTAGCACTGAACTAGAACTGAACTAGAACTGAACTAGCACTGAACTAGAACTGAACTAGAACTGAACTAGAACTGAACTAGAACTGAACTAGATCTGAACTAGAACAGAACTGGAACGGAAGTAGAATTCAACTAGAACTGAACTAGAACTGCACTAGCACTGAACTAGAACTGAACTAGAACTGAACTAGAACTGAACTAGAACTGAACTAGAACTGAACTAGAATTGCACTAGCACTGAACTAGAACTGAACTAGAACTGAACTAGAACTGAACTAGAACTGAACTAGAACTGAACTAGAACAGAACTGGAACGGAAGTAGAATTCAACTAGAACTAAACTAGATATAGATTTAGAACCTGAAGTTAGAAATTTATTAAAAACTTTAATACAATTTGAATCGGAAACTGTTTTAAAACTTTAACTAGAAGCTAAGCTTAATCGAGTGCTCCTTGAAAGTCTGTGAAACATAGCTAAAATAGGAATTCTAATGTGAGTCTCTTTTGATTTTTACAATATTGAAACATCTTTAAAGAGAGTGAAAATCATTCACATGTGTTCATAGTTTTTAAAATAATACAACTTGTGATCGCTTAGAGATCATCCAGCTTTTCCTTCATTTTCGCCAACTCATTATCTGGGTGTCTGAATGACCTTACGTATGATGAATAAAAACTGATGTATCATCTGAGACGCTAGTAAAATTCTGGCTGTTTTAATAACTTAACGGATATTGAAAGAAAATTAGTATGTTTTCTCAGACCTCAGCGCAAATTGGCGTTCTATAGGTTACCACTTTGAATTGTTCAACTTTGCTGATGCACAGTAAAATGGAAATTAATTTATAACTTCCGAACGGCTAGTCCGATTTCAATGAAGGTTTACATAGTGATAGTAGGCGATCTTAAGTTTTGAGAAACCTAGATCCGTTCATAACATTATGATGTTATCAGTCGATCTTTCTTTGCCACTGTGTGGACTTCGCTAAGTGCTATGGGTGTTTGGTGCTACATTTTTTGGCAACAGGCGATTATAAAAATCAAGTTTCATTCGATTACTATTTCTTTTGGAACTCTCAATGTGGACCAATATACAATCAAATGTTTCCAGAAATATTGGCATTGTAATTTCTCTCTTTTGCAGTTTTTAACAGAACAGCAAGCTTAATCGGTACTCCCACAACAAGCAAACAGTGCTCGGTTTACACCTATACAACTGTGTGCACCCAAAAGTGATTCCATTTTTCTGTTTCTACGTTACGTTGTGTAATATCATATGCACCCATAACCAATTTTTTTTCTGTTTAAATACTAAAAATTTGCATTATTTTCAGTTTTATTTCCAAAAGCGTAGGTTTCTAAAGCCTACATAACATTGGAATTATGAGATTCATCATCAATCTGAACTGAAAAGGGTGTCATCCTTGTTTGAATGTAACGGGGTAAAATTACCAGATGTCGAGTGTCCTCCTGAGTTGATTAGTAAACTGAAATAATAACTTGACTAGAAGATAGTTCAGAATCTGAACTGATGTAGAACTTGAACTATAAATAAAGTACAAGTTAGTTGGGTGTTACTGCATAAGATGGGTTAAATTGACGAAATTTTTTAATTGATCGAAACTTTTTCCAAATATTTCGTTACACAATTAAAGCATGCAAAATTTTTAATGAATCCACAAGCCTTCCTCTTGCATTAACCAATGTTGTGCTTCACATCATTGCAATTTTAGCAATTTTATATTTCCTGACTTTTGTAAATATTTTTATAAAGTTTTTAAAGATTTTTTTTAAACTAATTAAGAAAGTTGAAAAATATTAATAAAACATGAAAACACAAACATAATTTTGTACATAACGAAACACACCAAGTTAACATGAGCAAAATATTTAATTAAAGTGCTTTTTTTGTTAACATCATGTAAATTAGTTTTTTGTTATTGAGTAAAATGAAGTAAGAAAATTTATGAATATTAGAAAGAAGAAGAAAATGTTATATATGATTTGAAGATAAATTTATCAGATACAAGGTAGAGAGACTCGTGTTTTCAAATTTTATATTCGAAGAGAGGACGTCCAATTAAAGCTCGTACCGAAGTTAAACTCTTTTTGGGTAATATATTCTCTTTTTAAACTGATTAAAGTTCATATTGCGTGGTTGTTAGTTAAATTATGGAAAAAATATTATTTCGCACTAATTTACCAAGCATTTGCTTCCCAATTTTCTCCATTTTTGTGTTATTTAAATTATCATATTTCCAGTTCACATAAAACGAATTTCTTGTTTAATCAGGTGAAATAATATTTAAGCATTTTTCTGTAGAAATCCAAGTCCACCCACTGAAAAAATTCTAATGAAAATAAATATAAAATTGTTGAAACGCTGAAAAAATGGAGGAATAAGAAGGATAATAATTTAATTTTGGTTCAGATATTTAAGAAAAAGTTTATTTCCAGAACTAATTTCAATAAAATTAACAAGTAAGAATGCTATATCCGGCTATGCCGAATCTTCAAAACTTACACACACATACATACACTCTCACATATACTCCAAATTGTACAAATTGCAATATTTTACTTTTCACGTATCGAGTCATCAATTTATTTATATTTATGGCTAAGCGACTTAGATTTTGATTTGATGCAAGAATATATGTACATTATTGGGTCTTAAATGATTCCTGTTTAGTGTTACACACAGAATACAAAATTAATATAACCTCTTCACTACTTGTGGTGTGGAAGGTATACAAAATTTATTTCTCTTGAAATTATTTCAGTTAACTTTAATTCATCTCAAATTGTTTTCTGCAAGAAAAATTTTAAATTTTGTTTATCTAAATTTACCAATTTTGTGAATTTTTCTTTTACCAAAAATTCTAAAACTTCATTTGACTAAATTTGGAAATCTTGTTATGTAATTTACATAATTTGGTTACATTTTCTACAACTGACAGTTCTCATTGTTATTTATGTGTGTGTGTATGTAAACGTAAAATTTACTTATTTTTGGTTTTGTATCAACAACTGCTGCATAAGTAGGACAAACAATTTTAATACAAGTTACAGTATTTATGGCTTAGTTGCATAATTTATGGCCAAAAGAAGAAGATGAAAAGCGTGCAGATGGTATAGGAAAATTATTAATTTTTTTTTTTTGAAATTTTTTTTGCAAAAATAAAATTTATTTGAGAGACATCAAATGTAAGATTAGATTGATGTCTTGACCCAGTTTTAATATGAAATCTTGTTAGGACTCAAGTTTAGATCCTTTAGAGTAAATTAATATTCTAGTTCAAATTTAAGTTCTGACTTTAGATCCTCAATCAAATTCTTATTTAGTTTGCAGTTTACATTCAAGTTCAATTTCTTTAGATATACGTTTTTTATTGGATTAGATTTTTCAACAGATTCTAGATCAGGCACTGTTTCAGACTACGGTTAAAACTCTAGTTCGGATTTTAGTGAGAATTTTTATTCAGATCCCAGTTATGGTTCTAGTTCCTATTATAGCCTAAATTAATTCCCATATTCCAGTCGCGAAACTACTTCACCATCTGTTTTATATAATAACTAGCTAAGATCCGGCACTTATAAAGTGGGTGGTACCCCTTTCACTTGGTTTTATCCGCCCTATATTTTGGGCATTAAAAAGGACCTTGGAAAAATAATTGTACTCCCGCTTTAACAAATCTTTAGATGTTTGATTATTATTAGCTTTATATGGTAGTACTTTTCAAACTGATTATTGAGAAAGTGATTGAGTTCGAATTTAAGAACCATTGCTGTTAAAGTTCTTCAGATATCCGATAATCAAAATTTCCCAAGTATGGGGAACACCTCTCCCCATGATCTAGTAAAATGATAACATGAAAAATTTATTAGTACCAAATATGAAAAATCTCGGTTTAGTGGTGTGTGAAGAAGGTAACCTTCCCTTGATCCTATCCGTCCTTCATTTTGTCTAGTAAACAGTTCCTTAATAAAGTGGGTGAGACAAAATTCTCGCTGTTAAAGTTCTCTAAATATTCAATGATCAACATTAGACCTTTTTTAGTAAAAAAGTTCAAAATTTGAAAAATCTCGCTGTAATTCGATGATCAGAATTTTTGTGTGTGGGGACTACCTCTCCCCCTGATTCTATCCGCCGCATATTTTGTCTTGTAAAATAGTTTCTTGAAAAAGTTATTGAGACCAAATTTGAAAAATCTCGATGATGTGGTTCTTTAGATATTCTATGATCAATAGTTGCTTTGTATGGGAGGTACCTTTTCTCCTGGTCTTATCACAATTTTTAACAGCCTGTGTTACTTTCGAGTATTTGGAGATTATTAGCAAAATCGGTACAGTAGTCTGTCTTGTTAGACTATAACTTATACTCTCCACCACCACAAGTGGGGTTAAGTTTTTCTAGTTATGGTTCTTAAGCAGGTTTCATAAAACCTTTAGTTCAGTTATATGTCATTTCTAGATCAGGTACTAGTTTAGGTTAGTTCAGATTCTAGCTAAAGTTATAGTACAAGTTTTAGTACAGGATATATTTCCGGTTCTAGTTTATCATTTTGGTTAGGTTTTAGTTCCTGTTCTAGTTTAGTTCTAGTTCCTGTTCCAGTACATTTCTAGTTCAATTATATTTAAGTTTTAGTTCGGTTCTAGAAAACTAAACTAGAAAAAAATGGTTAATTAATATTGGATGTTCATTGTTTTAATTCTTAAAAATTTTTCATTAAATCATTTTGTGGTATCAAAGTTGTTTTTTTTTTTCTACCTAAACCTAAAAAGAATGCAAAATAAAATAATCTAATGAATATTTGTTTCTATTCATTTTCATTAGTGATCCAAACCACTGATTTGATAGGTTATTGAAGATTCATGGAAAAAAAACCGCTAACAAAATAATTACATTTTCTCCGATTCTAATGCAAAAGTTAAAAAAACAAAGCCTAAAAATAATCTCAATACTAAAAGGCATTTAAGCAGAATTTACAAAAACAATTGAATATAAAATTTTGTTATATTTTTTCCTACTGGAGAGAAAAAAATCAATACTTTTTCTTGAATCTGAATTTTTTTGAGAAATTGAATTGAAAAAGGGAATTTGCAACATCAGGTTATTTATTAAATTGTTACTGTTCGTGCTTCCCATTTATCTTTTATTCTCTGCTAGACACTTGCTAAGACCGACCAAGTCGAAATCAAAAATTTTATCATGAATTATTTCTTTGTTACTCCTCCTCAAACGTCGCCTAGTTTGTCACTATTTGTTACACTTCATAGATTGTTTTTAAGCGTAAAATGGCACATTTGAGATTAATGGGCTAAGTTGCAAAAGGTTTGGTTATGTTTGTCTGCCTCTTGTGGCATGAATGATTTCTGTATTTTTTTGGGATTTGAAAAATTTAATAAAAGTTAATTTTTATTTACAATTATTTTAATTGATTTCATTCATTACAGAAAAAATGTTGTAAGTTAATGTGATTTGTTGTTGACGATCCCTACATTAAACAATGCACGGAAGGGGAAGTGTTAAGAGTGTAATAAGTTTGGGATTAATCATACGCGCTGTTGAGTTTTTATTCCCCGCACCACCACAAGTGAATGACTACTTCCTGGTGTTACACACGGAATGCTTTGGTATTCTGTCATTTATATATAAATCTGGTTTTAAAAGTACTTCCTCATAATCTTAATTTCAGGAATATTGCTTTATGCTTAAAAGGTTTTTAAATAGACATTTATCGAAATGTCTCTAATATATGTAAATAATTTTATGGATATTGCAATATCTTCAACTGATACTGTTTTTTTTTTTTTTTGTCGTAATATTAGTGGTGAAAGGTATTTAAGATTCGACACAGCAGAATATAGCATTCCAATGTAGTTAGAATTAAATGTTTTTACAATCGCATGAGGAGTATCGAACCTCAATAAAATTAGTACACGTTTTCACATCTCTCCAACTCTTGCAACTTTTTTCCTTGCGAATTTCAATCTATTAAAATTCTAGTTCAGTTTTTCGTTTACAGCTAAAAATGTAACAAATTTTTTCATTCCAAATGATGAGCAAGTGGGCCTGCTTTTTGCCAGCGCATGTAATAATAATATTTTTAGATTACAAGTGAAACTAAGTTTCAAATTTAAGCACTAAGCTGGAGACCGTACATGTCCTTCTCAAGGCAACCAGTCAGTCACATTTTTGAGAGCACTCCTTAGGCTGGACATCAGAGATGGTTGTATTTGTAACAAAGTTCCTATGAAGACGCTAAAATGATAAATCTATTACTCGCTGAAGTAGAATTAAACAGAACAAGAACTGAAATAGAACTAAACTAGAAATGAACTGGAACTGAACTAGAACTGAACTGAAATAAAAGTGAACTAGAACCGAGCAAGAATTGAGCTTGGACTGAGCCAGACTAGAACTGAAATAGAAATGAACAAGAACTGAACTAAAACTGGACTAGAATTTAAACTTGAACTGTACTAAAACTGAACTAGAACAGAACTTAAGTACTAAAGTACAAACTTCACTGGAATCTGAGCAAAATAAAATTAAACTTTTATATCAACAAACTTTATAGTTTTCACATCTTTTAAATTTTTTGGAATTTTTTAAATGTTTAATCATTTAATTAAAAATATTTACAATTTTCCACTTAGTAACAATATTTTATTTTCTCAAATTTCTATTAAGTTCGTTCAACTCACATTTATTATTATTCAATATTCTAAATACACATTTATTTATTTATTGAACTCAATCGCCAGTTGAATCCTTTTTGATGTTTATTTACACAGAGAATCATTTTTTCTCAGAATTAAGGCAAATAAATTGTTTTTGTAATTTAAACTTTTTGACAAAAATAGGAGACGTCTATAAAACAGAATACCGGGAATAAGTTTGAGTTAAAAATTCTTGGAAGAGAAAATTTTTATTGAAATATTTTTGAAGTGAAATATTTATGTTTAAGACACAAATTTCTAAAGGAGATAATAATGTTATTTAAAATTATGAAGATTTAGAAAGGATTTTAATGGAAGAATTGAGAAAAAGTTTATTAAAATAATATTTGAAGGTTAAAAAGTTTTTGGTTGTATAACTTAATTGTCAGTAAGATAAAAATGTATAAGTGGTACAACAATAACAAATCATATCTGTATGGTTAATATAATATAAAAGATTTTTTTTAGATTTAACGAAAAATTTTTTAGACAAATATTTTTCAGATTTTTTTCAAATATCTAACTCCGAAATTATGGTGATTTTTCATAAAATATAAGTTTATATTCAATTCTCTATAAAAAGTTCAGATTATGGTTCAAATCTGTTTCATATACTTATCATGCTCTTCTAGTGAAAAATTGAAGTTTAGATTTTCATTCAGATTCTATATGAAGTTCAGAATTAAGAAAAAAATAAAAAAATATAGTTGAGAATTCAGTTTCGTAACGAGTTTAAAATGTAAGTCTATTTCAAGTACTGATTTAGATTTTAGTTAAAATTTTCGCTAAGACTTGTTTAGATTCCATTTCATATTCTGATTCTTACAAAACTTATAGTTCAGATTAGATTCTATTAAAAAAATTCTAACATACACCCTCTGTACAGTATGGTTCATAGGCAGCTGTACTTAAATCTACATCAATAGTTGTGTTGCCAGTATGCAAGTCAAAAAACTTAGTTGTAGATAATTTATTATAATTTAAAAAATGAAAATTTTCTAGGAAATTAAAATTTATGGATATTTTCTTCTAAAATAACTGTATACAAGTCCAAAAACTAAGTTAAAGATACTGCTAGAGTCATTGAATTTTTGTGTAAATTTGTTTTGTGTGTTAATTTAAAACATCTGAAACACTTTTAGTAAAGCAGATGCGAATTCACACCAATTTTCTTACCTTGAAATTGTTACAAATGTTTGCACTTAATTTTTTCTATTTTCACATTTTATTTGAATGATAAAAATGATTTCTTCATTTACATAAATAATATTTTTATTTTAAAGAAAAACAAAATAAAGTAAATAGATGTTTTTCAAAAAAAAAAAAAAAAAAAAAAAATAAAAAAAAATAAAAAAAAATAATGGATCCAAATATAAATCACAATAAATTGCATAAACTCTGTAACAGCTGCCACCAAATATATCTTTTTTGGAGATTTTTTCTTTTCACCACATTTTAAGATAAATTCGCTTAAGTAAAATTTAGATTCCCTTATGTTTTTTCACCATTAAATTTTCCATTTTGTTTTGCCTAAAAAAGGTTTAATTTTTATGTGAAACATTTTATAAAAAGAAGATTTTTTTCTGTGCCTGATGCCCGAACACGTAAATATACAGAGAACTTAGATAAAATAGATAGAATTTTTCAATCATTTTTTTCTTACAATGTCATTAACATGTTGAACTTTTTTCTGGATATTTTACTGCATAAACGATTTTTTGTTTAAAAGGAATGAAAAATAAACATTTAAAAATTGAAAAACGTGATCAGACTCCTTGAAAGGGAGGAAAAAAATGTTGCAGCGAACTACAAGTTCATTTTATGTAAAAGTAAAAATATTGTAAAGTTCAATAAAGTTGTACAAAGACAGACAGATTGAGAATTTTTGAAGTCAGTTTTGTAATAATTAATTAAAAATGCTTTATTTCATTTTAGGATAAAGTAAAAAATTGCGATCATAAAAGCGTGCAAAGTAAAAAAATAAGGAGTGAGATCAAACAAGTAAGAATGCATTATTCAGTTATGCCGAATCTACAATACCTTCCACCACATTTAGATTTATTTTAAATTTATTCGTTTTAAAATCTATCTTTTCTGGGAGGTTATATAGGATCTGCAAGAAATTATGAACCGATCCTCGTATAATTTTGCACATCGATTTTTGATTTTTTTCTTATTTTGACAATATTGACGTATACGTGAGATTCTCCCCTTTATAATGATATTTGGAAAGGGATTTGTATGCGAACATTAAGAAATAATGGACCGGGCCTCACATATTTTGGCAAATCGTTTTAGAGTATTATAAAACTTACTTGTACCAAATTTAAATTATTTTATATTTAAGACTTTTATGATGATATTTCTATGGAAAGATTAGACGTATATGATCAATTGCAAAAATATTTCAAAAATTGCGATCTGTACAACGTTTACATGACCAACCAGCTATATAGACAGACAGACAGACAGACAGACAGATAAACAGACGGACATCATTAAATGGACTCAGAAAGTGATGATTAGTTGAACGGTATATTTTAACATCAGCACAAACGCATAATACCCCAACCACCTTTTGTATTGTAGAGTATAAAATGCTGCCTTCATTTATAAGACTTCGTTATGTGTCCACATATTTTTGACCTGATTTGACATCCTGTCACTTCGGTAAACAAGCCTTTGAGTGATACAAGAACAATAATACCTGTATATATAGAAAATTTTTTAATTTTTTTTTCTATATTAGAAATATATCGTGGAAATCGGAAATTTATCGTGTATTATCTATAAATCACAATTAATTATTCGTAAATTATCGCTAAATCTCAAAATTATCTTCAATTTTCTTTAATCCAAAAATTTAAAAAAAATTTGTTGGTAAATTTTCTAAAAATTGAAAATTTTTCATATATTTTCTCCAGATCTGCAAATTAAAGTTAATTTTTTATAGACAGAAAATTCAACATAAGATAAATTACGATAATATGACATCGAAAATTTGTATAATTTTTATTCAAAATTTTCACTATATCAACCATTTATTGTAGATCTTTTCTAAATTGTAAAATTCCTCCAAATCAAAAATTAATCATAATTTTTTCGTAAAAAAAGCTAATGATTTTTTTATGTAGAAAACTTATCGAAATTTTCCATATATATAAAATCGAAAAATTACAGTTAAGTTTTATTAAATTTCAAATTTCTGGTAAATGTTGACGAAATCGAAAATGTGTTATAAATTTCATCTAAATACAAATTTTCTCTTAGTCGAACATATATCGTAATTTTATTAAAAAATTATTTAAAACATTTTTTTCTAAACAGAAAATTTATCGAAAAATATTTTCTAAATAGAAAATCTATGGTAAATTTTTTTCTAAAAAAAGGTATAATGGAATTTTTTTTCAAAATTAATTTTCGTCGTAATTTCCATTTCTTCTATTCACTTTATGTAAACTTAACATTTTATTGTCCAAAATTCCATTTATCTTCCTTTTTGGGGATTTTAGAAATGACGTCAATGACAGCATAATTTCGAAATATAATAAAAAAGTTGATATATTCAGAAAAAAGTCACATTTCATTTACCGCAGAATCCAATGTACTCTTTTGTTACCCAAAAAGAAAAGAAGTAGCAGAAAGTAACAAATTATATTCTGCATTTTAATCTGTTTTGATGTCATCGCTCTTCTTTCAATGCATTCAGTCGCATTCATAGAAAATCGCATTTCCATGAAAAACTTGTTAATTCTGAAGTCAAAAATAAAAAAGTCACACAGAGTCAAGTACACGATATCAGAAGTAAATGATATTTTGTTGTTGGTGTCAATGTGGGTGTGAAAAATAAAATTACATTTAAGATTTCAAAAATTTTTGCTTTTAATATTAAAAATTTTGACTAATTTAAGTGAGACAGAGAAAAATCTTAAAATTTCGTTTTAAATTTAGAATTAAATATATAATTAAACTAGATTTGGTTCTAATCCGGAATTTTATCGAAACATTTCTCTTAATGGAAAAAATTATCGAAATTTTTCTTTTAATGAAAAATATATCTAAAGTTTTCTCTTAATGAAAAATTTATCAAAAATTTTCTCTTAATAAAAAATTTTCTCTTAATAAAAAACTTAAGAAAATTTTCTCTTAATAGAAAATTTTACGAAAATCTTCTCTTAATATAAAATTAAATGAAAATAGATAATTTTCTCTTAATAGAAAATTTTACAAACATTTTCTCTTAATAGTAAATTTTACAAACAAATTTTCTCTAAATAAAAAGTACGAAAATTTTCTCTTAATAGAAAATAGAATATAAAATTTTACGAAAATTTTTCTTAATAAATTTAAAGAATTCTTTTCTTTTAATAAAAAATTTTACGAAAATTGTCTCTTAATAGAAAATTTTACGAAAATTTTCTCTAATTGAAAATTTTACGAAAATTTTCTCTTAATAGAAAATTTTACGAAAATTTTCTCTTAATAGAAAATTTTACGAAAATTTCCTTTAATAAACTTTTTTCTTAATAATAAATTTTACGAAATTTTTTCTTTTAATAAAAAATTTTACGAAAATTTTCCCTTAATAGAAAATTTTACGAAAATTTTCGCTGAATAGAAAATTTATGGAAGTTTTTCTCTTAATATGAAAGTTCATCAAAAATTTTCTCTTAATATGAAGTTCATCGAAAATTGTCTCTTAATATAAAAACAATTTTCTGTTAATATTGAGTTTATCGGAATTTTGCTCTTAATTAAAAACTTAACATAAAATCTCTCTAAATATAAAATTTATCGTAAATTATCTCTAAATTGAAAAATTTTGAACATTTTTCTCTTAAAAAACCATCAACCGCAACTTCTCTCTAAAAAGAAAAAAGCGTCTTAAGTTTCCATCAAAAGATACCTTAAACTTTTCTAAAAGGGAAAATTTATAGTAGATTCTCTGGAAAGTAAAAATTTAATGTGAATTTCCTTGATATAAAATTTTACCGTAAATTTGTTCTAAAATGAAAATTTACCATAAATTTTCTTTGAAAATAGAATTCATTATAAATTCTTCCTTGAAAAGGAAGTTTGGGAATGAAAAACCTTTTAATTCTAATCTTCCTTTAAATCAAAATGTTTGTTGTTTGCCAAAAGCATAATTGAAATTTTAACTTGTAATAATTCGCCATAATTTCACAAAATTTCCTCCATTTTCTTCAATTAAGTGTATCAAATTTCTAAAAAAACATCTTAATTGTTTTTCTCTATAATTTTATTTTAAACTCAATTACAATTATTTTCATAAAATATTATTTAATCCTTTTCTTAGTTGCAACTAACATTTCTAGTTATTTTCTTTGATTCTCCATTTTAGTTTTAGCTTAAACGATTTTGCTGCTATCAAAAATTACTTTAGCAACTGAAAATAGTTTTTAATTACAACCATCATTTCCACCATTTCGCTTTTAGTTCCTTTTATCAGGGAATTTAACGAAACATTATTTATTTTTGCTAAAGTTTGCTCTACATCATCTACTAAGTGCAATTATTATCCTTTTTTTTAGTTATTATTCTTTTTTTACCCTATTTTGTGGCTTCAGTTTTCTAGTTATAATTTTCAGAGTAATTTTTCAAATAACAAACATTTAAAAAGCCATGAATGCTGAAAATTGTTGGTTAAGAGGAGAAGAAGAGGAAACTAACTAAAACAATAAAATTAGAAGAATAAATGCAATTAATTACCGATTGTTGTATAGTGAATTATTTTCCAAAGAGAACATAAAATAGAACATTTATAAGGAAATGAACTGTTGGTGTTAAATTAAATAAATTACTGTTAGCAAAATATTAATAATAGATTAATTGAACCATTTTTCAAAAAATAGAACTAAACTAGAACTCAATTAGAACTGAACTAGAATTAAACTCGAACTGAACTAGAACTGAATTAGAACTGAACTAGAACTAGAACTAGAACTGAACTAGAACTGAACTGAACTAGAACTGAACTAGAACTGAACAAGAACTGAACAAGAACTGAACTAGAACTGAACTAGAACAGAACTAGAACTGAACTAGAACTAGAACTAGAACTGAACTAGAACTGAACAAGAACTGAACTAAAACTGAACAAGAACTGAACTAGAACTGAACTAGGACTGAACTAGAACTGAACTGAACTAGAACTGAACTAGAACTGAACAAGAACTGAACTAGAACTGAACTAGAACAGAACTAGAACTGAACTAGAACTGAACTAAAACTGAACTAGAACTGAACTAAAACTGAACTAGAACTGAACTAAAACTGAACTAGAACTGAACTAAAACTGAACTAGAACTGAACTAGAACTGAACTAGAACTGAACTAGAACTGAACTAGAACTGAACAAGAACTGAACTAAAACTGAACTAGAACTGAACTAAAACTGAACTAGAACTGAACTAGAACTGAACTAGAACTGAACTAAAACTGAACTAGAACTGAACTAAAACTGAACTAGAACTGAACTAAAACTGAACTAGAACTGAACTAAAACTGAACAAGAACTGAACTAAAACTGAACTAGAACTGAACTAAAACTGAACTAGAACTAAACTAGAACTGAACTAGAACTGAAATAGAACAGTATAACAACTAAACTAGAACTGAACGTAGAACTGAACTAAAACTGAACAAGAACTGAACTAAAACTGAACTAGAACTGAACTAAAACTGAACTAGAACTGAACTAGAACTGAACTAGAACTGAAATAGAACAGTATAACAACTAAACTAGAACTGAACGTAGAACTGAACTAAAACTGAACAAGAACTGAACTAAAACTGAACTAGAACTGAACTAAAACTGAACTAGAACTGAACTAGAACTGAACTAGAACTGAAATAGAACAGTATAACAACTAAACTAGAACTGAACGTAAAAATTGCTATAATAACTCTAATTTATTACCAACATTACCATCATTTCTTCTATCCTTATCCTAGAAAAATATCATAAATATATTTTAATATACATAACTTGAATTTCTAAGCAAAAGATTACACAAGTCACTTCTAAATGTTACACGCCAACTATAAAATAAATCTATCGTTTATGAACTATAAATTAAAGCAAATGAAAATGTGTTAAAAGGAAACTTTTTTTAACCCTAAATAACACGCACATAATAACGTAAACGATAAAAAATGCGAAACGAAAACAAAACTTTATTAGATTTTTGTGCTCTGGACTATAAATAAATCAGGACTATAAAGCAAAAGGGAGCTGAAATATGTTTGTTTAAGCAATAAAGTTAAAAGGAGTTAAATAGCACTATTACGACATCAAACTGTATCATCTAACTCATACTAACTGACAAACTACAACAGCATTGTCTTGATTTAATAAAAATTTAGAAGGATTCTTTTATTGTGTTTGTTTTGATGTGTGAGTTTGTCTGTGAGTTTATGTATTGAGTTTCAAGGACATGACATGTAAAGTATGCGATTTCAAACATAAGACGAAAACTCTAACTCTCGTTTTTTTATAAAAATATTTGTTTGTTAGTATTTGTAGACACACACACACATAGATAGACATCCATACAAACAGACATCAACATGTGTTTAAATATTTATTTATGTTTATGTGTATTTTTGTTTACATTTTGACACGTTATGCATAAATATTTGCATCGATTACAGATTTCATGAATTTACCCCAAAATAATAAAACAAACGTATAAACAAACAAGTGAGAAGTTAATGTCTGTCAAGTCTGACTATTTAATGCACTACACCACATGTTGTTTATAAGTGGTAGCTACCAGAAATTAATGAACTACCCTCGTTTAAAAGTTATTTTTCATTTTATGCTTAATAGTAAAGGATATTATAATGATACTAACATTCATATGTGATCTAAAAGGATTTTTTTTCTGTGGACGTTATATGGTAGCTAGAAGAAATTATGGACCGATCCTCCAAATTTTCACACATTGATTCTTGTTTGTGTTCGTCTTAATTTGACAAATTCGATTTACAATACCAATGTATATGTGAGATTTAAGCTCAAAGTGGTATTAGTAAGAATGAAGAATAATGCACCGATCCTTGCATAATTGCGCACATCGTTTAAGAATATTATAGAACTAACTTGTGCCAAATTTTATTTCAATCCCTAAATCGGGAGACATTTTTTATATGATCTAGATGAAACATGAAGTTATCTTTAAAACAGCGGCCTACATTTTGTTCACAAGTTTTACATGGACAGCTAGCCAGAAAGCCTGCCAGATGGACGGACATCGTCTGAGAAATTGATCCTGAGACGAACGGTATACTTAGAAGTGGTAGTAGCACATTTTTGTCTAATCGTTACAATCTTTGGACAAAGGCATAATATCGCCTCTGGTGGTGTAGCGTATAGTGAATAAAATTGTTTATGTAAAAAAAACAACAACAAAATTGAAACAAACATTTTAACCTTCTTCATTTATTATTTATTGTAAAATGAATAAATTCTGTTCTGAAAATGTCTACTGAAATTATATGAATATAAAATATTTAATTCAAATCTGTTTTAACATAATTTAACCTCTAAGACATGGCCCGACGTGGATAAAATAAATATTTTGTATGTTTATTAAAGATTTGTTTTAGCTTGTCTAATACTACCACACACAAAGTATAAACAAGATACACAATTTTGAAGCAAAAACTTATTTTAAGTGTCCACAGAAAAATCTATATATATAAATGAATCTGTGTTTGTTTGTCTGTTTTTTGTTTGGATTTTGCTGAAATTGAAATGAAATATGCTTTAAAAAAATTTCGATAGGATCAGGGAGAGAGGTAACCACCACACAAAGAAAATATTGATCATAGAATGTCAACAATTTTCAATCTGGAAGGAAGTTTGAATAAAATTCAATTGAAATAGATTAGTTCAAATTCAGATTCTAGTATAGATACTATTTCGAATTAACGTTTAGTTGAACGTTCAGATTCTAGTCAGAGTCTTGTTAAAATTCTAGTTCAATTTCTTGTTCAGATTCTGGTTCAAATTCTAGTTAAGATTCAATTAGTGATTAAAATTTGGATTGAAGTTCGAATTCTAGTTCGGCTTTAAGTTCGGATTCTAGTTCGGATTCCAATTCGGATTCCAATTCATTCGAATTCTAGTTAAGATTCTAGTTTGGATTCTAGTTCGGGTCCAAGTTAGGATTCAAATCGGATTCAAGGTCGGATTCTAGTTGGGATTCAAGTTCTGATTCAGATTCTAGTTTAGATTTAAGTTTGAATTCAAGTTTGGATTCTATTTCGAATTCTATTTTGGATTTTAATGCGGGTTCTGTTTCGGATTCTGGTTTGAATTCTATTTCGGATTCTAGTTAGAATTCTAGTCCGGTTTCTACTTCGGATTTCAGTTCAGTTCTAGTTTACTTATCGTTCATTTAAGCTCAGTTCTCGTTCATTTTTAATTAAGTTCCAGTTTAGTTCTAGTTCAGTTTTAGTTTAGTTCTATTTCAGTTCTAATTCTCTTTTTCGTCTTAAATTCTTTTTAAGAGAATTTGCTAGTGTATCATTTACTCTTTAATGTCAATCTCTTACGTTTACTTTTATGTTTGTGTTGCACGAAATCATGTACATTTGTAATTAATTAATTAATATAATTAACCCATATCGAATCATATATTATGTTATATTTGACCGTATTTCAATATGATTGATAATTCCAAAGTTCTGATTTCGAAACAAAATTTAGTAGGAGGAAGTTCCAACATGTTTTTAATTATATAGTAATTACAACGGAATTACATAGTTAGTATTGTCCGACATTTATAGCTCCTTTAAAGGTTAATACGATTTTACGCATTCACTTTAATAAAAGACAAACACAACAAACATTATAAACAGTTTTATGAATGAATTATGGGTCTCTAGTTCAAGTTCAATGCAAACGTCAAACCACAACAGCAAAATCACAAAGCAAAGGTACAGTGAGTGTGTGAGTAAGTGAAAACAAAAACAAACACAAAACTACAATGTGGATGCTAAGGCACGTGACAAAATAATGTTGCAAAAAAAAGCGGAACCTACCCCAATGGAAAATGAAATTGTCTCTAATGTAAGTTAAACAAAACAACAATAAATCAAGTGAATGAGAGGCAAAATTTTGTGTTAACATCAGAATAAGAAGGAAAGAGTCCTTATGTTAATAACATGAAAATGTTAGAATACAATTAACGTAACAGGAATTTTACAAAACGAAAAAAATGTAATGAAGAAAATTTCACCACTCTGGGAAATTGTTGTTAACAAATTTGTTTTTAGCCGCTAAAAACAGATTGTTTTTACGTTTTAACGCAAACGGACGCTTTTAACGGTTGAAATTTTTGTAGTTTTAAGTTAAAAAAGAAAAAAATAAAATAAATTTTGAAAATTATAATAAATGAAATAAAGTAAATCAAAAAATGATTTATTTAGAAATTAAAAAGATTTAGTAAAAGAAAAAAAGTTTTCAAAAATTCAAAATTTAAAATATATGGTGATTTCAAAATTGTGCAGTTTGTTTTTTGCTGAAAAATAATCAAAACCCCCTAAAAGTAAATAATTTTGAGAAAAAATTGGCAAAAACCAAGAATTATGAAATTTATTAATGTAAATAAATTCCATGTGTTTTAAAATTACATTCAATTTTGTGTGAATTGAAAATTTTGAAAGAAATGATCTGATATTTCAAAAAAGTAACATCAAAAAATTTTTGAAAAATTGTTTATAAAAGAAAATATTTAAATTAAAAACAAATAATAACAAAAAAATTAAAAAAGAATGTAGAAAAAATTTTCAAATTAATTTTTATAAAAGCAAAATTCTAAAAATAATTTTTTTTTTGCAATTTCTATTAGATATAATAATTAAAGCCAAAATAAAATTTAAAAAGTGTGAAAATAATTTTAATTGCTTTAAGCAAAAAATATTGGAAATTTGTGACGGAAATACAAAAGACCAAAAGTAATATGAATTAAATAAATCAAAATAATGGATTATATGGAATTTTGGTTTAACACACAACAACCGGATAATTAATGAATCATAGTTACCTTTAAAAAGTCATTGCTCTTAGAAAAAGGTGAATATTAAAAAATGTCGAAAAAATTAAAATTTTAAAAACAAGAAAATTTTTATTTTATGCAATTTCTATTAGATATAATAATTAAAGCCAAAATAAAAATTTAAAAAGTGTGAAAATAATTTTAATTGCTTTAAGCAAAAAATATTGGAAATTTGTGACGGAAATACAAAAGACCAAAAGTAATATGAATTAAATAAATCAAAATAATGGATTATATGGAATTTTGGTTTAACACACAACAACCGGATAATTAATGAATCATAGTTACCTTTAAAAAGTCATTGCTCTTAGAAAAAGGTGAATATTAAAAAATGTCGAAAAAATTAAAATTTTAAAAACAAGAAAATTTTTATTTTACTGATTTGATTTCTTTAAAAAATTATACTTTTTCTTTGAAACTACGATTTAAGGAAAATACATTATTTATTATTGTTCTCAAATAATTGTGATTTGTTTCAAAATAACGGTTGAAAGTGAAATGGATTCATACATTTTTCTGGGTAATATTTGTAAGAAACTAAAATAATGGGCCTTTGAAATCGGTCAAGGGATTTTGAAGCTATAATGTATTGAAATATGGAACTTTTGAAAAAGTTTTATAAAAAATTATAAATATAAAAAAATTTTTAAAGCTCCAAATTAGATATGACATAGTCATAGTTCCCATTGAGTTCTAAAACACAGTTATATCAAATTGATAGTTGATAGTCTTTTTATTTCCATTTTTGATAAACAGAAATCATTTGAGAGCCCTTTGAATATGCATTTGTGAAAGAAATTAAAATTGATCACTTTAAGCTATGACCGTCTGTCTGTCCGTCCGTGTATTTTTTATTGGTTCTTACATTTCGTAAGCGATTATTAAAGGTAGACGGGAGACTGACAGACAGAGGAGTTATGTCCATAAATGCTTATATTTTTGGTACTCTCGCTCTCGCCAAACTAATAATCTGAGTGAAATCAATTTGCCAGATTATTTACAGTCATCCAACTGAAATATTTATTTAAACTCCAAAATTAAAGTGATAAAGGAAAGAAATGATATTTTATGTGATTCTGCTATAAATTTTAGTGAAAATATATAACGGCATTTTACTAAAATACAAACATTTTCGAATCTGTATCTGTATTATAGAATTATTTCATGTTGCGGTCATACAAAACAAAGTCGCTTTCAGTCTGGAATGGAAGTTTCTATGTGAGCAGATTAAGTTATGTTTTAAAAGGTCATTTAATTTGTCATTCCATTTGCAACACTAAGTTGATTAAGAGTTATCAGTTTCTAATGAAAAACAGGTCAAACCGGTCCAATAGAAAACATTTTATAGACCGAAATGTTTAATTAATTTTTTATAAATTTTGACACAACTTTACTATTCTCCACCACCACAACTAATGATGAGGTTGAATTTTTTCAATCTGTGTGGTATAGCAATAAGGAATGACAGTATAATATATAATATGACAGT
This sequence comes from Cochliomyia hominivorax, assembly GCA_004302925.2. Taxonomy (NCBI): domain Eukaryota; kingdom Metazoa; phylum Arthropoda; class Insecta; order Diptera; family Calliphoridae; genus Cochliomyia; species Cochliomyia hominivorax. The sequence continues at coordinate 80,968,661 of PYHX02000158.1, read as the reverse complement.
ATAAAATATTTGATATTCTGAGAAGTTTTCTATTTAAAATCGGCAAAATCGGTTTAGTAGATAAAAAATATAGAATGATATCTGACACGGCTTCACAATTCCGACAAAAATTTTTTCCCATAAAAGGCCTCGTCCGAAAAAATA
>PYHX02000158.1:80337358-80368417 GCA_004302925.2 Cochliomyia hominivorax | reverse complement strand
TATTAAAAGATATATATCGATATCTGTTGCAACCTCTAAGTTCAAGGAGAAAACTTCACTAAAATCTGCAACTACAAATCGGCAAATTTCAATCAAATTTCATCATAATATTTGCTAGGAGCTTTAGTCGGTCAGGTCCGTCCATGTAATACCCTACACTACATTGTTTTTGATTAAGGGTAGCTGTCAAAAATTAATCCTCATTTTGCGTATAAATATATATTCCAATTTGTGCTTAAGAGTGCAGTATAATATCGTACTTATATACATGTGGAATTTGTACTTTTTAAAAGGACATTTTCTGTGGGGGATAATATAGGAGCTAGAAGAAATTATAAACAGACCCTCGTAAAATTTCGTAATAGAATTTAGCTTATATTTATCTTAATTTGATTAAATTCTTGTCGCAATACCAACGTATATGTGAGACTTAAGCCCTTTAAAGTGATATTTTTAAGGTCGGTTGTATGGGAGCAATGAAAAACAATGAATGGATCCTTATATAATTTAACATATACTTTTAGAATATAATTAGTTAAAATTTCTTTATTTTCAGGACCTTTCTGACAGGGAGGAACATTTGTATGGGGGCTAGGTGAAATAATGAACTCATAATCACCAATTTCATTAAGGATCGTCCATAGGCCAAGTTTCATTAAGTTACCTCTAAAATTGCGACCTGCATTTTATTCACAAGGTTTACGGGGTCGGCCAATCAGCCAGGCGGACATCGTTAAATCAATTCAGTAAGTAATTCTGAGTCGATCGGTATACTTAAAAGTGATAATAGTAATATTTTTTCTGTGCATTACAAACTTAAGCACAAATGCATTATACCACCAACCACCTATGGTGGTGTAGGGAATAAATATAACTAATTTTATGACTCATTGTGCTGGAGGGTATTGAAGATTCGTCATAGCCGAATATAGCATTCATACTTGTTTTATGTTAATGATAGACCATACACATGTGTGAAATTTATATTGCAATAATATTCATTAAAATTATCTTTAATGGTTTATTTCCAGCAGGAATTTCTTTATTATACTTCAGTATCTTTAAGATACCAGTATGAAAGTATGCATGTATGTATGTATGTATGTATGTATGTATGTATGTATGTATGTATGTATGTTTGTGAGATTTTGTAATAATTTACATTAAAATGTATTTAAAATTTGATAATAAAATTAATGTTTTTTATATAGAAATTAGAAATAAGTCAAGCAGAAAATTGAAGATAAATTTGTATTTGTAAGAGATTAAAAAATTTTAAGAATCTTGTGAATTGTTAAATACATCATATGAATGTATTATTTTTAAGAAAACTTTATTTGTTGATATATGTATTTAGCTTAAGTATTCGTATATTTATTTTATTTATTCATTGTATAATTAAAATAGACAACTTTGTTGTTGGAAGGATCAAGATATATTCGTAAAATCTTATAGGCCTTAAGATTTACGATTAACAAAATATTTGATAAAGTGGCATTATACTCACCCTTAAATATACTGTTCGACTTAAATTCACTTTCCAAATCAATTTAACCATGTCCATCCCGTCTGTCCGGCTCACTGGTTGTCCATATAGAAGTTGTGAACACTCTATAGGTCTAAATTTTGAGATATTTTAGCGAAACTTGTTACATATTATTATTTTGACCTAAGGACAAAGCCTTTTGAAATTGGCCATGTGAGGTACCTCACATTCAAAAGTTTCCCTAAATAAGTTTTTAAACTCATTAAATTCCTAAATATAAAGCGATTTTTAAGAAATTTTACAGAAAAAAGTCTTATGATATTCTAAACTGATGGGCTTCTCATTGATTCCAAGCCCTCTTCCGTCCTTCCTAATGAAATGTGGTACATATTATTATTTTGACCTTAGAACAAAGCCTATTGAAAGTGGTCATGTTGGGTTCAATATTTTAGGTACCACCCAATCAAATATCTTCTCGGAAGATATTTGAGCTCATAAAATTCCGAAATATAATTGACTTTAATGTAATTTGAGGGAAATACGTCTAATGATATTTTAAGTCGATGTGTTTTCTCCCCCTTCCAAATGTTACTTTGAGGGCATTATTCTCACATATACGCTGGTATTGACCAATTGTTATGGTCAAATCAGGATAAATATAAGCAAAAATGATGTGCACATTATACGAGGGTTGTCTATACTTGTTTTTAATTGACCAACTTTGTTGAGGGTTTTGTGGCCCAGAATTCGTGGAAATGAAAATAAGTAAAGACTCAATTTGAATTTTCAAAGCGAAAATTGATTAATCTTGAACTGGGTGAACTGAACTTGGATCTATCTTTTTCGAATGAGATAAATAATTTTGTTTGTAAGTAAATTTTAACCATATCAAAAGCAACACTTTCGGATTTATATTAAAACAAGTAAGCAATGCAATATACCCTCGACCATTTACGTAAACAAATTAGCAAGAATTTAAAATGTTGAACCAAGAATTATTTCCTTCAAAAGGTTAAACATCGATTCCGGGAAGTGGATTATAAAAAAATAATACCAAATATGGCCCGATAATTGTCAAATTGGATTCAGTTTTTCGGGAAGGGATCTTATATGGGAGCAATAGCAAAAAATGCAGCGCGATTAGTCAAATTAATATATATAAAAGACAGCTGGAGGAACAATTATTTCCAATTTCAGTGGAATTGATTTATTCCGGGAAGGACCTTCAAATTTGTTATTTTTATGCCATCCACTACCACAAGTACAGAAAAGTGTATTTTAACTTTATCATTCCGTGTGTAACGCGAAGAAATTATCTCAATTGAAATCTAAACACGCTCACATTCACAGTAACGGACGGAGCTCAACGAAATTTGGCTTAAGTATCTGTTATAGTCTTGGAAAGTTTCCTATTTAAAACCGGAAAAATCGGTTCAGTATATTAGGATCTATAGATCGATATTTGAGGCATCATCTGAGTTCAAGCAAACATTTTTTCTAAAATTGTCAGTTATTAATTGACAAATTGGAACAAATTTTCACTATAACATTATGCTATAATTGTTTCATTCCAAAAATTATAAAAATCGGTTCAGTAAAAAATGAATATCCAAGTTACCCCAATTAGCGTCCCTATAACTTTGCCCATGGAGGCAACGGTGCCCAAACTGCAAAGTTACGTTGCTATCATTATGTTCAAATTCATGTAAATCCTTTCAGCCATTAAAAAACTACAGATTTATTTCCAAATTCTGCCTCACTTTGTAGTGTTTGATCCGTCTGACCAGAATTTACACAAATTTTTTTAATTTTAAATAAATTCTTTTTATAAAATCAAACTGAATTATTTTCTCTCACTTTTTTCAACTTAATTTAAACTAATAAATCATGTCTCATGTTGATTTCTTAAAAAGTCATAAATAAACTTTTATTATTTTTATGAAATTTGACACGTCTTTTTTGCGACGATTTAAAATGAATTCATAATTTAATAAATTCTTTAGAATTAACTTAAATCCAGTTTCTTTCGTCTTGTTACCTTTTTTATGCCCTTCATCGTCACAAGTTATGAAGGGGGTATATTAACTTTGTCATTTCGTGTGTAATGATAAAAGGAATCATGTCAGACAAAATAATAAATATATATTCTCGTGCATCAAATCAAAATTTGAGTTGACTTAGCTGTGTCCGTCCGTCTGTCTATCTGTATCTCTCTTTCTCTTGCTGGCACGATCATAACTACAAAAATTGATCGAGATCAGTGAAATTTGGCCTAATTTTATGTTAAAGTCCTGAAAATTTCCTGTTTAAAATCAGAAAATTGATTCAGTGCATCAAAAGATATAGACCGATATCTGAGGCTACCTCTAAATCTCAGCAAAATTTTATATACTTCATTATCATTCAAAAATGATCAAAATCAGTTTAACAAAGCAAAAAGTTATAGCGAAAAAATATAACTTATTTTATGACTCATTGAGTCTTCCAGTATTGTATTTATATAAAATTTTTACATATTATATGTATTTAGTTATACACATTTGTGGTGTAGGGTATTAAAAATTCGGCAAAGTCGAATTTAGCTTCTTCTTTTTTGCTTTAATGTATATAAATTTTGGCAATTTTATTTAAAATTTTTAAATAAAAGAAATATTATGTTAACATAGACAAAAAAACATAAGAACTACTTAAAAAATACAAGAAACGAAAAACAAGCGTTAAATAACATGAAAAAATCACTACCGTAGCAATTCTTGGTAAAAAAGCGAAATCAAAAAATATAAACTGAAATAAAAAACAAAAAAAAAATGCTATATTCTGCTATGACGAATCCTCAATACCCTTCACCACAAATGCCTGAGAAATAAATAAATTATGTTTCGTACATGTACATTATACACACATACAAACTCACATATACACTTACAAACGCATAAAATATACAAAAGTATTTCTTATATAACAAAAAAACCTTATTTAGTCATAAAATTAGTTTCATTTTTGGCTATAACTTTTTTTGTACTGAACCGATTTTCATAATTTTTGGATTAGTAATGAGTTACATATTTTTGATATTACGCTGATTTTTATTTAATTAATTCTATTCTAATTTGTCGATTAATAATTGATAATTTTATGCAAGTTCTTCACTTTAATTTAGGTTGCCTCAGTTATGGATCTATATCTCTTAACATGCTGAAGCGATTTTGCTGGTTTTGTATACAAAAATTCTCAGTGCTATAATAAATAGTCTGACCAAATTTCATTGAGCTCTGCAATTGTTGCAGACGAACATAGCCGACTCAGATTTTGATCTGTAGATGATACCTTCTAAGCGTTACTTACAGAATAATATAATTAATATACCCTGTTCACCACTTGTGGTGGTGGAGAGTATAACAAGAAATAATTCTATATTTGGCCGAATGTTTCTTACTTACACACTCACACATAAACTCACATTATAATTTGTCGATTTAAAATTGACAATCTTAAGAAAGTTTTTGCTTAAACTAAGAGGTTGCCTCAGATATCGGTCTATATCTTTTAATATACTGAACCGATTTCGTTGATTTTAAATAGGAAACTTAATAGGACTATAGCAACTACAAAGGTCAAATTTCATTGAGCTTTGTCAATTATTGTGGATGTGAGCGTGACAACAACAGACAATCCGTCTGTTGGACGGACAGGCGGAAATAGCTAAATTGTCTCAGATTTTGATTTGATGCAAGAACATATATATTATGGAGACTGAGGTGATTCCTTCTTAGCGTTACAAACGGAATTACAAAATTAATATACCCTTTTTAACAACTGTGGCGGTGAAGAGTATAAAAATGTATAAAAGAATAAAATAGTTTGCACAATGGGCCAACAAGAGTTTTAATAACCCTAACAAAAAACTCTTCTTTAAAATCTCAGTTTTTATAACTCTTATTTTAAGATAAACATTTTCAAGCGTTTTAAAATTTAAAAGTGAAAAAATTTGATCCCATTTTCAGATCCTTTATTTATATTCAATTATATTTTGTTCTGAATTAAAAACTTCCTTTTCTTATTTACATAATAATATTCCGTTCACATTTAATTTTGTTTCTTAAAAATATATTTTACCCACATAAATTTTTCTTCCCTGTCACCATCATCACATTAACATTTTAAAATAACCTCAAATCTCATGTTTGTCGGTCACTGAAACTTCCCCAAAAAGAAGCCTTTAACAAATCACATCAAGAGTTCTTGATGAAAAAAGAATCAACAAAAGGAAAAAAGACTAATTTTTTTTAAAACCAACAACAAAATATAAAAACCAAATAATTTTTTATTTATTTATTCCTCTTAACCATATCGTTTGTTCTTAGGCCACCAGGTCAACCATTTGAAAATTAGCGCAACATGAAAATAATCATATCATTTTTTATACAATGAAAACCGTGAAAGAAGATATTTATGAAATCTTATTTGCGATGATTTTTAGGAAACAAGCTAGTAATTAGAGCTTATTTTGCATTAAGAAGCTTATTTGTCACTAGTGTTTTTTTTTATCATGTTCACTGTTGTGAGATCGTTGAGATATCAGGGGAGTTTTTTCCCCTCTTCTCTCCATTTATACTGAATTGGAGCTTCTCCTCACGAAATATAAGATTGAGGGAATCACCTCATCATGACAAAATGATGTGGTGAATCCACTCAGGATTTTTAGTAGTTCAAAATATCCGCTTATAGTACTCAACGGTAAACTATTGTCCAGCGATATAACACGAATGAGGACGGATGAGGTCATACCGGCTTTGTACTCCTATAGAAGGCCATTTGGAGGTTAAACCCATGGGTCTTTGTCAAAACCTTACTACTGTTTGATGTCCTACTGTGTTAGAATGTGATGAAGAAGTATGTTCATCAGATGACCTTCTTGGAGGCGTTGTCCTCTTTTCGCCATATTACATTGGCTGCCAATAAATCTTATATGTCAACAGGCTTTCTACCACTGGGCTATTTGCTGGGAATCTGTGAAATAAATGGCACTATTATTATTCCGATATATCTCGAAATATTGGTGGAGATCTCTGCTGCCAAAAAAGGCGACCAATTACTTCAGGTATAATCGGATATCGGTATCTTTACCGACAGCAAACAGGCACACAACAATTGTACCGGGAATGATATTGTAGATAAACTAACCAGATGAGACGCGTTGTTCGTTTGTTTGATAAGATGAGTTACTGAGTTAACATGCAGAACTTCGCACACTATTTCACACTCGGAAAACCAATTTCTTATGTGATTTCAATAGAAATCAGATTAGACTTCTGTTGTCGATTTTAATTGGACAGTGTTTAGAGATAACATGCAAGAAGGGTAGGTTTCGCCACTCTTTTCTTTCTTTTCATTTATTGTCTGTTTTGGAGAAGCTGGCATGCAGACCGCTGCACATCAGTTGAATAACTTACCGGGATCAACAATGAATCCGACCAAGTCTGTCAGATACAGTTTGCGTAATTGATTAATGGTGATTTCGTCACAGAAACCATACATGATGAAAGTCACATTCTAAGCCATATTCTTTTGGGTAAAATAATATATTCAAAATCTAGGAAGTTGGGATAGTAGTCCCGAAAAAGTTATGTTATGAACGCAAAGGTCCCACAAATTTGATTAACAAAAATTAAAATTCAATACACGAGATGATGAAATTTGTAGGTCTATTTTCTGCCTTTAGATTTACTAATAATTTATGTTCTTCCAAATGATTTGGAAAACATCTCAAGAAAATCTGCGTGAAATTTGATTAAGATATATTCAGTAGTTCCAAATATACAGAATTAGTTCTAAAACAAATTTTGCTTTGATGCCACTGTACTGCAAAAATTTTAATACAAACTGCACCACCATAAGTAAGGCTATTTTAAATTTTATATTACAAGCGAAACGCTAAAAAGTATACCGTTCGACATGAAACCACTTTCCAAGTCTATTTAACGATACCCGATCCTCTGGATGTCCGGTTGGCTGTCCATGTAAACATTTTGACCAGTCTACAGATCGCAATTTTTTAAATATCTTGATGGAATTTGGTAAATATTATTATTAAGTTCTAAGAATGAGGTCTGTTGAAATGAACCATATTCGATCCAATATATCAGGTACCTTCCATTCAAATGTGACTTCCGGAAGGGGATTTTAAGGTCATAAAGTTTCTAAAAATAATGAGATTCAAACGAAATTTTGCACAAGTAAGTCTTATGATATTGTGTCAAAATATACGCAAGTCGGTCCATTATATTTATTCATAGGTTCCATATAAACCCCATTTCAAATATCTCTTTAAAGGGCATAAATCTTACATATTTATTGTTATTGTAATAATAAGAGGTCAGATAAAGATTAATATAAGTAGAAATCGATGTTCAAAATTATATGAGGGTCGGTTCATAATTTCTTGTAGAAACCCCCCTACAAATTTTGTTTTCTACTGAAGCGGTATTATGGCAGGAATTCTTTCTTATTTGTCGTTTGATTGATAGTTTTAAATAGGAAAATTCTCAGAACTATAACAAATACTTATAACAAATTCAATGAGCTCTGTCAATTATTGAGGATATACCAACAGCAGACAGATAGAAAGACAGACAGACAGACAGACAGACAGACAGACAGACAGACAGACAGAGGGACATAGCTAAATCGACTCAGATTTTGATTTATTGCAAGAATACATATTCATTATGCGGTCTGAGATGATTCCTTCTTAGTGTTACAAAAGAAATGACAAACTTTATATACCCTTTTCACCAATTATGGTGTGAGGGAATAAAAAGTTATTTGAAATCAAATCTGGGTTAAAGTTTAAAATATTAAAGCTTTAAATTTTAAATAAATAATCTTTTGTTCAAAATTAATTTTATTTACTTTATTTTCATCTTTTATTTTGTGTTAATTTTAAAATGAAAGTAAAATAAATAATTAAATGCTGGTTTCAGTTTCTCAAGCATTAAAAAAATTTAGTTTAAAATCTTCTTCAAAATTTTTAGGAAAATAATATTTAATATTTGTCTGGTTGTGGTTATTGTTTTTGTTTTTGTTTTTTTTCATTTCAAGAATTCCACCTACAACTTTTTGTAATATATTTCACAGCAGGTGTAGACATCAAATTCCCCACGTTTATTTAAATTAATTTTATTTTTTTTTAATAATTAAAAATGAAAAATATGAGAATTCAGAAAAATTTTGATCGGTTGAAAGAAGCTTTTGTAGGCGTTGCATTAGGAAATATAGATCATGCTATATTGTAGGATATGTGTCAAACAAAATACTGAAATTTGACACCCCTGCTTTATTAAATATTCCAATCGAGAGAGTTAACTTCTAAGTAATTACAACTAGAAGTTTTTATGATTAAATAGTTTCTCAGATTATATTCGGAATCACTTTTTAAGTTGATTTAACAATATTTTATCGTCTGACATATAATTTCAGGCAATGGGAGAGAATTCCAACATTTAAGCGGAATATCAAGAGAAACTGAATACACAGGGAGAATGGTAATGGGAACGGTTGGGATAATTCTAGAATTTATGGAGAATTCATCCTTTCCCGCTTCTGTATAAGACATTTACTTACCATATGAGAGAAGCGCGGCCTGTCTATAATTTGGGTGTTCTGGACATCTACACTGAACGCTCGAAAAGTGAAAACAATGTAGGTAGAAGTGTCTTATGCGGTTTTCTTTCAAACTGAAGCCCTAGTGAAAAGAGGGATTAGGATTCTAATTGCATGTGTGGTTTACCACTCATATCTTGTTAGAGACGTGTAACATTGCTGATATGAGAGATACATGCGGATACTTTAGTGAAGAAACTTCCCAGTCTCTGTGATGTGAAAGTCTGAAAGAACAGAAAAACAATAATCTAACGCACTTTTTAGATTCTTAACTCTAAACTTTACTTCTTTACTTCCTTCTTTCAAATTATTATCTTTTCAGCTAACACAAATAGACTTTTGAGAATCATATCTTATTCTCTAATCTTTCGTGGCATGAAAGTTTCATTTTGGACCATAATTATTAATAAACTTAACAGACAGATTCTGCTTAAATATCTGTAACTTTGGATCCATTAACCAACAGTTTCACACAGGGATGTAATTCAACTATTCCAAATACAACCGTTTTCCATGTTTATTTAAATTCCGATTTTGGGACATATTTGTATAATGTAGATTGGAAATCAATCAGTATAGAGTTAGAAGTGTTAGTGACTTCTTATATAATGAATAAAATGATATTTTTTTTTTGAACTATATAAATTCGACTTTAGACTTTCATTGTGCCAATAACCATTTGATCAAAAACATTTTTCGTTGATCCTTCCTAAACGAATACTATGACTGGGCTGATAGCCAAAATAGTTATGTGGATTTTTTGGTATTACTTGGGGGAGATGATACCTTATAGTATGCATTTATTTTCACAATAATTTTTAATTTACTACTTGATCGTTTGCATGAAAATATAATGATCAGTTCTGATCAATGGAATGTGATTGAAAAGCTTTGGACATTTAAAATTGTCAGATCTTTGCAACCAAGGTCAAATTTTTAATTTTTTTTATTTGAATTAGTCGTTTAAAACTCCGATTGACTTATATGCTACTAAGGGATATACACAATGGGATCAGATTCCATAGAGTTAGAATTATCCCAAAAGTGTTAAACCGCCAACCGTTTAAAATTTAAAATTCTTTCTCAAATCTCAAGTGACCTTGTATTTGGTTTAAAATTCTAATCGCAACAAATTAAATGGCCATTTATTTTGGAGTCTCTAAAATGTGAACATAAACCAAAGCATTTAACAACCAGTGTAGGGTAAAATTTAAAATAAAAAATTATTCATATAGAAAATAAAAGTGTTACCCGTATAACGTGAAAAATAAAGGTTTATGATCTACATTTAGTTTGTTTTTGGGTCTCTTTTTCATCATCAACGACCATAATATAAATCTTCATAAATGAAAAGGAATTTTATTTTTCAAAAAGCCGCTCAAAATACAACTAACATTAAGTCTAATAGAGGAAAAGCACTTTAAAAAAGGTTCATAAATATTTTTCATGTTTCTTGTTTTTCGAAAGGTAAACGATGAAAGAGGTAATAAAAGTACAAATACCGTCTTAAAGGGAAATAAAAAGAGATTTGAACAACAAAAAATTATTTAAAATAATTTTGTTTGTTTTTCTAGTGAATTAAAACTCTTTTAAACTGTGATTTGTATAATTATTGTCTAAACAGGGAAAAAGAAGGAAATAGAAGAAATGTGAAATAATGTTACATAAAGTGTAACAGCGAGAGGAAAAAAGGTGTACAATTTGTTTCGTTTTTCGAAAGATTTATGGGATTGAGGGTAATTTAAGTGTCATTAACTAAAGGGTTACATGATTTTCTTTTCGATTTACTATTGTGACTTTACAAAAGTAGTGGAATTTTATGACAGGTATAAAAGAAATCAGAGCAGGTTATTGTAATCCTTAGATCTGCAATTTGATTCTAATCTATGCTGGCTGAAGTGGTGATGTTGAGTATATAAGGTTTGTCATTTGGTATGCGACACTAAGAAAAAATCATTTCAGATACTCTAAAGAACATAGATTTCATTCAAATTTTATATCGATTTTATTGCCTTTAAACTCCAACATTAAATATTTTCAAACATTTCTCGTTACACAAAATATCCGGGAAAGGTAACTTCTATCCAAGAAGGGATCTGTTCAATGTGCTTAAATCCAAAATAATTCTCCAAGTTATCTTAATGACCTGATTGTAGTTCTCGATCATTGTTCTATAGCCCCCTTAAACAAATAATTCAATTCATTATAAGAACATGTTTTAAACCGTTACTTGAAATAGTCCAGGAAACTTTTACCATCATTCTGTATATGGATAAGTTTTATTCGACTGAATCGTAGAAGACCTCCAACTATTTCATGGTAGCCTTTTTTGATGCTCTTAATTCCCGTATTTTCCTTTCAAATTAATTCAGTGATTTTGATTAGAATATTGTTTTTAAATTAAGGATCGTTCCATTTGGATTTATCCAGGATGGATACTCTACAATTTTAATTATAAGTCTGTAATAAGAATCATTGAGTGGTGCTCTGTTTTCCAATGTATTTTTTGAAACTTATAAAATCGGCTGACAGTCAACTAAAATAATTCAAATCTATTTGATACATTTAAACTGAATTTTACACTTTAAAATCCAAGTTGATTTATTGATTATCCGGGGGAGCCCTTGTACGTTATTGGACGTTGATTTGTTTTTCACCGTCCTGTTTCCTAATGTATGTGATAAAGCTAATAAAATCGATAATAAGTTATCTCATAAACTTTCCAGGGAAGCTTTTGTACAATATTGTGCTTCACTGCAGTGAAACATTATTGGACGATTATCGAAGCAATATCGAAAATTCATAGATAATGTTTTTGCATAATATTTGAAGTCCAAGTCAAATATAATTTTTGATGGAAATTTTTAAAAACATTCCATACTAAATATTTCTAGTTAGTTTAGATGTGTAGTTTCGGTATGCTAACAAGAGCATTTGTTTCTCTTAAGAGCGATATGACATCAATTGAGAAACTGGTTGAGGATATCGATCACGGCTTTCGAAAACACATCAAGTATTTAATCCTTTATATTTGGAAACACGAATTTTTATTCCCTGCTTTTATTTAATATGGACTCCTAGATGCCATTAGATCGCATCCAAAAAAATTCGGTTTCCATTTAAGAAAGAACTTTATATTTGGGAAAGAAACAAGATACCACTGTTCCAGTACTTGGAGAATCGAAAATCTGTAGGCGTTACTTGACCGATCTTGCCTTTGGGATTTAACTCAAGTGCCATTCTTTTTATACTATCTGATCTTTTTTATAACACGGTCCCTTGCTTGCGTTTTGTTATCGTTTAGAGTTCCTTTATAGGGTTAACATTAATATTTTGGTTCATCTCGATACATATGATTTTATTCAACTTATTGAAGAAACGAAGAATAATATTCACATGAAGAACTCATATTTTTTGTCACGATAGAACTAAGAACAGCTGCAATTCTGAAAACTGCAAGTGTACAGAAGAAGCCAAATTCCAGTTCTTATATGAAGAACTTAGATTTTCAACTACAATTAAAATGAAGAATTTACTTTTTATTAGTCATATCTTTCGGTGGAGAAGCTTGAAAATAACAACGAGTTGAAGAGAAGGGAAGTCTCACATAAGGAACCTAAATCTTGGCCGAAGCAATTAACGGTGACAAGATTTGAAAAAAAATCACAAAAGAACAGAAGATACTGAAAAACAAAGAAATTTAGGAAAATTCAATATCAATTAAAATGAGAAGAAAACATAGCTCGTGATTGCTCAGACCTTTAGAAAACAGTCCAACAACTGAATTTGGAATCCTGAACTGAACAGAGAAGAGAGAAATCCCGTTATCAAGTGAAAATTTCAGATTTTTTTTCCAGGATTGAAATAAGGAACTGTTTTTTGATTAGTCATACATGTTGGAGGCATTGACTCCAACCGAAGAAAACTAAGCGAATTGAAGACCAGATTTTAAGACATCAATTCAAATCGAGGCCGAAGTTCACAAAAACAGCAGTCAGATTTTACGCAAAGAACAGAAGGTTTATTCCTTTCAATAAAAAAGAGAAGCAAAATGATTTTTATCTGTTTGGCGAAACCCTTAAAATCAAAACATCACTTAGTATTGTCATAGACACGAACCCAATAGCGATCGATGGGAACAGAAAACTAACGCAGTCCAGCTTTCTGGACTTTTGTCTGAAGAGCTGAGGAGAAGTGGTCATGTCAGCATAAAATGGAGAGAGAAGTTCAAAATTTTATTGAGACCTAATAATTGTTACAGGAATAAAATTATAATAACACTAAAATTGGACCATGTTATATATTTTCGAGAAAAAATTTAGAAATTATATTAGTCATACTATCAAAGTAGAGCACTTCTATGATTCGGCATAACCGATTGCAGCACCAAAAACTCTTAAAATCTGTTTATTTGTATCTCAATTTCTTGTGCACTACATTTGAAATACTCTCGTTTATTTAGACGCCTTAACCAGCTAAAATTTACTTAATGACGCCGCCATTTGTACATTAACTGTCATTCGATGCGCTCTCTCTCTCTCATTTAAAAATGTTGTTGTCTGTTTGTTTGCTCTATATTTTATAGCATCGACCGCGTGTTGTGTTTGCAGTGACCCTTTTTAATTTGTTTGTTTTTTCTTCTTTCTCTAGGCGTTACGTATTGGGTCAGGTAGATCGCTACTGTCTATCTGTTTATATCCCAGTCTATGTTTGTTTCTTTGCTTAATGACAGTAGCTGTCATCGTAGACATGTCATTAAAATATTGTTCATGTTGTCATTTGTTATTCCTACATTGAACATTATTCTGGCCTCTTAAAGAGTGTGTAAAAGGGGGTGTTCTATTTGTGGTTAAAATTTTGTTTTCTTTCATTTTTTCTTTAACATTTTCTTGGTATTTCGACGTAATCGCAAAAGGCGTAAATTTAGTTGTTGCTTTTTTTCACAGTTAGCACCCGATATTTTTCTTGTCATTGTTTGTAGTTGTAGTTGAAATAATGATTTATGATATTTAATACCTGTTTTTAAAGGTTTAATTTGATGTTGTTTATATGTTTGTCATTGTTTGCATAAATTTATATTTTAATATATTTTTTTAATTTGGAGTTTTACAACAGTTTTATGGGGAGGGGGGAAGAGTCAAATTAATTTTGTAAAATATTAGCAATGTCATATTTTGTTTTTGACACAAATAAACTAATTAAATTAGTTATTTAAAATAGTAAATCATCTTCATGTACTTGAAGACATTTTGAAGGTCATATACTATTGCAAATGACTTTTAAATAAGACTTTTGGAAATGTCAGAAAAATATGTGAAAATTATTTTGCGAAATAATAAAAATAAGTGGTTTATGTAATTAAGTGAATGTGATATAATTTCCAAATGAAAAGGACTTGGAAGAGGCCACTGAAGAAAATGCTGATTACGGATTTATGGATCCATGGATTATGAGTCTTTTTAACAAGAACTGATCTAGTTTTGTTTATTATGCTACTTGGGGTACCACTGTAAATTATCTTCCAGAAAGTGCAACCACATGCAGTTCATAATGCTATCATGTCCTTGGAAGCAAATTTAAATTTAGGTTCGACAAATGGCCCTTCCTAAAAAGTTTAAGACGAAGATCTTAAAGGATTAGAAATCTGTAGCAATATTCTTCATTTCTACAACTTTGGTTGAAGTTATTAAATGGAAGATCTATTCTGATAACATGAATGCAAAAGACGATTGCCCAGAACTCTAAGTTACGATGTTCTGGGAATGTAGCTAGGGAGATGTTTTCAATTGATCCAATTTTGGACAGATCATACACAAATGGCTTTTGAGCCAATTCGAGGCTATTATGTTGCTTCTAGCTTCACCAGGTAGTCTGAAACTAAGCTGACCAGATTGGTTAAAGGCCACGCATTCATCTCATTGCGATTCTCGAACACTGCCATATCACCCCACTAATGTAGTGCAGGCACTCGTTAGGAATTCTGTAGCAACCTTGGTATTTATTTATGAATATGAGTATGAATAAATAAGATGATTTTGCATTAAAATATTGCATTCACTAAATAGCTTAATTAAGAGGGGAATTCGAAATTAAACGACTTCCCCACCCTCTCTTTCTGCTATAATTTTTTCAGTGTAGATATATAGATAATCGTAAAAAAGAGAATAGGAAATAAATTCTTTTTCTAGGGAGTTTTCAAATGAAATAATCTTACAGATCTGGGACATCACCTGTGGTATCCCATATTCTAGAAGGCTCAAAAGTCTAGAATTTCACTATAGATGATCCACACGGATGAGGTTTAGGAAAGAGTCACTCGTTGTATAAAGTACAGCTGCGATTTAGGTTCGATTTGAGAAAATGTCTGTACAGCTCCACCATACTTACTCCAATTGTTTTTATACTCATGAAGAAATACTTGTTTTCCATGACAGATTACTATTCAATCTAATGTCCAGATATTTCGCATTGTCCCCCAAGGAGAAGAAATATAAATTCAATAATTTTGTAGTTCCAAGAAAATAGTTCGAAATAGATTTTGAATGGATTAATATTAAAATCACTTCTAGAACTTCAGTCGTAAAGTATTTCAAGTGATAGTTGAATGTGACGTGCAGTAGCATTTACATAGCTTGCAGCCAGATTGATTCTATTTAAAAGTATGTTGGTTTTCCTATGAATAGAAGATGAGACCATTCAGTTGTTCTTTCCAATGTTCTACAGGACTTTAAAAATAAATCCGAATGAAGTGCAGTCAAGTCCGAAAGGGCTAAGGTCCAGAAATGTTGATGTGAGCTAGAATCTGAACTAGAAATTGAACTTTAAGACGAATTAGAACCTGAACCAGGTGTAGATATGGAAATTGAGCTAGAAGCTGTATTAGTAGAGAACTAGGAATTGGGACTTTAAGCTGAACTTTGAGCTCAACTAGAAACTGAAATGTTTGCTGAACTAAAAGCTGAGTAAGAAAACTGAAAGCTAAACTAGAAATTGAATTTGAAGCTGATTTGGAGTTAGAAGTAGGCGCTGACTAGGAACTGGAATCAGAAATTTATGCCAAAATTAAGCTTGAATTGTAGTTGAGACCATTAAGCAATTCACTGTTCCCCTCTACAGGACCTTAAAAACAAATCCGTTTGAAGTGTAGTCAAGTCCGAATGTTTTAAGGTCTTGAAATGATGTGAACTACAACTACTAGAACCTAAACAAGAACTGAATGCGAAGTTGAACTTTAAGACGGTTTAAGAACTAACACATGTGTATGATATGAACTCATAGATAAACTTTAAGCTTAACTAGAAACTGAATTATTGACTGAATTAGAAGCTCTACTAGAAAACTCAATGATGATTTAGAGAACTGAAAGCTGAACTAGAAATTTAACTTGAAGCTGATTTGGAGTCGAAAGTAGGAGCTGACTAAGAACTTTAAACAGAAGTTTAAGCTTTAATTAAAGCTGTACGGGAAGATAAACTAGATTCAGTACTAGAACTGATCTGAAACTGACAATAAATTCTTTGACTTGGAAATAAGATTGATTTCCTTATACATAAAGAACCGTTAGATACAGGCATCCAAAAAGTGAGAGATGAAACTGATAACGTTTTCTCTTATGTACCGCTTTGGAAAATTTTCGGTTTATTTGTCAGGATAATAATTTAATACTTTCAAATCGAAAAAAAAAAAATATTTAAAAAAGAAAAATTATTTTCCCAAAGGAAATAAAAGGATGGTTATATATATATTTTTAATATTATTCTAAACACAGCTTGATACCACAATCCAATGAATGAAATTCTTTTTATTAAAAAAATTCTAAAAAAGAGACTTCAAATAAAAATATGAATATGAAATCAAGCTGTGCCTGAAGAATAATTGACAAAGGAGTGACCTCGAAGTACAACAATTAACACAATTTGATACGCCCAAGTGTCATAAAAATTGGGTCAATAAATGAAAATTGTTGTTATTGTTGTTGACTATAAAATTATAAAATTTATTAAAAAGAAAAACTATTAAATTACAAGAAATAAAAAATTTCTTCAAAAAAGTTAATGGGGTGGAGAAAAAAGAGGTAAATGATTGGAAGATATGTTAGAGGTAATAATATTATCGTAAGACTCTCAGGGGCGTAAGATACTTAAAATTGAAACATTTTTTTATTTTTATTAAAATGACATTTTTTATGAGATTTGATATTTTTGATTATAAACTACAGGTGGTGGATATGGGATATAATTTTTAATGAGATGGAACACTCCTTTGAGTATTAAAAACTTGATTTTCTAATACGTTTAAGGGTAAATGTTGGCATAAGAAGTAAGATTGAAAAATGCGTTCATATATATTTTTAATCAATCATTAGCGATGAAATTTTGGACTTTATTCGGAAGCTCTTCAATTAACGTTTTTGTAGTGCTTTTTATCGTTTTGCTTGAAAATGTTCCGTTTAAAATCTACCATTTCTTTGGATACCTTTTTTAAGCTTTTCAATTTTCTTTTAACAAGAGCCCAATATCTTTCCACTGATCTTAGCACTGGGCAGTTTGGAGGACTTGTTCCTCTTGGTGCAAATAACACATTATTGTTCTTATAATACTCAAGAGCTAGTTCACCAAAGTGACATTAAATAAGGCCAAATATAAATGAACACATTATGAAGTCTTATGAATGGAAGCAGTGTTTTTATGAACATTTATAGAGTCCATGGTAACAAATAATTGGCTTCTCTTGCTGCAACTGCGAATTGATTTTTGGAAAATTTTAACTGTTTTTGGGTTCTAAGTTTTTCTTCAGCAACATACAATTTTTGACCAGAAAGTTGCGAAAAAAACAGTCATAACACACATCCTGTCATACATTATGAGCAAAATTATTTTTTTCTGAGTCATGTATGATTTCGATAAGTCCGCTTTCCTATCGGATATGTTGGGAGCTCTTCATTCTTTGTCTGAAGATATATCATATTGACCATTCCTTCTACCTTTTCTATCAATGGACAAGTTCTCCCGTTACTGTTTAACGGTAGACCTTTTTAGTGCTCTAGTTTAGCCCTCTAAATATGTAGCAGTGTTCCTGTAAGGAATTTTAGAGCTTTGTATGTTTTTAAACTTGCAATATTTTAAACATCTTATACCAAATAGTCAGATCACTGAGCTAATTGGTCTGTATTCTTACAGGATTTGTCAGGACCTCTTTTGAAAATGATTCCTATTTTGTTTGGCTTTAGAAACATCATTTGCCTTCCTTGTTCCTATTAAATTATATTGGAAAGAGTTTATGGTAAATTTTTGGATTCTGATTCAAGTTTTGAAGGATCAAGTTATGTTTTGTTGTACATGTATAAAAATTTTTGAACACATTTTTCTCTGATCACTCAGTTTTAACTATACAATCATTTGATTGATATTAAACTTTGATTGGTAGCAAACAACACTTAGGTTGAAAGTTTTAATGAAAAACGCGTGTTAAAATCTTTTAATCTCACTCCTCATAAACATAAATTACATAATTTAATTTTTTTAAACACAAACAGCAGATTTCTACTAAAAAAATGCCATAAAATTAGCAAAAACTTTAATAGCTTCAATTAAAACATATTAATCGCTGTAATTAATCTAAATAACTTAATTTTCACTTTGGACACAAATTTTGAAACCAAAATCTTATCTTTTTTATCACAAATCCGGAAATTGTACATAAAATGAAATGTAAGCTTTTATTAAACCAATAAAATATTTCATCAATATTTCCTCTAAAATTTTAATCAATCCCAACACATTTCTATCTGACATTTATTATTATTTATACAATTTAATTTCTTTATTTCATTCATTTGACAGCTTCTCAAATGTTATAAAACTTTTTCTCTATTTCTCGAAAAAAAGGTTTAACATATCAATTTTATTTTCTTCATGTAACAAGTGTTTTGAATGAAAACTTTAGAAAATAATCTCTTATAGTAAAAAGTATTAAATTTTATTTCCATCATTTTTTAATGTTTTAATCTCAACTGAAATACAAAACTCTACAATCAAATAAAACGTGTTTGTTTCTATGAATTTTAGTAACTGAAGAAACAAAATTTTAGTAATGAAAAGAAATTATGAATGAAAAAATATATATACTTTTTATCTGTTAAAATGATGTAAGAATTTATCTTAATTATCTTGTAATTAATCTATATGAAGTTTGTTATAAATGAAAACACGTACTTTCACCAAAAAAAATATATATTGATGATGGAAATATGATAAATTTTGTAACTGAGTAAATGAGTTAATGAATGAAAAAAATATATATCTGTTAACTCAATCGTAAAATATTTTGTTAGGTTATGTTACTTATGAGTAAAAATTTATATTTGACAATAAAAAAACTGAGCCAGAGCTGAACTAGAAATTAAATAAAACTGAAGTAGAACTAAATTAAAACTGAACTAGAAATGAACTAAAACTGAACTATAACTGAACTAGAACTAAACTAGAACTGAACTAGAACTGAAGTAGAACGGAACTAAAACTTAACTAGAACTTTACTAGAAATGAATTAAAACTGAACTAGAACTGAACTAGAAGTAAAATAAAACTGAACTAGAACTGAAATAGAACTGAACTAGAACTTATATAGATATGGAATAGAACTGAACTACATGTGAACTAGAACTGAAATACAACTGAACTAAAACTTAATTAGTCATTTACTAGAAATGAACTAAAACTGAATAGAACTGAACTAAAACTTAACCAAAACTGAACTAGAACTTTACTAAAACTGAACTAGAAATGAACTAAAACTAAATTTGAACAAAACTGTAAATGGAAAAGTTGTGAGCCGAAATGTAATTATTATTTTTATCCTAAACCAGGGGTTTAGGTATTATGCGATTGTGCTGATGTTTTTTGGAATACAGAGAAATGGAGTTACTGCCACTTTAAAATATGCTGTTCGAGACAGAATCACCACCTGTGTAGATTTGATATCTTTCTATCTGTCTTTGAACTGACTGTACATGGTACATATTACTACTTGGTCAAACCTATTGAAATTGGTAAATTTTGGTATAATATTTTAGGAAGCTCTTATACAAATATCTCCATAAAATGTAGTTTTTAGCTCATAAAATTCAGAGAAATTAATTTTTTCTGTAATAAATTTTGTCCCATTATATCATTTTCTAGAAGATCAGTTGACTTATGACTGTAGCTCATGAGTCTCAAAAGAATTCATTGCTGAAACATTATTTTATAAGTTTAAGCAACCGAAAAATGTCAAACAGAAATTTGTTAGGATCATCTGTATTTTGCAGAGGACTGCATATAACCTCTATATTCTAAATTATCTGAAATCTCCTATGTTTTGTAACATAAATCATATTCCACGATTCATATTTTTATTACTTAGGCAATGGTATAGGTTATTATATAGTCGGTCTCTTCAGACTATTCCACACTTACTTGTTTTTTATTTTCACTAAAAAATCCAATTTAGTAGTATTTATTTCTCATTTATGTTCACAATCAATAGTCAATACCTTTTCATTGATATAAATCGGAACTGATAGTTATATATAACAGTTCGGTAATAAAAATGTCTTCCTCCCAAAGTAAAATTACACAAACATTTTCGAAAAAAACGTAATTAATATTCTAAATTCATAGCGGCATAATAAAGATTTTATTTAATTAAAACGTCTAGGCAGTGACCAGACTTTTCTCTAAGAACTCATTATCACGACAACATAAAATCATGTAACATATAATCTTTTAGACGTTATCAACGTTAACAATTCCGTTTAACAAATTTGTCCTTTTGTTTAGGGATTGTTTTATATATATATTTTTTTGTTGTAGTCCTTATCATTACAACAGCAACAAAACCTTATAAATTGTAGACACACCTTCCAAAATTCAAAAAAAAACATTCACTTGGAATTATTTCAATATCTGTTTTGTGTGGGTCTACTCACATTTTCCTGATAAATTCAAAAGAAAAAACTTAAACAAAAATCAATTTTATCAGTTTTAGACATCTGGGTGCTGGTCAGCAAAAAATTGTAGTAAAAAATCAATTACAACAACAAAATTTCTAATAAAATTTAAACAAAAGTAAAGATAAACTAACCGTAACCAATATAAAACCAAAGAAAAACCCGATATTCTTCCAACACTTTAACACTTTTTATTAAGTGAAAAAGGAGGAGTAAAATAAAAGAAAATAGAAAATAAAAAATTTAATATAAAATTTTTTGAAATGAATAAATTTGCAATCGCTGACCACGTAGTCCGTCAGTCAGTTAACCAACAATAGCCTGCCTCCTTCATCCATTAAAGAAACCGCTATTGCCACCAGACCGACGGCAAAGCAACATTTTCAAATGTCTATTGCAGCGATTCTTGATTATTAAACTCGATATTTACCTACAAATTGTTTTGCTCTATATACATAAATCGTCTTTATATTTGTGTTTTATACCCTTCTTCCCACACATGGGTAAACGGGGAATAGTTGTTTTATATGTAACACCAAACATCAACTCAGAAGATCTTACTATATCTCGATATATCAGACTTAAACTTACAATGTAAGAAAATTAAGTTTAAATACACTTCAGTTCTATTTTAGTTGAAGTTAAGTTCTAGATCAGTTCTAGATGATTAGATCAGTTCTAGAACTGTTGTAATTCAGTTCTGGTTTAATTATAGTTCACTTCTAGTTATGTTATGGTTTAGTCATAGTTCAGTCTTTGTTCAGTTCTAGATCAGTTCTAGTTTATTTATAGTTCAGTTCTAGTTTAGTAATGATTCAGTTCTAGTTTAGTTTTAGTTCAATTTGATATCATTTCTAGTTCAGTTCTGGCTCAATTCTATTTTAGTTCCAGTTCAGCTCTGGTGCAGTTCGAGTTAAGTTCAAGTTCAGTTCAAGTTCAGCACTACTTCAGTTCTATTTCAGTTCTAGTTAAGTTCTTGTTTAATTCTAGTTTAGTTATAATTGAGTTCTAGTTTTAGTTGAGTTCTATTTCAATTCGAGTTCAGTTCTAGTTCAGTACTAGTTCAATTTTAGTTCAGTTCTTGTTCAGTTCTAGTTAAGTTCTATTTTTCTAACTGCAAGAAACTGTATTCTCTTTCTCCTATTCTCTTCCACACTCTTCGCACTAATGTCCGAGTATCTTCTCAGTGTTCTTAATTCCATAAAATCTGGAAGTTTAACCTTTTACGGTAGAATAATTTTGTTATTAATTTTATACTCTTCATTTTGGTGTTTGAAGTGTATTTCAGATTCGTTAAAACCGATTTTAGCATTCTCTACATGATTCTTTATTTGTTCGTAAAACGCGCGTGCCTTTTTCAATATTTTATTTTCATTCTTTGTTTCTACTTTTCCAACTGTTCCATCATATTATCCAATGGTCGAAATGATGTATGTTTATAAATTGGTGGCCACTTGTGTTTAGAATTGTTTTTTCAACTGTAGCAGAAATGCTTCATGATGAGTTCAACAGGGATGGGGATTTTAAGAAAAAAAAATAGATTAAGTGGTGAAATCTTTAGATTTTGTAAAATTAATTAAATTAGAATCTGTTTAGATATAAAAAAATATTAAGACATAGTTTTGTTATAAAATCTGTGTTAACATTCCCATCTCTGTTAGGAATCTGCGGTATAAGCAAAAATTAAAAGAAAATATATGTTAAATAAATAATGCATCTTCTGTTATATGTAATTGTATAATATTTAAAGAAAACTATAATTTTTTAGTTTTGCCACAAGTATAAAAGTATGTTTATATATAGATTTACATACCATTAGTACAGTGGTAACATAGGGAGTTTTCAACCCACCTTCCTTTACTGCAAAAGTGCTATTCTGTAGTATTTATTGCGTGGTATGGTGATCGTGATCGATCTAATCTTAACTTTTCAAGTTTTTTTACCAAGTTCCATAATGATTAATTCCACCTTTTTATGATTCGCCTAATTTTATGATAAATATATTTTTCCCTTTAATTTATGTTACTTTCACATAAATATAATGAAATCAATGGTTTTTATTTCATTTTAATAAATTATGACTCTGAATACTTCAGCAAACCTTATCAATACCACTGTGACGCTGTCGATATGAATAAATGCATTTGTTTTAATAATTATTTGGACTTAAAAATTGTTGGGGTTCATGTGGATTCATACACATAATTTGTTTAATTTAGAAATATTGAATATAAGAATTAAATGAATTTCTTTCATTTGAATGTTTTAATGAATTTTGAAAAAAAGTATGAATATATGAAAATATTTATGTTCTAAATTAATGTAAATATATATCAAAGGAATTTTTGATATCAGATCTTTAGGAGTCTTATTAAAAATATTTGAGTCTAAAAATGTAAATTGTTTAACGTCGTTCAAGCGCGTGTACATTCATAACACACGTATATGATTGAGTTATACCATTTAAAGTTATTTGCGGATGCCTATAGGAAATTATAGACAGAGCCTCTCAAAATTTGGTTTGTAGTTTTCTGATAGCATAAATCTTAAATATACCAAATATCATGACAATAAACTAATGTACTTCAAAGTAATTTTCGGAAATGGGTCTGCATGTGAGGTACCGTCACTTGGGGACGATCTTTTTGAAATTATTCATGTAGATTTGGACTGATATAAAATATATTTGCGCCAAATTTATTAAAAATATTTTCACATCTTTAGAAACCTCATTGCGGGAGGACATTTTTACGGGAGTTATCTAAAATATTGGACCAATTTCAATAGACTTTGCCCTTTGCCCTAAATAACAATATGTTGCAAATTTCATAAATATCTTTTAAAAATTGCGTGTTCTTAACGTTTAGATGGAAAGCCAACTAGACAGACGGATTTACATCGTTAAATTCGCTCTGAAATTGAATCTCAGTCAAATGGATTGATTTAAAAATAGGTAAAGCTCCATTTTTTCGGTATGTTACAAAACTCAGCGTAATCGCAACGCCCCAAACATATGTGGTAATGTATGGCTTGTTTTAGCCTTAAAAACAATCAATCTATTGAATCAAGGAACAAGTGCACTTAATACAACCAGATATTAGGTATCAATTATCTAAAGAACAATTACAGCTAAGTCCACCGGGTATAAGCTAGCTTACTACTTCATTTCTTTAAAAAGATTCATTTAAAAGATATATATGTATATATTACAGTCCATTTCTCCTTAAACCATTAGGTAAAAATATGAATCAGATTTCTATAAAATAAATCGGACATTGAACGATTTGAACACATAACTAAATTACTGTGGATATGTTTACTCGAGTTTAGAAATATTTTTTTGCAAACATGAAGTCCTAGATCATGAACATATTTATATGATTTCATTTTTCTCCCCACATGAGAGCGGACACTTGGAACTGCAGTGATTATTTAGATTGATGAAGATAAAAAAATAGTTCAGTTTATATTAAAACATCCAAGCTTTAATTCGGCCACAATTCCCAATGAATCTCTTCAATATCAATACAAATATGGACAAAAATATTGGACTGGGCCTTTCAAGTCTCCACATTGCAAACTCATTGCAATATGTTTATTTCATGAACATTTAATGACTTCTGCAGAAGTTGCGTCAACAAAGAGGTAAAGGAGATCATTAAGTACTTCCTGTACTACTGTGGAAATTTTAGCTTGCATAACTTGTCTTAATTTCATGATGTCATTGTTGGAAGAAACCCTATTTTAGCGCTAAATTGCGTTGATATAATTCGAAATTAAATCGGCACTTTTGATAAATGTTTTAATAAAAATTGGCTTTCATTAAGTCGAATCAGGATTTGTGATAATTTTACTTAGACACTCCCATAGGTAGCACAACAGATTATTCAAGGATTCAAGTAAACTCTAAATTAGATGTCTATCTCCGTTTTGAGAGACTCTGTGTTGGGAAATCCCAACTTTCATGACTTGGCTGAATTTCGTGACGTCATCGTTGGAAAAATCTTCTGCTTTGTCTGTAGATCGAGTTGGTGTGATTTAAAGCTGAATAAGGATTTTTGGAAATTTTTCTTAGGCAGCACAGTAGGTCTCTTAAGTATCCAAGTGAGCTGATAAAGTCGAATTTAAGCTTTAAGAAATCATGATAGTCTCGGATCATAGATATAACAGTTCCATGTGCGCCTTAAAGGTTCTATTTAACAGACTTTCACATTTTTTCGCTAAAGGGGTTGGATTTTGATTTTACTAATGATCTCTCTTTGACTGACCTTATAGTCAAACATCCCTTAGGTATATCTACATCTTCTGACCACTAACAACAACAACATAAACTCATACCTTAAGCTACTTCCCTGCATTTAGGTTTAATAACTTTGATTATATTTTTTTAACTATTTGGAGCATATTATTTTGCCACTGAATTTTACAACATACCGCCAACAGCGACATCATAATCATCGTAATTTCCCATTATCTTCACCATCATCATTATATTCTTCATCAGTAATTATAAGAGTATCATAACCATACTGAGTGCTGGAATTTTGAAATTCTGTAAATAAGATTAACTCTTCTTTCTACACTCTCTTCTCATAGCAGTAGACCATTAAAGAGGTTAATACTTGTTTAGCGATATCATCTGGTTTCCTTTCCTTCCTCTCTATATGAATAGTTTTTCTGTAAGTTTTATATGAATAACTGTAGCAAATATTATCATTTTATGGAGTTGGTCACTTATTTACATTCTTTCTCTTTTTCTTTCTGAACAAACTTCTTGCATAATCCACATATTTTGTTAACTTTTACTATATAGACAATTTGAAAGCAAACTGACGACCATCATGCAGAGTTCACCAAAGATACATGAAGAGTAATAGGCAGCGAGACAGACTGACATATGGACAGACATTTTTAAACATGCAGAGCGACTGTCAATATTATAACATTAAAGGGTTCCGCAACATCAAGTGGAAACAGAAATATTTTTTTATTGTAATAATAATTTCTCTTGTTGTTTTTGTTCCTCTAACTATTTGAGTTAAATTATATTCCAGACATCCACAAAATAAAAATAGTTTCCATTCAGTATTTTTCTTATATTTTGTATGAAAAGGGCACATGTTTTATATATACAATTTGGAAAAATAATGTTTTTTCTTGCCATGTGTAAAAGGGCTTTAATATGAGATGTTTTCTGCAATTTCCTCAAGTGGACTTTAATTTTTTTACATTAAATTTACAACGTTGTAATGTATTATTGCATTTTCCTATATTATTTTCATCTCATGAAATAAATTATTCATAAGGAATGTTTTTGTTGTAATTTTGAGATTTTGTTGTATGTTTTATAAAAATGGTCAGTTATTTTAAATGAATTGTTTAATTAAAATAAACACACATATGATTTGTAGTACTGTTTAATACAGTTGAGAGAGGGGAAAATCCAAAATGAAAATGTTTAAAAAAATAAATCATTAAAAAATTTTAACTTAAGATGCAGGTAGTGAAAAATTTAATAGTATTATGATTATCGCAACCATATTGTTTTAATTTTATCTAAGGATCTATAAAAAAATTCATATATTTTCTTTTTTTAATACTCTTTCTTGGAGGTCCAAAAATTACCCATGATATCATAAATGTGCTGCAAAAGAGCTCAGATATTTTTCGGTGGGATATCTAGCACCGCAAAGAAGGGTTTGGGCAGAATTATTTTTTGGACTTGAACCAAGAGACAAATTTCATGTGTTATTTTAATAAGGTATTGTCATGGGCTATAAGATGGTAAAAAATGTTGGAATATGTACCTACAAAACCGCCCATGGTGTCCCTAAGGGTTACACAGTTGTAAAGTTATACTTCTCCGCTATTCATCTTTTAGTTTTCATTAAAAACAAACCAGATTATCAACACATTTGTTCCTAATGAAATCACTTCTACCCCACTGTCCTCGTTAATCAAAAATCAATCACATAAACCAGTTATAACTTAAAAATTGGTGAATATATTATGTAATAGTGGTCGATATGATCAGTCAAGAAGTAACATTTAAAATTCTTGAAGCTTAATATCTCTTAGACTATGAAAGATAGATTTGACAATTTCATATGAAATCTTTAAACCATGTTCAGATGAAAGAAAATTACTTATATTTATGATTTAAAGTGTTCAAAGTTGCTATCCTGTGGAGTGGTCCCTAAGAAAGATGTCTACTTAAAATGTGCCATTCCCGCTTTTACAGTATTTTAGATATTCGATAATTTATATTACCTTTGTATGGGAGTACCTTTTCCTTTGTTCCTACCCGTCTTATATTTTGATCAGTAAAATTAGTTCTTAAAAAAGGGATCAACATTTTCTTTGTATGGAGGCTACCTCTCCCCCTGAACCTATCCATCCCTCATTTAGCCTAGTAAAACAGTTTCTTGATAAAGTGGTTGGGACCAAATTCGGAAATTTTCGCTTTTATAGTTCTTTAAAAATTCGATGGTTAAGGCCACCTCTCCGTCTGATCCTATACGTCCTGCATGTTGTCCAGTAACACAGTTCCTTGAAGAAGTGATTGAAATCCAATTGGAAGCAGATAAAGAAACACAGATTCATTTTTATACATATAATTTTCTCCGGAGGGTCACTGACTACACCCTTGATCAAACACACCAAATGAACTCAGAAAGACATCAGTCCTTCATATGTGAACTTTTATTAAGATACCTTTAACGGTTCAAATGGGCACAATATGTATGATAGCACTAAAGCTACGAATAAGTCATCGTGAAAGAACTACAATTTCAAAGTCAGTGTTCTCTTCATTGCATTCGTACATTTATTTATGAGAGAATATTATTATTATTTTTGGACTAGAATTTAAATATAATATTTTGTGATCTCTAGTTATGCCTGTTTTCTATACAAAATCTTCTATTCCCTTTTATATTTAGTATTATCAATTTCTTTTCACTTGAACTTATATATATATATATATATATATATATATATATATATATATATATATATATATATATATATATATATATATATATATATATATATATATATATATATATATATATATATATATTTTATATATTCACTTTACTGTATCTAATTAAGTCATTTTATCTAAATGTTCAACAGACACTTCATTAACTTTTTCGATTCTTAAATTAAAACACTCAATGTTCTAATTAAACTTAATTAATCTTCGTCTCTTATTATCAATAAATTGATTGCAATCGCAATCGCATGTTCACAAAATTTGTCACCACTATTGTGAATACATGATGGGAAAGGTGGCACTTTTTTTTAATATTTTTCTATTTGGAATCATTTATTTGTACCTCTTTCATAACTAATGTCTATATGAATGAGATCTTTTATATTAAAGTGTTTTTTGCTATCACACATTTTAAAATGAGTGTAAGTCGACATGAACTAAAGATATGACAAATTTAAGTGAAAATGAAGAATATTTTTGAATATATAAGTTTGTAGTGAATATGAAAATTTTTATAAATTTCCCGTTACCCTAATCAATTACACTCCTTTTTACTTCATTCTTTTTCTATATATTTCTTTCATTTAAGTAAATATTGTGAAAATCACTGAAATATAAATGATGGAATTCAAAGAATTGACTTATTTGTTCTGTGGTTTGTAAATTTTCTTGAGTTTATCAACAAAATGTCTATAAATCCAGATGTTTGTCTCTTCAATTACACTTATATTCCCCATTTAATGACATTTAAATAAATGTTATTTCTGTATAAAATACCATGAATTACATTGTTTATTAAAAATTAAAATAAAATTGTAGTATTAAATATTTATTTAATGATTAGGGTTTCTAAAAATGTCATCGAAAATGTTGTTGTGGTCACAACAACAAAAATAACAACGATAAAATTAAAAGAGGTCAAATATAAATAATTTGATGAATTTTTTTTGGGTTTACTATTTTAGAAATTATTAAAAATAATTAAAATTTTGAAATGGAATCACAAATTTGTGTTATTTTTGTAAAGCACGAGATTTCATCATTTTAATTAAAATTAGAAAACTCTGCTCGTGCTTGAATAAATGACCTTTTCTATTATTGTGGAAGTTCAATTTGAATTGTAAAGATGAAAAAGTCAAGGGAAAAAATTAAAGAGTAAAATTAGTCATATTTTCTTTCAAAAGAATAGTTAACATTCTCCAGTTTGGAATAGATTATTTTCTCCTCCAAAGACTAATTTGTAGTCCTGAGTGTAGACTAATTTATAGCCTCGACTAGAGATTAATTTTTAGTCTTCAATAAAGACTATAGTTTATAGTTTTATTATAGTTTTATATTATAGTTTATAGTCTCCACTCTAGAGTTGATTATACTCCAACAATAATTTTAAGTTTCGACTATTGCCTAATGTATGGACTGCACTGCAGATTGGTTCACAGCCTCTATTCTAGAATAGCTTAAAGTTCCTACTACAGAGCAGTTTACAGTTTTACAATAACTATAAGACCCCACTATGGACCACACTATAGTCTATTTTATAGACTAGCAAGGTTTCAATATCCACCATAGTTTAGTTCATATTCTCCACCATTTTTTTTACCAATAGTCTCGACTAGAGACTAGTTTTTAGTCTCCAACAAAAACTAGTTTGTAGTCTAGATACGTTTATTGTCTCCACTTTAGAGTTGATAATACTCCAATCTCTACTAAAATCTAATTTAAAGTCCCTACAACGCAGCAGTTTAATACAATAATTAAAGCAACTCACTATACACTAATCTAGGTTACAGCATCCAGTTAATATTCTACAACTTATATCTCTTGAGACACAGAAGCAGAAAACTTTATAGTCTCGGTTATAAGCCAATGAATAGTCTCCACTGCTTAATAGTCTCTAATTTAGACTAATATAAAATTCCCACTATATATAAGTTTATAATCTTTGCCATACAAAGTGTAAAGGTCCACACTATAAACTAGTTAGACTATAGACTAGGTTATAGTCTCCATTCCAGAATTGGATTATATCCTAACAAAGTTTGCAATCTTGACTATAGCATAATGTATAGTCTTCACTACAGTCTGCTTTATAGTCCCCACTATAGCTTAAAATAAAGGCTTCACTATATACTAATCTTTACGATTTGTTTATAACTTCACTATAGACTATTTTATAATCCTTATGACAGATTAGTTTAAAGTCTTCACTAAGACTACTATAGTCTCCAGTATAGACTTAATTAAAATCTATAAATTGATTGCTATGTATTTTTATTACTGACTAGTTTAATGTCTCCACTATAGGACTAGTGTATAATCTCCGCTATAGATCTGTTTGTAGTCTTTATTAACGGCTGATTTACAGTATCCACTATAGACCGATTTATATAATGATCCGATTCAATTCCTATCTATAGACTTTCTTTATAAAATATTATGGATACAAGATCAAGTAGACGAATAGACGAAAGATGGTTATATCGACTTAAGAATAAATACTGGATCTATTGATATATATTATGAGAAATTTCATTTAAAAATTCATTTAACAACTCAATATTGCTAAAACCTTAAATCGTTTTGGACTTAATTATTAAGTAGCACATCTAATAAATTCATTTTTAGATTTTTATCAAATTCTTTTCCTTCCCTTCCTCAAAAATAACATAGAAAAATTCTTCTTCATTAACATTTAGGACACGCCCATTATAATCGTTTAAAAATAATTTCGTCATTAACACTTTATCATTAAAATTTATTAAAAATAAAAAAAATTAATTTCAAATTTAATCAATTAAAACTTTCAACATAATTTAACTGTTCTTAATCAAAGAAAAAGAAGAAGAGAAAAAACACACCCTTAACATAAATTTTATTTGTATCAAAATTATACAAAAAAGCAATAATTTATTATTAACATTTTTA
>PYHX02000158.1:80296227-80337258 GCA_004302925.2 Cochliomyia hominivorax | reverse complement strand
AAAAACGTAACAAAACTCAAAATGTTTCTGACAGAAACGTTGCTAAATTTGAAGGCCAAAAAAAATTTTTTTGAGAAAATATTCTAACTGCATAACAGATGACGAAACGTATGTTTTGGGAGATTTTTTGCAATTTCCTGATCACAATTTTAATGATGCTAATGCTCGAGGCAATGTTGATGGAGAATTTAGGACCAAAAACAGTAAAAATTTGCCAAAAAGTTCTTGGTTTGTCAAGTAATATGCAGTTGTTGAGAAGCCAAACATTTGCTACAACGGGCTCTAGAAATACCAAGAAAATAAAGAGCAGCATCTATTAATAAGACTTCACGTTTCCATTTATTTTTGGCCTTGGACTTGACATCCTGGCATAAGAACAATTATATGGTATTTGTACTTAGTGAGGCAATTTTTCAAACTGCCCGGAGTTAAGGCCTGTGAAGAAATATTGGGCTCTTGATAAAAGAAGATTAAAGCGCAAAAACTGTGTGCAGATTTTTAAACGAAGATGGGACTACCTGATTGAACAAAGTAACAAAATGCACTATAACAGTTAATTAGGTTTCCCAAAATTGTAAAAAATTTCATCAATAGTGATTTAAATTTAAATTTAATCGATTAAAAAAACAAATTAACTTTTATCAAATGTCTGTACATGATTTATATGGGTTAAGTTTTCTGATTTATGGACATGGTTAAGTTTTCTATTTATGGACAAGTTCCATTATATCATCATATTCAAATTCATCGTTATTTATTTTGATTTTATTAAATTTAAATATTTGATTTATTTTTCAAGAGAACGACGAAAATTCGATATATAATGTTCTTCACAAGCATTGTTTTTATAGAGATTTAAAGGGACCAGCGGCCTTAATTCATAGAAGAATTTTTGACGAATTAAAAAAAATATATTAACGTACGTGAACATTTTTAGAGAGCCACAGTCTATGCCCCTAAACAGATAGGGATATGTACTGTTAGAAATGAACTCGGAAACATCTCAGCTCTAATCAAGTGAAATTCCAGTAATACATAACGGTTCAATAGCTATAAAATTATTTCTGAAAATATTGATTTGAAAACACTTTGTTATGATAATGAAGGACATGACAATAGTTCCAGTATTAAATAATATAACTTAGGAATCTGTAGGGACTCTTACTTCTAAAAATCAACTCTAAAATATCTCAACTTTCACCAATTAAAATTTCATTAAGATTGTTTAACAGTTCAAAAGTTATAGAAAAATTTCGATTCACTGTTCCAGATCTGTTTTTAGTTTCAGTTTAAAAAAATACAACTTAGGAATCTTTATTCTCCAATAAAAACAAACAAACAATCTGGCCACTCTATACGAAAATATTAAACATCTGTTTGTTTACTCTAACGTTAAAGTGTTTTCGTCTGTTGTTTTCTTTTCATCAGTCACCATAATCATGTCAACTTTAACGGACGAAGAGTGGCAAGAATACAAAGTATGTACATTTGTTTTGACGACGATCGCTCAGATATATATATTTTTGTCAAACTGTCAAATACAGATACATATTTATTTTCATACACTTGAGTTTATTTACATTTTTGAAATAAAAACAAAAAAAAACATTTTCTTCTCTTCTCCACAATTTCCAGCAAAAACACAATAAAATTTATAGCGATGAAGCCGAAGAACGTAGAAGACGTGAAATTGTATGTGAACGTAAAAAAATCATAGAAGAACATAATAGATTATACAAAGCTGGACATGTAGCTTGGCCAGGAAGACTTAATTCCATGTCTGATTATACGGAAGAAGAACGATCAAGAATGCATGGTTTTCGTATGACTTGAACTTGAATGGTGAAGGGCAGATAAGAATAGGAACCTCTTAAGTTTTTTTTTTTTTGTAATTATTATTATTTTCGTGAACATAAACAACATATTTTATTTGCTTTTAGTGTTAATTTTTTATATTAGAAAAATTAAAGTGAAATTATGTGTTTTTATTTAGAAAATATACAAAACAACTAAAACGACTCGAATTTGTAGTTGTTATTTTAAGAGTTAATGGCGTTATATACAATAACAAGGGAGAAGATACAAATTACATGAGATACTTTTGGAATTTTAAAAGAGAAATATAAACAATAATAACAAGTAAGAAAACTATATTCGGCTGTGCCGAATTTTAAATACCCTGGAAGTTATAGCAAAATATGGACTGATATCCATCAGATACATTCATTAGCAATAAATATTATTAGTCACCATTATAAGACGTTTTTCAAGAAGACGGTTTATATATAGCAGTATTTCAGGAAGGGTCCTTGTATTGGAGCTATATCAAAATATGGGCCTTTATTTTTAGGCCAATTAAAAGTGTTAGAAAATTAATTGTGTCTAATATCAAAAAGTCTCTATTTAAGGTTTTTACAATCTCCAAACCATTTCCCGGTAGAGGTCTTATATGGCAGATTTATCAAAACAAGGTCCGAAGTTGTATAAATTGCTTAAAACAATAACCTATATTTAAGGCAGCTAGAGAAACAGTTTTGCCACATTTCAATAGAATTGCTCTATATTAAAGATTTTTATTAGCTTTAAACTATATTTTGTGAAGATACCTTCTATTGGAGCTTTATCGAAATATGGACCGATATTCACCAAATACGTATAAGTATATTAAAGACTACTAGAAAAATTAATGCGTCCAATTTCAGTAAAATTGCTCTATATTTAAAATTTTTATACCCGTTTTCCGGGAAGGGATCTAATATGGGAAATATGGGTAAAATTAATAACATATATTCAAGGCAGATTGTCTGGGATATAATTGTGCAATAGAATTGATTTTTATTTAAGAGTTTTATAAGCTCAAAACCTTCTCCGGAGAGTGGTCTCATATGGGAGCTATTTCGAAAAATTGTTCGATATTGGTTATATTAATAACATTTATTCATATTCAGATATAGTTGTGCTGAATTTAAGTAGAATTTTCCAATACTTAACAGTTTTAAAAGTTTTAAACTATATTCTGAGAAGAGGCCTAATATGAAAGAAGAGCGCAAATAATAGTTCCAAGACATTTTACTTTCTTTAGGTTTATTATATCAAAATAAATAGATGTGGGAAATTTCAGAAAATTATCTTTAAAATTGCGATCAATATGACAAACTGATTTTGGGGTGTATAAAAATTTTGCATATACATACTTTTTGAAGTTGTCTCAGATATCGGTTTATATCTCTCATTTTAACGGATCAATATAGCTGGTTTTAAAAAGCAAACAAAATGGACAAATTTCTTTGAATTCGGACAATTATTTTATGCGTGAGAATGTTTCCAACAGACAGGCGGATATAGCTCAATCGACTAAATTTTTGAAATGATACAATAATATATATACTTTATGAGATCTAAAATGATTCATTCCGAATGACAAAGTTAATATACCCTCATCATCACTTGTGGCAGTGGAGGGTATAAAAATGTTAACAGAAAACATCTAAAAGAGGGAGAGAGAAAGTTATATATTATTTTGACATTTAACCAGTTTAACTGTTAACTAACAGTAGTTGTAAACTGTTATGTTTTCAAATAACATTAACAAACACTATTGTAATTTAAGTATTTTACAAATACATTTAATTCAGCACTTCTGCTATTAGTCTCTGTTATGGTATTTATGTTATTTATACATAACACTGTTATTTTAACAGCCAGATTACAGTATAAATAAACACGTTATTTTAAAATGTTTTATTTAAATAAATTTATGATTATTTTTAATAAACTTTATACCTGTTTTTTTGGTTTAAACTCAGAAAAATTTTGATATGTTTTTGTTTATTAATATTAATGTTTACACACATACATATGTATATACATATATACATATATGTAGTTACTACATATTTGTTCATTCTATAAATGTTCCATTTATTATTGTTGTTTTTTTTTTGTTATTTTTTCTCATATCTCAAACAAACATCTATTTAACGCTTAATTTATATTATTGACTCTAATCAGTGATGTCTATATATTTCATCCACCAACAAAATTGTTTCAAAATTCCCAAAATAATTATTTACTTTTCTAATATTGTTAAGTACATAAAGACATCTTTTTTTTAAATACAATACGCAGCACAGTGGGACAGAATCGAGTTATTTTGAAAATAAATCCGTAAATTATGATCTTCTGCATCGATTTGCATTAAATTAAATATAATGATAGCAGAGGAGTTTGTCATTTTAATTTTGATAGTTGGGACCCAAATGGAGTTTTCATGGGCAGAGTTCTAGAGGTTCAGATTTGGGTAGCTCGAACATCCATTTTATTAAATTAAATTATAAACGTACATATTTATATATATATATATATATATATATATATATATATATATATATATATATATATATATATATATATATATATATATATATATATATATATATATATATATATATATAACACAAAGTTCGATTTACAAAATTTTTTCAAAGCCTTATACTTTACATACTTGTATACATACTTTCATTCATACATACATACATACATACACACATACATACATCCTATTTTATATATATATATATATATATATATATATATATATATATATATATATATATATATATATATATATATATATATATATATATATATATATATATATATATATATATATATATATATATATATATATATATATATATAAAATAGGATGTATGTATGTGTGTATGTGTGTATGTATGTATGTATGTATGTATGTATGTATGAATGAAAGTATGTATACAAGTATGTAAAGTATAAGGCTTTGAAAAAATTTTGTAAATCGAACTTTGTGTTGTGATCTTTTCCAAATTCGGGGGCGGGAAGTAGCTCTCAAATAATCGCCAAAAATTCATTCATGATGTAATTGAAAATCAATTTTATATAGTCTAGATAGTATTTACAATTCTGTACAAATAATGCCTTCACATATATTAGAATATCTTTTAGTTTAAGAGATACTTGCACCAAACTAAAATTTTGAACCATTTTCAGAGTTGATTTTTTTCAGTTTTTAATTTCGATGAACTCAATTTGGGCCCAAAACTAATTTTTAGATATTTCCTGGATTCCGATAAATTCTAAACAAATTTTGCGTAAGAACCTTATATATAAGTGTGTTCAGTAAAAGGCCGATCGAGATATCGTAATTTTTACTATATTTAGTCCCCAACAGTTGTCTATCGAATCTTGTCCGGAAATACCGTACATCATTGAATTCGATGGCAGAGCATTTAGAAATTGCGCTGGTTTGGGTGCACGCTCACAATACTAATCAGTGCAAGTTGGAGGCTGATGACCTGGTGAAAAGAGGGGCATCACAGATAAATACATTGATTGTCTGTGTGGTTCACCACTTACCGTTTGTAATGTACTGAAGATGGGTTCAATGCTATTGCGCAGGACAGTTGGAATAATGAATCCACATTTGTCCTTACCAGAACGATTTGGTCAAGTTTGGATGGGGCTTAAACTTCATTCACACTCAAAATCTCAAGAAGTCTTTAGAGAAATAAAGTTGCTGCGGTATCTTGACCTTATCTCTGACATTTTTCACCATTTTTACGAATTGAGGAGAAGGAGGAAACGATTTCTTTTCTTATAATTCTCCGTCCAAAGAAACTTACGATCGATCGCGTTTCTTTAACTGAAGCACGATACAACTTCCGACAGATTTGGCTTTCTTTTACTTCCCATGTCGTAGCTCCCATACAAATAGAAAATATAGATCAGTCTAAACTTTCCTATATCCGGAATATATTGTGATTTAAAATTACAAATTATGAACTACATTCGTATTCGAGAGGGGAAATAGTGTCATTCATTCCTTCGGTTATTATTAATTAGAAGAATTTTAGGTTTGTACCTAGTGCACACGACGAAAGTAGGTCCCAAGGGTCCGGGAGTTCAACATTTCACGTGTTTAAAAATAGATAAATTATTCGATATTATATGAGTAGATTCTACCAGTTAAGTTGGAATAAAATTGATTAAAGTAAGTCCAAATATCTGTTAGTCAAAAAACCGCAAACGGTCAAATATTAAATTAACAAATTTTAACTCAATTAAAGCCTTCAAAAGTGAAAATTCGAAAAGTTTGCTGACGGACGGAAGTCTTTATTAAGACTGGTGCTGTGTAAATTAAAAAAATGTACAGTCGTTTAGTTTTCTAAAAGTCACAATCAAACGTAGATTATTTTTTATATGTACAGATAATTATAGCTTTAATACCGCTACTCACGTGATATTTATAGTTTAATCACAAATCTCTATTTTTAAGTCAACTATTTAAAGTTCAATGCCGCAGACAACTCATAATTAATGAAAATATTTAAATTAAATAAATCATAATATTTTTGAGAGAAGAAAGAAAAGTTGATAGTACAAATTAATACCAATATCGGAGATTAGAATGGACCAACATTATTAAAGCGATTAAACATGGATTTTCAGTATCAAATGATAAAATAAAGATAATAATTCTTTTAAAAATTGGTAAAATATAAACGAGGTCACCGATTACGATTGGAGAGTCACCGATTACACCCTTGAGTGAGTAAGGAACTGTACTTCGCCAAATAAACTCGAAAACAATTCCTCACTAACCATATGCAATTTTATTCGGATATCTCTAAACTGTAGAATTATTTCGATCGATACCACGCCGAGATGCTTCTCTATTTAGCTTTCAAACGATATATAAAAATTTCACTGAATCTTAAATACCCTCCACTAATAATTGTGCCGAATTTCAATAAAATTATTTCAATTTTAAAAGCCTTTTAAGTTTAAAGTTTTTGTCCGAGAACGAAACTTAAATGGTAGCTGTACCAAAGTACAGCTGCCAGATTAATAACATGTATTACGGAATTTCAACAGAATCGGTCATTATTTACTAGTTTTATAAGGTCAAAAATGGTTTTCGGGAAGTGGACTGTATGAAAGCCGTTTTTCGGGAAGGGTCGTTATATGTGGGAGCTATATCAACATGTGGACCGATATCAATAAATTAACACCACATATATATAATAGTAAGAAAATTATATGTGGCAAATTTCAATAGAATTGGTTCATATTCAAGAGATTTAAAGCTATGAACCATATTCCGGGTAGAGGCGTTATATGGGAGCTAGGTCAAATACTGACCCCAACACAATCTTGTTTCTTTGGGTTTATTATTGTATCAAAATAAATGTAAATGGAAAGTTTCAATTATTTTAAAAATTGCGATCCACATGATGCAGAGATTACATGTACTTCATAGGTTCTGAGATGATTCCTACTTGGTGTTACATACGGATTGACAAAGTTAATATACCCTCATCACCACTTGTGTTAGTCGAGGGTGAAAAAATATATTTAAAATAAAAAAAATCCTTGTTTTATCCTTTTGTTATTTTTATTTTTTGGTTTTACGATTTCAAAAAGACTTGGACTAAAAAAAATAGGACAACAAAACTTTTAAGACGATAATTCAACATTTAAATAAAGAAAGAATAATATGAATGTATTTTAAACAGAATATTTATTTATTCTTTTGTATTTTATATTTAATTCTTCTTCTTTTAGCTAACGGCTAAAGGCATTGTCCCGGCTCTTCTTCTCTTTCACAATTTGGCAGTAAATTCTATTTTAAAATCCTTCTCAGTTTTTCAAGATTGTTCGACAGACATGTTTGACATGCTTTAAATCCATTTTTTTGGACAAAGATATTTGTGGTTTGGTTTTGTTAGAAGGAGAATAATTGGTTGTAGTGGTTTTCCAATACTGAAATGCTGCTAAAAGCCAAGCGACTCTTAATTTCGTTTAAGTGTACAGCTGCTACGATTTTAAAGGAGAAGAAGGGAACCTTTAGATTTAGAGCTTTTTGTGTTTCGATTCTTGGCGGTCCACCTTTGTAAAGTGACCCTATTCCCAGTAAATAAATTCGAAGGTCTTCGAAAGCAGGGAATTAACATAAAAAGTGAGGAGGAATGGTGTTCTGCTTCTGTTCAATTTAACAACTCCTTCAAAAATCGTTTACAGAAAGACCCATTCTAGCTGCATGTATTCTAAAGCGAAAATGTCCACATATCGCATCAACAGAATTATTAAGATCTTGATTAGATATGATGTAAATGCCCCAGCCAATCTTGGCCCTGATTAATCCCGCGTCCGTGCACTTAGACCAGCGAAATGTTTTAATTTTCTGCCATCCTTCTCGAAAAAGATTCAATATCGTTAAGACACCTGTTAGGGACTAATTTCCAGGTTTGCTATCGGTAAAAATAACGATATCTCGATTGTATGTCCTATAATGCCTCAGTCAATTGGTGCATTGGGTGGATTGTGAAGGATTGTTTCTTTTAAGGCTCCATGGAATACGATTTTAGAATTCAGTTTTTTTCGACTCTTCACTAAAATCATCATTCCGGTAGAATATTTATATTGAGTCTATATGAAATATTGGACCGATCATAATCAATTTTAATAGGCATTCTTTTTGGGGCAAAATAATAGCACGTGCCAAAATTTCATTAAAATTTCTTCAAAACTGCGAGCTGTACTTTGCGAATAAGCAGTACATGGACAGCCAGACTGACTGACGGACGGAAGAACGAACGGACATGCTTAAATCGACTCAGAAAGTGATTCAGGAAGTCGAACTTAGAACTATTTTTTCTACCACCACCTATGGTGGTGTAGGGTATAAATAATGTAATTTGGTTATGTTGAATGGTCAACAATAAAACTGAGTTGTTGTTGTTGTTGTTGTTTTGCATGCATCATTCCACTCTAATGTCATTTCATTTGAATTTATAGCTAAAATCCTTCAAACACAACATCAATTCCTTAAAGGCTTTTTCTTTCATATTATTTTATTTTCCTTTTGACAAAACCCCAACAAAATCTTATAAATTTCTTTGTATCCTTTTTTGATAAAAAGAGGAAAAAAATATCCTCTTTTTTATATTTATGTCTTCTTAACAATTTCATCAAATTGTGTTATTTTCTATTTATCTTTCTTATTTTCTCAATTTGTGTATTTGAAACCAGATGACATTTTATTCATTTAAATTGTATCCTTTCGAGCTCTTTTCTCTTCTCTATTTTTTTCTTTATTTTGTTGGTTTTCAATATTTTATATGCAAATACAAGATCCTTTTCTATATATTTATTGTATTTCATATATATAAAATTTATTTCTGTTTTTATACATTATTTTGTGATACATATGTGATATTTTATTGTTATGGTGAATAAATATGGCATTTAGAAATTCATCCTTTTGAAATGTCTTAGAAACTTATTTTCATCTTTTTCGTTTTTTAAGTTGCAATTCTCCTTTTTTTTTTTTGCTTGTAAATTGTCCAAAATAAAGGAAATTGGAGTTTTTTCTTCAATATTTTGTATTGATAGTTTATTGAATATTTATAAGCCCCCTATTTTCTGTACAATTGGTCAGATCGAAGTGGTTTGTATACCCTACACCACCATAGGTGGCTTAAGAATCATTTCCTGAGTCGATTTAACCACATCCGCCCATTCATTCGGCATGTAAAGCTTGTTCGCAAAGTACAGCTTGCAGTTTTCAAAAAAATATCCTTATAAAATTTGACCCAAGGACAAATTGGTCTATTGAAATTGGCTATATTTGGTCTATTATTTCATGTAGGCCTCATATAAATATCCCCCAGCATGGGGTTTCAAGTCCATAAAAGTCTTATGATATTCTAAAACCATGTGAAAATTTATACAGGGATCATTTTTTCTGATAGGTCCCATAAAACCTTACGCACATATACGTGGAAATTGTAAAAATATTTAGCACAAAATTATACGAGGGTCTACCATAATTATTTCTAACACCCATCTAATTCTACAGAAAAAATTCATTTTAAAACGTTTAAATTTCACAAAAATTTTAGTATCAAAATCCATAGCACACATAAGCATTAATAAGAAAAATACATTATACGAGGGCAATTCATAAATTTTTCGTAGCAGTCATTTACATTAACAATGTGATGTAGGGTATAACATAGCCGGACTTGACTGATTATGAAATTCCAACGGTATTAAGTATACCGTTGGACTTAGGATCACTTTCTGAGTCGATTTTATGATGTACGTCTAGCCGGAAGGCTGGCTTTCCATTAAAATATTGTGAACAAAATTCAAGCCGCAGTTTTAAAGATATCTAGCCCTCATACAACACTTAATGGGGATTTATGGTCACAAAAGTTCTAAATATAAAGCGGTTTTAATGAGCTGGCACAAATTATTGTTATCATATTCTAGATCGATGTGCCAAGTTATAGGAGGATTGCTTCATTATTTTTTCATAGGTCTCATACAACCCCTCTACCAAATTTCACTTTGAAAGGCCTTTAATCTCACATATACGTTTGTGTTAAAATAAGAATTGATTAAATCAAGACAAATATCAGCAAATATCGATGTGCCAAATTTTACGAGGGTCGTTCCATAATTTCTTCTAGCTCCTATATAACGCCCACAGAAAAAAATCGGTTTAAAACCCACAAATACCACATGAATATTAGTTAAAGTGTTAAAGAAATTTTGAAAAAGTACTATAAATTGCCTTAGTTGATTCTTATGCAATGGAGGCCTTATATCTTCGTGAACTCTAAAATTTA
Source organism: Cochliomyia hominivorax (assembly GCA_004302925.2). Taxonomy (NCBI): domain Eukaryota; kingdom Metazoa; phylum Arthropoda; class Insecta; order Diptera; family Calliphoridae; genus Cochliomyia; species Cochliomyia hominivorax. The sequence continues at coordinate 80,326,582 of PYHX02000158.1, read as the reverse complement.
TTTTCTCTGTATACTACTATAAAAAGTACCAAAATATAATTGTTTACCTAAATGGGCCGAATTTCAAAAAAGTACCAAACACTTGTCAACATGTTTACTACAATAATTACAATTAGTACTGATTTCGTTTTTCCCTTTTGGTTTCGGAAATGAAAGGCTACAGATTTTACATCCTAAACAGTCGAATTTCAAAAAATTCCAAATCTACTTGGAAGTCCAAAAATGTACCATAAATTAGTATAAAAAGGATCAAAAAAGTACTAAAAAATTAACATAAAATCCCTTCAGTTCATTCCTATACCACGAGGGCCATATATATGTATAGACAATTCCTTATTATTTGGGACTTTATACCCTAAAATGTTCATGTTTGCTTTAATTATTAGAAGATCTAAAAGTATCCAAAAAGTATCTCAAACAATGTATCTTTAATCCAAAGTACCAAAAAATTCCATATTGGCTCAATGATTTAAATAGGTTTTGCTTTTTGGTACTTTTTATGACAAAAGTGCCAAAAATTCTTACGTTTTCGAATTCGGATTTTTAGAGTACCAAATTTATATTTTTTTTAAATATTCAGAATTTTATTTATAATTATAACGCATTAAAGGATAAAAGGGAAAAATAAATCAATATACAGTTTCTACCCCTATTCACCCTAAGTGGACCCAATTCCAAAACAGTACCAAACACCAGTCGGCTAATTTTTGAAGCACTGAATTTTTGTTCATTTAGAAAATAAAAGATTTTATTCTTTTTTTTTTGTATTCAAAAACCGAAACCGGTAACCGGTTAACTGGTTTTTTTGCATTTCGGAAAACCAACCCGCTTCGGATAATTTCTATATTTCATATAATAATATTTATATATTTCAAATTATTTATATTATTTCAAATTATTCGACCTGCCCGTTTTTTTCAGTCGGTTAACCGGTTTTAATTAAAGGCATATTCAGCTGCACTTTTGTGAATTCCACCATAAACGAGAACATTCAGTGTGTAACACGAGAAAAGTACTGTATGCATTCTTAGATATCAAACTCTGAGTCGATTTTGCTATGTCCGTCTGTTTTAGACATCATAACATCCATAAACATAATTAAATGAGATTCTGCAATATCCACTTTCTAGGTTAAAAGGTCTAACCTATAACTTGGACAAATTCAGTAACTAAAGAATGAGTTTCGGTTCGATTTAAGTAAAATTAAAATATTAAATACGATACCAAAAACTACCTAAAACTTTTTGACCTCCCCACCTATTTATGACATTAAAGCCATTTCACGATATAGATTTTTATTGGATTTATCTAAATTTCATATAACTAATATATATTTTCTATAAATTGATAATAATCAAACAAAAACCGGTTAACCATTTTCGAATACATTTTTCTTGAAAAGTCCATTTTTCGAATAACTCGAATACCGGTTTTCTGAAAATGTCGTATTTTGAATGCACTGGTTATAATGGACGCACAGCAGTAAACATTTTTAAACAGGATATTGGAGTTAGTACAGATAACTATAGTATTTAGATATATATAACTATATATGTTGTATAATATTCGTTAAATTCGAACTTTAGGGTTATCACAGATATCAGTCAGTATAACTTTTTTATTTAATAAAAACAGTTTAGCTGAATTTCAACAGGAAACTTGTAAAGACAACAACAAACAAATAAGGTCAATTTCATCTAGGGCAGACTATTTATTCTGGACTCACTTAGTTAAATTTATTCAGATTTTCATTTGTTCCAAGAATATATAAGCGCTACCTAACTAATTAGTTTGTAGTTTTTTAGTTTGTAGACGTTTTAAATAAACTGATGGCCTCAATATTAAAAATATAGCGATGAGTTTTAATCATTCCCATGATTTTTTTCCAGTTCTAAGTATTCCGATCGAGTTAGAATTACCGTAAATGTTAAACGCTTTTTTACGAAATTTTAAACGATAAAAAATATTTTCATTATTCTTACAAATATTTCTTTTTATTACAATTTAAATTCATATTCATCATTTAATTGATGTGGTGGAAATAATTTAACCAACAAAACTCACACACACACTCACACACATAATAAAATAAAAAGTTTTCAGCAAAGACCAAAAGACCTAGAAGAAGTATTACAAATGATAATCTAAAAGTAGCAATAATACATAAATATGAGTATAATAAAAATCACTTAATCGCTTCATTTAAAAAACGCCCCTTTGGCACGTCAATACACGAAATATATTACCAACAACAGCAGCAGGAACAGAAGCAGGATCTATTCTACCACAATAAAAGAGAAAGAGAGAGAGAGAGGAAAAAATTCCAACCCATTTTTCTATTATTTACAACAAATAACAACCAGAATGAATTCAACCATTCAAACCAAATCCACCACCCAACCATTAAATCAAGAGTGAAATACGTACAAAAAATAAACAACAACAAAAACAAAAACAATATCATCATGCAACTTTACAACTTTCAAACACATATACACACACATACATTCATTGCTACAAATACATTTGTATAGAAAACCATTTGAAACGTTGATACTTGTAAATAGTGGCCCGAATGCTAAATGAGTTAAAGGGGAGTTCAAAACAGTGAAAATATAGAGAAAGAGTGAGGTTAAGGTGAAAATAAAAAAACAGTTAGTTCACTTAAGCGATTGTTTGTAATTTAACCCGTGCAAACCATATAATAGTCATTGCATCCAACAAGAAAAAGTTTTACGATTTTGTTGTTGTTGTTGTTGCTGTTGTGTGTGTGTGGAAAATCGACATTATACTCACGCGATAAATATTTTGATGATTTTAAGGATGTTGCAAGAACAGGGGCGTAGGAAATAATTATTTAAAAATTAAAAGAGGAAAAGGAAATAAAGAAATTTCGATTTTTTATATTTTAAACTTCTCTTTTCTCATCTAAAGGCTCCATACAGTTTTGAAACTTCATCACGTTGGAAGGACTTTATGTAATGAAAAAAATCATAATCATATTTATCCACTTTTAAACGATATCCGGATGTGATCTTAAGTAGATTAAGAATCAATTCTCAAACTGACTTGCGATAAGTTTCGTATGAACTTAAAAATCACTTCCGCGGAATATTTATATGAATGAAAGTGGAATAATGAATCTTAGCCATCAATAAAATAAGTTGTTGGACCAAAATAATCACTTATGTCTAATTTCATCAACTTGGACCTGCTTTTTGACAGACAGATATCACACTTTGTGTCTTTTTTGTAAATAATTCTTGAACTTTTCGACAGTTTAAGATCTCTTAATGAAATTTCAGATGATTAGAGCGAATTGATTTGGAGCACTACAAATCGTGTCTAATATCAAATAAATATTTTATTAATCTGATTAATATGAGTGACCAGAAAAAAGTACGTACTAAATATCTTTAACAAACCCCAATTTGATCCTACAATCCGGGGAAAACTAAACAAAATTCACTTTTTTCAGTAAATTGCTCACCCTGCAGTTACAAGAGGTTTGACCCGCTACAGATTTTTTGAGCGGGTCGCTACTAAATGTAGCTTTATCAAGGAACTTTTTTTGACGATTAAGCTTTGACATGTTTTCCTCCTCGAAAACCTAAAGGAAAATATGTAAAATTTAACGAAATTTCGATAGGGCTAGCGGGGAAGTTGTTTCCTCTAATGACCTCGAATTTGCTTTTGTGTATTAAGCAATATTTTAGATTTGTTTTGGACCCGAATAGACCCCACCAAGTTCAAAACCTGTCCAAAAATTGGGTCAAAATTTTACTTTGGTCTAAATATCTCTTGAACTATAAGAGTTATCCCACGCATGTAAGCGTATTTTTAAGAGAATTATAAGGATCATATGTATGTAAAATATTTTTATATAAAATTTGTTATATTTTGGTGAATTCAAAAAAAATCATCATACCCGAGATGACGATCTTTGGAGATCCACTTCCCGCAATCAGGACCCATTAGAATTATGTCTTTCTTCAAATCAATTGGAAAACAACTCAAGAATGTCCGTGTAAAATTTCTTAAAAAAATATTTTATAGTTTCAAAGTTATGAAATTATTTCCAAAAAAGCGTTTTGGGTCCACTGTTTGTTATTTAACTGTACTTCAAAAAGTTGTCCGCTGATAAAAAAAATCCTTGTTCAGGTGGAATCAATAACCATATGATATTCCTGGTGAAAATATTTTTTATTGCGAATACTCAAGGGATGTTGAAAGATTAGGACCCAAAAGCAGTAAAAATTTCCAAAAAAGTTTTTGGTATGGCAAGTGATATGTGCTTTTGCGCAAAAGAATACTTATTTTCCATTTATTTTTTTCCCTGATTTGGCATCCCGTCACTATGGTCAACAAGCCCTTCAGTATTAAATAAACAAAATCATCCAAAAAGCCCATAGCTAATATCAAATATCTAAATGACTAAACCAATATTTATCAAATTTGGTTCCAACAACATTCTCAAGGAACTGATTTACTGCACGAAACGTAGGGCTGATAAGACCAGGGAGAGGAATACAGCCCACTAAAAGCATATATTGATTATAGAATATCTTAAGTACTATAACAGCGAGAGTTCTCAAATTTGGTACCAACTACTTCCTCAAGGAACTGTTTTATTGGTCAGATGTAGGACTGATAGAACTAGGGCGAGGGGTACCCCTTAAACAAATCATAAATTGATCATCTAATATCTAAAGAACCATAACAACGAGAGTTCAAAAATTTAGTCTGAACTACTTTTTCAAGGTACTCTTCTTCTGGACAAAAGGTTGAACAGATAAGAGCAGGGGGAGAGGAACAAATAATATATTCAAAACATATTATAATGAACCCTTAATGTTTGCAAAGAACTACGTCCTAATTTTTTTGGCAAATCGAAGTTTGCCGGATCTGCTAATATTTCTATTAAATTCTTAAATAATTTAATTTGTCACAGATTAATATTGAAATCAAAGATTTATTAAAATGAAATTTACCTTTTAATTTAAAATAAACTTCCATAATCGATTAAAAACACTTTTATTTAACACTTATTCACAAACACTTTCTATATTAAGAAAACAGGCCATATTTGAGGAATAAATAATTTTACTCTTAAATATAATTTTCTCTTTTTTTACATTTTTCTCTTAAAAAAAACTTGATTTCTTTAATTCCTTCTTTTACTTTAATTTTCTTATTTTTCTTCTTTTTTTTGCAAAAGCAAAAACAAAAAACACATTTGCACTTATTTTGCACTTAAGATTTTATTTTCTTATTTCCTTCCTTCTTTTAATACAACAAACACACACTCGCGAGTCGCGACAACCGTTTCCACCAGATACACACACAAACGAAAAAATAAAACAACAACACGCAGCCGCACAACAAACTGCGCTGCTTTTCACAAACAACTTTAAATCACAATTTTTTCCATTAATTAACATAATTTTTGGAAACTTTTTTTGATTTTTCAAAAAATAACAATTAAATTTTATTTATTTCTTAAAATTATTAAATTTTCAACATTTTTTCTCACTTTAAATTGATTTCGAAACATAAGAGATTTCACTTTTTAATTAAAACGTACGCGCACCGTTCAAGAAACAAAAAGAGACTGATGGGAGTGAGAGAAAGGAAAAGAAGTTGTTAAGAAAGCTTTTTATGTAATTTTGCCAGTGTTGCCAATTCTCGAGCAGCCAAGATTTTTATAAAATAAAAAAAAATTGACACAAAATTTTAAGTGAAAACAAAAGTAATCAATTTGTTTAATTGAACTATTTAAATAAAAAAATACTGTTATTTTTTCGTAAATAATAAATTTATATATTAAAAAAATAAAATCATCTATTAAATCTTCATACATTTCTTGAATTACATTAGCTTTATGACATGTTTCGTCATTATACGTTTTTCAAAAAATTATCCTTAAGTTCGTCTTATTGATCCAAATTTTGGAAACCGACTTTTCAATTGATAATCATTTGAATACCCTACACCACCATAGGTGGTGGGTTTTTAAGATGTCTTAATGAAATATGACACTTAATATAATTTTGGCCCCAAGACGATGCCTATTGAAATTGGTTATAGGCAGTTCAATACCTTCATATAGGCCCCATACAAATGTTATCGGAATGGAATTTTTAGTCCATAAAATTCCTAAATATAAAACGATTTTAACCTAATTTAACCAAATTGCAAAAATAAGTCTCATTATATTTTGAGTTGATGTGCCAAATTATACAGGATCGGTCTACTATTTCTCATAAGTCCAGTTTTCTTAAATTTGTTATACTTTTGTTTCTAACTTTTCCTACTTAAACACTTTTCAAAAATTTTTCGAATGGAAATTTGGAATGAAGTACATTTAACATAATGTTATGAAAAATTTCATTTTAATTTACGATAGTTCTTCGCTTCAACTTAGAGGTTGCCTCAGATATCGGTCTATATGTTTAAATATTCTGAACTGATATTGCTTGTTTTAAATAGCAATGTTCTCAGGACTATAACAAACACTTAGGCCAAATTTCAAATTTGAGCTCTGTCAATTAGTCTGGATGTGAGCGTGCCAACAACAGACAGACATAACTAAATCGTCTCAAATGTTGATTTGGTGCAAGAATATATATGCATTATGGGATCTGAAATGATTCGATTTTAGCGTTACACAAACTCTGATCACCACTTGTGGTTGTGGAGAGTATAATCACTTTATTTTTAATTTAATACAAAATTTTCTTTAGAGACTGATTAACCTCTAGTTCCTTCCAGAGAATGGTATATAACTCTAACCAAAATTTTCCTTTTTAAAGTATTTTGTATACACTTTAATGCGCTCTTTGGTGTACTTTTAGCGAACGGCTAAATTGAGCCACTAAATGGCGAAATTGGCAACACTGAAAATAAATTAAAAAGGAGCTTTTCATAGAATTTAATGTTAATGATGGTCAAGTATATTTTTTTGGAACTAATTGATTACTGTGGTCCCAAAACGTTCTTTTGAAAATTATTTTATAAATTATTCAATGTTTTTTTAACGAAATTTTAGTTATTTTCCAATTGATTTGAAATAAATGGCATCTTTCTAGTGAGTCCTGGGCCTAGAAATTTTTGTCACATCGGGTTAAATTTTAAATATTTCTTAAACTATAAAAGATACACTTTCTACTTTCATTAACTAAGATGAGCAAATTCAGAGTTCAGCCACCCGTCCACTGGTCCCACTTCATGAAAAAAATATTTTGTTTTTCCAAAATGACAGAAATTTTTCCCAAAAAATTTTGGGCTCATGTGCCCATGTAAATAGTTTTTTTATATTTAGAGAATTTTAAGGAAAATCGATATATATTTTTAATCATGTCATAAATGAAATGTTGGCGATTTTTATACCCTACACCACCGTAGGTGATTGCGATAATATGCGTTTGTGCTGAAATAGAAAAAATGGCGTTACACCCATCTTTAAGTATACCGTTCGACTAAGAATCGCTTTCTGAATCGATTTCGGAATTCTTGAAATATCTTGATGAAATTTGGTACATATTATTTGTTCCCAAGAACGAAGCTTATTGAAATTTGTAATGTTCGGTACAGTATGAGGTTCTAAGCTAATAAAAGTCCTAAATATAAAGCGATTTAAATGAAAATTTTCACAAAAATAAATCTAATGATATTCTAAACCGATTCGCCTATAGGATTGGTCCATTGCGTCTCATACAAGCCCTTTTCAAATATTATTTTGAGGGGCATAAATTTTACAAATACGTCAGTATCGCAATAATAATTTAACAAATGAAGTTAAATATAATCAAAAGTCGATGTGCAAATTTGTGCGAGGGTCAATCCATAATTTTATGTAGCTCCCGCATAACCCCTCACAAAAATTCTTTTCAAAAAGCATAAATATCACATAAATGTTAGTTTCACAATAATGAACCACACACTTAAGAATAAATCAGAAAATAAAATTACACGAGGGTCGTTCATTACCTGTTTGAAACCAATATTGTGTTGTAGGGTATTTCATAGTCGGGCTTGACCGACGATAACATTCTTACCGACTTTTTAAATTGTTCCACTCAAGGTGATAAAATTTGGAGTTCCAGCAACTGTCCCCTGGACCCACTAGGAACTTGTGCTTCAGCAAAGTAATTTGAAAAACACTTCAGGAGCGCCCGTACAAAATTTAATTTTTAAATATTGAAAAGTACCCTTTAATACCCTTGACCGTCACATTAAAAACCTCTAAAAGCTCCTTTCTTATTTGCTCTCTCAAATTACCACTTTCTTCCATGAAAAGCTTTCTTAACAACTTCTTTTCCTTTCTCTCACTCCCATCAGTCTCTTTTTGTTTCTTGAACGATGCGCGTACGTCTTAATTAAAAAGTGAAATCTCTTATGTTTCAAAATCAATCTAAAGTGGGAAAAAATGTTGAAAATTGAATAATTTTAAGAAATAAATAAAATTTAATTGTTATTTTAATGAAAAATTAAAAAAAGTTTACAAAAATTATGTTAATTAATGGAAAAAATTGTGATTCAAAGTTGTTAGTGAAAAGCAGCGCAGTTTGTTGTGCGGCTGCGTGTTGTTGGTTTATTTTTTCGTTTGTGTGTATCTGGTGGAAACTGTTGTCGCGACTCGCGAGTGTGTGTTTGTTGTATTAAAAGAAGGAAGGAAATAAGAAAATAAAATCTTAAGTGCAAAACAAGTGCAAATGTGTTTTTTGTTTTTGCAAAAAAAAAAAAGAAGAAAATAAAAGTAAAAGAAGGAATTAAAGAAATCAAGTTTTTTTAAGAGAAAAATGTAAAAAAAGAGAAAATTATATTTAAGAGTAAAATTATTTATTCCTCAATTATGGCCTGTTTTCTTAATATAGAAAGTGTTTGTGTGTCACAAAAATTAATTTAAGGATTTTATAAGAAAATTCAAAAGTAAGTTTGATTTTAAAAGTAATTTTTTATATTAAATTATTAATTCAAGAAGTAAAACCTTTATAGTTGTGCAAGGATGACAAATAATACCCAACCATGTATAATTCCAATATTTATTTGAATTTTATGCGAATTTTAAATAATTTCTTTGTGTGGTTGTATGGCGCTATTGGAAAATATAGACCAAGCAAAATTCTGAACAGCGATTTCTGTTCGTATTGATTCTAATTAAACCCATGAATATTTCAGATATAGACATACTAAAGTGATATGCGGAAGTAGGTTTTGTATGGGCGCTATAAAAAATGATGGTCCGATCTTCGTAAAGTTTGGAATATAGTTTTTAGGTATTAAGGGTTTTTGTAAGTTAAAACAAAATTCCGTGTGAACATTTGAATGGGACCTACATTAAATAATGAATCGTACAAACGGCTTAACTTTTTGGTCTGTTCTAGTTTAGTTCTAGTACAGTTCGAGTTCAGTTCTAGTTCAGTTCTTGTTCAGCTCTTTTTCAGTTCTTGTTCAGTTCTTCTTCAGTTTTAGTTCAATTAGGTTTCAGTTCAAGTGTTAGTGTACTTCTATTTCAATTTAAGTTCACTTTAAGTCTTTGAAACTTTTGAAAATCCCACTTTTGCAGACGATCAATAAATCTGTATTCCATGGATCAAAACGAAAAATAAACAGATTTTGTGATTTTTAAATATTTAAGTCGACCTCAGGGTGGCACAAAAGGACTTTTTGCAAAATGTATTCAAAATAACTTTATTTCAGTATTCTTGCAAAATTTTATCTGTTCTTATCGATTGTAGCGATTACTTCCATTTCCAATGTCTTAACTCAATATTCCCAGAAAAATTTAGTTCAAAAATTTTTTTTCTAAATATTCTGACAAACTTTAATTTGAAAAATTTAATTTTTTGACAAAAAAATTAAATTTCCTACAAAATATTCCCCTTTTCACCCTTCTCGTCTTCTGCGGCTCTGCTAATGATGATGAGTGGTTTAAGGGCAAAAATGACTGACTGCTGAATGAATGGTTGAGTTTATGGCTGAATGACTGACTGACTGAACGACTGATTGTATGGTTATATATTCTATACGTGTGTGTTAGCAGTTAGTTGGTGTCTTCGTGTGGTTACATAAAAACACGTGGTCCAGCTCACATGAAGGTATTAACGCGTAACAACGATGCATGATTAACCTTGAAGTGCACAAGACGAAAAAATAACAACAAAACACAATATAATACTCAAAAGAGAGACAGACGGACAGACAGATTGAAAAAAGGAAAAACTGTCGAACAGACAGACTTACAAACACGAACAATTAGATGTTACTTGTCTTGATGATGCTGTTCATATGTTTGTGTAGAATATTTCAAGGATGTAAAGAAAAGGGATGGAGGACCTTAACTAAAGCAAATTTCCACAATTGATGAAATGCACTAAAACATGCAAACTGTGGTTTCATTTGCTGTCTTTACACTCTAATACAGAGAAAAAAGAGAGAATTTTTTTTATAACTTAAATGAATTCCAAGTTGCAGATGGGGTTTATAGGAGTGTCGATTTAAAAATTATTCAAAATATATATTGCAGATATTTTATTTAGGTCTTTTTTATTACACAGTTGAAGATCGTGTTCAGTTTTAATTCACTTCTAGTTCAATTCTAGTTCATTTCAAGTTCAGTTCTAGTGAAGTTCTAGTTCGGTGCTGGTTTAATTTTAATTCATTTCAAATTCATTTATTGTTCACTTCTAGTTCAGTTCTAGTTCACAGTTGTAGTTCAGTTCTAATTCAGTTATAGTTTAGTTCTAGCTCAGTTGTAGTTCAGTTGTAGTTCACTTCTAGTTCAATTCTAGTTCAGTTCTAGTTCACAGTTGTAGTTCAGTTCAGGTTCAGTTTTTATAATAAAATATTGAAATATTTAATCGTATTTAAATTCCTTTTGAACCTCCACACTTTCTTATCGCTTTTTAATTCTTCCATTTTATTGAAGTTCGTTATGTTCTTCTCTTCCTTTTTATTTCACCTCTACTTTTTAGTTTGAGGTCAGTCACTCTTTAGTTTTAATGTGAAAAAGTTCATGCCATTAATGTCATGTTCTAAAAAAGGGTTTTACATGCATCCTTATTCTATACTTACATGAATGTGGATGTGCAATGTGGCTTCCTTTACTGGCGATACTTCTGTTTGTCTGTGAGTATATCCTTTTAAATATGTTTGTGTGTTTAATTTTAACCATCCACTCGTTGCCCATCTTTTTAGCCATCAAGCCAATTTTTGATTTTTTCCCTTTTGCCTTCAGTTTATTGTCTCGTGCTCGTTTTATTTCTCTCACAATTTTAGTCATTTTGTTTGTTTAGTTGTTAACGAGTTTTTTTTCGTCCTTTTTTATTGTCCGAAAAAGGATTTTTTCATGTTAAAAAAGGATTTTAAATTAAATTAATAATGTCACGTTTTTTTTACAACAAAATTTGATAATTTTGGGTGCAGAAAATTTGGAATCAAATGAAACTCCTTTTTTAAATTTCATAGATTTTTTAATCTGCTGTGTATTTATAAATTCCTAGGATTTTTTGGATCCTTTTCCAATGGTCATGGTTCAATGCAAAGTGTAGAAAAATCGGTTTTTTGAAATTATATCCATTATTTATCAACGAAATGGATTTCGGATGAGCTTCATATTTCAAAATGTTAGGAAGATATGGAACTGAATCTAAAAATTTGTCTGTTATAATGCAGAATTTATATCAAATAGAAAAACTTAAAATTAATTTTTAAACTGATTCAAAAAGTGATTCTAAACCGAAAGATGGTCCGTTGCAAACTCCAGCATAAGCGCTTAATACTTGATAATGCATTATATATATTTGCTATATATTTAAAAAATCTGTAATCGGTCTAATCTTTTATAATGTCAAAGTGACTTATATTTTGAAGAAAAGAATTTCTGAAATGAGTTTCTTTTCGAATTGGAATTTTGGGTATTTTTGAAATATTAGTGGGAATTTGTTTATAGTCCTTAGTTAAGGATGGTTTTAAGATTCTTGTACTTAAATCTTATGATAATATTTTTTATAATTTTTTTAGTAAAGTTAATTTAAAAAAATCATAAAAATTAGAAATTTTAGGTTTTTTTTTTTGTCAAAATTATAGAACAAATTTATTTGTAATAAAGTTTAATGTAAATTTTATGACTCCAGTGGGTGCCTTTCCAGTGCCATTTAAAATTAACTTTAAATTTGTTTGCGTTTTTATACCCTTCACCGGACTTGGTCAGAAGTTTATATATAATTTTGTCACAATTTTCGACTTAGACTTGAAATCAAGTATATGAAGCCGACCTATAGTTGATATATATGATATGTATATCAAACGATTGGAAATGCTTTCGTGAATTTTTCTATTGAATTTTAGGGAAATTGGTTCATAAATGGCGCAGGTATTAGTAGAAAACTGAAGGTACCTCAAACTTTTTTTCTGTTTTTTTGAAGAATCAATAAGACTTGGAGATTTAATTTCAATTAATTTAATTAAACGTACAATTAGTTTCGGAGTTGTGGCCAAAAACACATTTTCCGATATGGGATCTATAGACTTGGTTATGGCACTGATTGATTACTACTTTTTTTTCTTAGTATATTGATTTTTCAAAATTTTCTAAACGGTAAATAGTCGATTCTTTATTTTCCTTGTGGTTGTTGTTGGATATCTATCTATCCATCCCTCTATCTATCTATCTATCTATCTATCTATCTATCTATCTATCTATCTATCTATCTATCTATCTATCTATAAAATAGAAAATGTGTATATATGTATGCATGTATGTATGCATGTATGTACGTATGTATGTATGTATGTATGTATGTATGTATGTATGTATGTATGCATGTATGTACGTATGTATGTAAGTATGTATGTAACGTATAGACTCTCAAACGGCTGGTCCAAATTTGATGAAATGATCCCTATTTCCCCGAAAATTCTGATAGGACCAGGGGAGAATTATCGCCCATACAAAGCAACATTTTTTTGGCCACATGAAGTTTGCCTGGTCTGCTAGCAATAAAAAATAATGGCTTTGACTTTTTGAGCGTTCTATTTAAGCTAAAGGCATAATTTTTATTAGCAAATCGGAAATAATTAGGAGAATTTTTAAATTGACAACATCACAGTAATCGATCCATTAGTTTCCAATTTATAGGCAAAAATGCTTTTTCCGATATTTTAAACTTCCCATAAGAAATATGGAACAATTTTAATGCAGAAAAATATCTAGTTTTTTCTAAATTCTGATTTTTCAATTTTACAAATCGGCCCATAAATGGCCGATATAATAATTGCTCTTATATATGGTTATACTAGTATCGTTTTAGTGGAAGCGAAAACTACTAGTGAATAAAATTTTGTAAGCATATTGAGTGCTCTAGATATTATGAAAGCGTATTACATTAAATTACAGTGAAATGTTAAGTCCGTTGCTAAAAAAAAACCATATAATCATAGGTGAAGGGTATAGAAAATTCGGCACGGTCGAATTTAACACTTTAACTTGTTTATTTTTATCCCCTCCACCACCACAAGTGGTGAGGGTATATTTAGTTTGTCATTCTGTGTGTAACGCCAAGAAGGAATCATCTCAGACCCAACAATGTATATATATTATTATATATAAAGATCAATTCTATTGAAAATCGACACAGTTATTTTTCTTATTGTATTTAATACATATTATTTATTTGGACAATCTCGGTACTATAGATCCCATAAAAAGGCCTATGTTTTGATCTTATACAACTAGTTTTTTCATTTTTGTTGAAATTCGACTAAATAATTTTTTAACTTCAGTATATGTTACTTATTTGACCAATATCAGTCCATATTTTGCTGTAGCTCCCTCCCCGGAAAAGGGGTTTGAGCTTACACAATAATTCAGTAAAGATCAATTCTATTGAAACTCGACACAATGATTTTTCTAACTACTTATGATACATACTATTAATTTCAACAATCTCGGTCCAGTTTTGAGCCCATAAAACTCGTTAATAATCCTAAAGTTTATGTATATTGCTATTCTGACCAATATCGGTCCATATTTTGAGCTTATAAAACACCTAAAAAAATGGAAAACATTTTTCTGTTTTTAATACACATTAATAATTTGACCATTCTTGGTCCATATATTGCTAAATAAGGCTCCTAATATTTTTGACCTTAAATAACTAGTAAACAATGACCAATAATTTGACCAATATCGGTCCAAAATTTGCTATAGTATCATTGCTATAGTATCATTTCGGCATATCCGAACCTTATTTGTTTTTATTTTATTTGTCTTATTCACGCCATCAAATATTCTTAGTGCTACTTTATGTAGAATATTTCTATAAATGCAGTTGTGTAAATTTCATTTAAAAAAATTACCAAAATAAATATTTAAATTTTGCTGAGTTTTCTAATTTAATCAATAAATTTCATAACATTTAAAAATACTCTATGGAAATTCTCTGTCCGATCAAGAAAAGATCGAAATTATTATCATTTTTTTTTTTTTTGAGAAATTGGTCGTAAAAGTAAAAGTTCACCAAATGTGGTTGGTAAATTCTTTAAGAAGGAATAAAATTATGGTGTTCAGAATCCTATCAAGGGAAATAAAAAATTTACAAAAGGACGGATTAAAAGAATCATCCATTATTAATAATGCTATAGAGACTAATAAACTTAAGTGCGTTTATAGAAAAAATACCATTAACAATTTTTAGTTAAACTCTAAAATTTAGTTTAAAAAATAAAACGAAATACAATTATAGACGTTATTGTAAGTAAAGCCCGTCTATGTAATACCCTACACCACAACGTTGGTTACAAATAGTAGTTACGAAAAATTAATAAACGAACCCTCACATGTTATAATATTTTGATACTAAAATTTATGTGAACTTTATACTTTTTAAAATTAATTTTGCTGGAGGGACCTATGAGAAACAATGAACCGACCCTCGCATATTATGGCACATCGCTTGTGAACATCATAAGACTTATTTGTGCCATATTTCGTCAAAATCGCTTTATATTTAGGATCTTTGTTTGTAGTCAATTTTAAAAGGTTTCGTCTTTAAGACCAAAATAATTATATGTACCAAATTTCATAGAGATAATTTAAAAAGTGCGACCTGTAGACTCATAATGTTTCTGAACAGCCAGTCGGACAGATATCGTTAAATCGACTCAGAAAATGATTCTGATGCGTACGGTTTACTTAAAGGTTGGGTTAACACCATTTTTTCTACATATTACAAACATCAGCACAAACGCGTAATAACCCAAACACCTACGGTGGTGTAGGGTATAAAGAAACCCCAGCTGTAAACATGTTTTTCGGTTCAAAAACGGTTTAAAATCAACTCTGAATTGGTAGATGTTCATTATGGCCAAATTTAGAGGGTCATAACCTCACTTTCATAGCAGCAGAGAGCAGAGGGCTTGTAATCCTCTGAGTCTACTCGAAAATACCTCAGCTTTAGATTATGATAAATTTCGCTTAGACATCCACAACCGTTCAATAGTTACAGAATTATTTCTAAATCAAATGTTTTAGAACAATTGTGAATCGGTAAATGTTTATTATGACCACATTTGGAGGGTCACTGACTCGGCTGAGTATCTGTAAACATCCTAGTTAACTCGGGAACTTGACCGCTGATAGAAAACCTGATTCAGGTAGATATAATAGTCCACACGATGTTTCTAAAGCCAAAATTGGTACCAACACTTTCGGTAAGAATTCCGTCGTACTAAATAGTCCAATGCTCGGACAATTTGATACGAAAAGTTTAAAAACATTCATTAATCCAAAATATCTGATAGTCAGCCTGCTAAAAAATTAATGGCCAAAAACGGAAGTTGAGGTCAAGTTTTCTTAAAAAATATTCTTGCTACATAATGAATAACTAAACGTATGTTCTGGCTGTTTTTAGGCAACTTCCTGAAATTTATGTTGCTAATTCTGGAGAAGCCAAACATTTGTTACATCATGTTTACCATGTCCTTAAGTGGTGCAAAAAACAATAATGTGATATTTCTTTCAAGAGATACAAATCCGCTAAACTGCCCGAAACTTAGAATATTTAAATTTCACCTGTTAAGAAATTCATTATGGCAAAATTTTGAGAGTTACATACTCACTTCCAGAAAAGCCGGAGATCTATAATCTCTCACGTCAACTCGAAGACACCTTAGCTTTTATTGTGTTAAATTTTGCTATGATACCTATAATAGTTCAAAAGTTACAGAATTATTTCCGAAACTACTTTTTGAACAACTATGAAATGGTAAATATTCAATATGGCCAATTTTGAAGGGTCACTGTCACTTGTTATCCTTCCAATCAACTAGAAAATACTTCTGCTTTAATTATGTGAAACTTTGTTAAGATATCTACAACGCTTACGATATTCCTGGTTAAATCCTTAATAACCTCTTGAAATAAGAAATCCCAAATTAATGTTTCATAATTTTTATTAAGTAAATTTATTTTATTAAATTTATTATTGCACATTTTTTATTTAGCTTCTTCTTTTTTTTTTAATTTTATTGATTTTTACTACTAATACTATTTAATTATTTTAACATTTATTGTTTTTGTTGTTATTTACTTTAAAGTTTTTATTACGTTATAATATTTTTCTGTCACTTATTTGAATACTAAAGTTAACATATTAAGAAGATTATTGTTTTTATTCCTTTTTAATTCACGTAATATTTAAAATTTTATACAAACTATTTAATAAATATTATTATTATTTAATATTTAATATTTATACTATAAAATAAGTTTTTAGATTATTTAATATTCAAACATAAAGACAACAGTTTTTGGTTCAATTATTTTTGTTTCAATTAAAAAAAAAAAATGTGAAAAATATGGAAATAAAAAACAATTAAGAATATTTTATTCGGCCATGCCGAATCTTTAATACCCTTCACGTGTGAAGTAAATACGTTATGTGTCGTACAAACACACTAACAAAGTTTAAGTTTTTCTTAAATATATAACACAGGAACACTTAATGAATCATAAAATTAGTTATATATTTGACTATAACTATTTTCTACTGAACCGATTTTCATTTTTGGAATGGTAATGAAGTACATATAGCTTAATGTTATGGCAAAATTTCATTCTAATTTGTCGTTTTATATTTGACGAAATTTTTTAGCTTAAACTTAGAGGTTGCCTCGGATATCGGACTATATCCTTTAATATACTGAACCGATTTTCCTGTTTTTAAATAGAAAAATTCTCAGGACTATAACCCATATACAGGCCAAATTTCATTAAACTCTGTCAATCATTGTTTATGTGAGCGTGCCAACAACAGACAGACAGACGGACAGACAGACGGACATAGCTAAATCGACTCAGATTTTGATTTAATGCAAGAATATACATACATACGAACTGACAAAGTTAATATACCCTCTTCACCACTCGTTATGGTGGAGGGTATAAAAATCTAAATAAATTAATATTCTAACAAATGTAAACGATTAGAAAAATATTAAAATAAAAGTTTTTTCCATCAAATAAATCATAAATGCGGAAAACATAAGTTCTTTATTCGAAAAAAATATATTTTTTTGTAAATTTAATTTAAATTCAAATTGCAGAGAAATAAAACGCTTAAAGCAAAGTTATTTTTTCATTATTTCTAAATTCAACGTCATCAAATATCATCATTTTCATGCTCATCCTCTTTATCTTTTCTCCCTCCTCTACCCAGCGAATTGTAAAAGGTGAAATGACGAAAAATCGTCAGGAAATAAATCGCGAATAACAATTTTGTTTTTTTTCTTTATTAATAAAATAAAAAGGAAAATAAAAGAAAAAAACGTTTTATTTTTATAATAAAAATACTTGATGAAATGAAATTCTAAAAAAATATTAATATGAAATATTTGAAATAAAAATAAAGAGATTGTAAAAAATAGCCAAAAGGATGTTAAACAAAATTTCTAACCATAAACTACAGGAACGCCAAAAATAACACTTTAAAAATAGAAATTTAAAAACACCTTAAAATAGGCAATACTTTTTTACACAAGCAAAATAACAGGGGTAGTTTTATATGCCTCTCGAAACATGTTTCACCCTAAACTCTATTTCTTTCAAAAATCTTCTTTTTCCCTTCACTTCTCTGCAGCCTGTTGCTGGCCATTTAATACACCACTTAAAGATGCACTACCAACCACTCCTATACCTCCCGCTGCTGCTGCAGCTGCTGTTGGTTCCATAGTATACATATCTCTCAACAGCCTCGATATTGGCACATTTCCTATTGTTTCCTTAAAAAATAAACTCTCTATAGTACAAGCTCTTATGGTTCTCAATGAAGGCAACAACAACAATAAACGTCCAAATCGTGTAGCTTGTCTGGGATATCTTAAACGTACATGATCCGTTAATATACATTGTGCCTGATCTTGTAACATTTCCACCGGTTGTATATCACAGAGACCAGGTACATCGGGTGTAAAAAGTGCTATAGCCTTCATACAACCAACTTCACTGCCATCGGGTGCTATTTGACGAAAACGTATTAGTACATCTTGTATTGTCTTGATTTCGGTTTCTGTGATTTCATCTTGTGGTAGGCGTTCTTTGATCATGGGCGAATCGAAAATGGGTGCCAAATCGAGAGGTGTAATCCATTGAGCGAGATTGAGAAGGAATAGTTCTTTCCAAGATTCCTAGAAAGAGATAGAGAAAGGGAAAATATTGTTAAGGAGGTTTAAAAGTATTTGGATTAGATTATTAGCTTTTTTCACTATGTCGAGCTTTCTTTTGCTTTGTACTCAAAAGGAATCTGATTTGGGTCGATTGTCAAAGCGGAAAAACGTCTTGTCAAGATGTTTCGCGTAAACCTTCTAGAAATTATAATTTTCTTATGAACTTTATACTTTTATAAAACTTTGAACTTGGTGAAGTCTTCAATTGGAACTATCTTTGGAACCTTTTGCAATTCAATTTTTATATCCTCAATCTAGTTAAAAAGTCTCCTCGAAGATCTAAAAACTTTTTTATAAAATCATATCTGAACCTTTGAACTAAGTCCTCCAATCGAATATTCTTCCGAAGCTTCTGCGATTGTGAATGGTGTCTCTTGAACAATCTGTTAAGTTTGCTCCATAAGAAACTTGGAATCCAATGCTGGGATTTGAGAATTTTTCAAAACAATATTTATTAATTCTGTTGCGGATTATTCGCAAAGAACATTTGAATATTTGAGATGCCTTAAAATTCTGGAAACTAAGTACTTCACATAGATTTAACAATAATTCGGGGAACACTTTCCCTGGCCCTATTCTTCTGTCAGTTTTCGGTAAATAAGTTTTAAAGGAAGCGATTGGACAGTACTTTTGCTTTATGTGGGAGGTACCAGGACCCCTGGTATCTATCCTCTCCAAATTGTTTTTACCAGTTGTTAAAGAAGATATTTATATTGAAAAACTTTAGACTTAATAACTCCATAGAAAATTAATATTTGCTATATGGGCGCTCTTTTTCCTGGTCCTACTTCAAAAATTAATGTCACTATTGGTATCTTTCTGGGAATGAACTCTCTATAAATCTCAAACAAACCCAGGTACTTTTTTTGCAAGCTAAATGTTCGATAGCAAGAAACATGCTTTCTGGTCCACAATACTAATTTGTAGTTCAAATTTTTTTCATTACTTCCTTATGCAGAGGGTGGGTTCCACAGAGCTAATTAAGCTAATTAACAGAACTGTTGCAACAACCAAAATTGATATCTTTATTGGTTCTGCACTGTTCTAACATCGTGTATCTTAGAGGCTGAATGGACAAAGAAATTGTACAGTTAATTCGCTTATTAAAACATCAAGTTTAAGCCCATTTCGATTAGAAATGAACTCCTTATTAGTCATATGGATAATTGTATTTAAGAAATTCTGAAACTCATATTCCCAGATTGGGTTAAAATCCTCAGGTAACCTTTACCAAACCTAAGTTAATTACAAATATATGAAATTTCCCCAAACATTCGCCCAATGCTTTAAAAGAGGCTTCAAGTAAGACTCACCATAATGCTCTCTAAAAGAGTCGTAACTTCTTTGATTATTCGAAGTTATATTTTTCATTCTTTTGGATGCCAAAGATGAAAACTTTAGGAATAATTTGAACTAATGAATCGCGATATTTGGGGACGATTTTCCCGTTTGCGTTCTCTGAGAGAAAGAGAGTTTTTGATGAAAGGATGGAGTTAGGTCTTGTCTCTAAAGAGACTATTTGTATTATGCTTGTACTACACCTTGTATTATTTGGATTGTATTGTATTATGTCGGAATTCGACTTCTATTTCCCACTGAGTAAGATCGAAATGAAGGTCCAAATTGTCTTGGAATGGAGGTAAATGAGGATCTAGTTAAAAAAAGGCCATTAAATTTGGGAAATGAAACTGAATTCCGACATAGTGAATTGGTCGAAAAGAAGGTATCAATGGTTTTAATTTAGAATTATTTTATGTATTATTGGCAACCTTTCCAATAACATACCGTCCACCATAACTCCTTTAATTCCTTTTCAAATTAAACAACTTACCTGCAACAATAATATTTGATCACTCCTTGACAGTGTTTGAAATGGCATCAAACATTTCACCCAGCGAACAGCCATAAACAATAGACGAGCCGTTGTCTCTTGCAACATTTCCCAGGATAACAAACGTGAATCCAAACCAATTAATTGTTGTGGCAATGGTGGAAACAAATGGAATTGTGTACTTGATATTGAATGATTTCCTGACATTTATCGGGACTTAAAAGCAATTCAATGAAACCATTTTGTCGTGCAGCATATAAAGCAGCAGCAGCATGTGAATGTTGACTATGAGAATTGGTGGAAGATGAGGATGTTGTGGAACTAGAGGGAGGAGGAGGTGGTGGTTGTAATACTGATGATGATAATAATTGTTGTTGGTGTTGTCCTGATTGTAGTTGAGGGGGACATGAAGTTAATGTAGATGTTTGTTGGTGTTGTTGAGCAACTAAAGGTAGAGATGAGGAGGTTATAGGATGTGTGATTAAACCAATATGAGGGTTTGCTTGTAGGGATATTGATGCTGCTGTTGTTGTTGTTGCCATTGGCGAGGAAGAACGTTTTTGTATTTGTGTAAAGGCTGTTAAATGTATTGGTGATTGAGTTAAACGCTGAGGTGGAGAGGAAGAAGGTGAACTGTGTTGTAGATTTAAATTACGATTGTTATATGATGAATTGTTGTTATGCAATTGATGATGACTCAAACTAAGAGGACTATTTAATATAATGGGTGATTGTGAACTAGTTGTACGATTGGTATCTGTGGGTGATAGGGGTTCTTGCGGTCCAGGAGAATTAGAAGGCGATAGAGGTGGTGGTGTTGCCGAGGGAGTTTCAGTTTCCACATTTACTCTAGGCGACTCACTACCCAACGAGGAACGACCACCCACTGAGGATATTGATTGTATTGAAGCTGTTGGCGAGGGTGAGGAATAATTTTGATTGATGGTTTTGTTATAGAACTCCAAACTGGTGGTACTACCGGCTCCAGCACTACCCGCTGAGGAACCATCTCCACGGCTATTAGTTAAGTCATAAGTAGGCACCACATTTGAGGGGGTTTGATGATTGAGTGATGACAAGTTGTTGGAGGAGGTGGAAGTGGGCACTATATTGTTATTAGTTGCCACTAAAGAGGCAGTAGCCGCTAAACCAGGTAGTTTACTGGTTGCTTCTGCTATAAGATTATGATGCATTTGTGGCAGTAGATGAGGAGGGAAGGGTAGATGAGGTGGCCCTCCTCCTGTGGCATTGGGACCATGTCCTGGATGATGGAAAGCTGTAGGATGTGGTGGTCCATGAAATCCGGCTGCTGGATGATGTGTAGAAATGTGAGAAGTATAGTTAAAAGAAGCTGAGACATTTGTCACCAACGAAACCGGCAAATGGGCAGCATGAGCATAAGGACCATGGGGATGACCTGCCAAACCATTCAAATGATGATGCGCATGATGATGCGCCGGATGCTGATGATGCAGTTGGGGATGTAGTTTAGGTTTTCGTGGACCCCTTTCATGTTGTACCGCTAAAATGAAAATGAAAGGCAAAATCCGCTATTAAAGACAATTTCCATATGCTAAGTTCTCATCTAAATAAAATTATTTTCAAATTAACTTATTTGTATTTTATTAAATCATCTCAAAATCGTATTTATTTATTTATTTATTTATTTATTTATGTTGTTAAAAAGTAGATTATCACAATTATCTACTTGAATAGATTTTGAAACATTTGCCCTTTTTTTGTTTTGAAAAATTCCTTTCCCCCATTACAATCAACCAAACAAACAAAAAAAGAGGGTTGCTTCTTTCTTAACATCGTCGTCATCAAAATTTTCTTTTCCAAAGCTGACTTTGCGCAAAAGAAGATGAAAATCAAAGAAAAAATAGAAAGAAATTTGCTTAAGAAATTTCCAAAATCAAAAGTTTGTTAAAGAAATCAAAATGGCGCTGAGGTTTGAGTTTTTGATTTTTTCACTGCTTTTGCTTAAACTTAAAAAGGAAAAGTTTCTTCTTCTTCTTTCCCATTCCATCACAAGTTTTATTTTTAATTTTTATTACTTAAATTTGCATACGGGATGTTACTTTCACAGGGTGGAGGGTATGAAATGTATTTAAGACATTTTCCTAATTTTCATTTTTCTTTCTTTTTTCTTCCTTTTTTTCTTCCTTTTTCTTGGTTAGATAAGTAATGTGAATTAAAGAAAAACAAAATCTTTTTGACAAATAAACCGAAAAAAATGTTAAATTGTTTGCGGGTGAAAAATCAAAAACGGAGGAATAATTTAAAAGAGATTTTTACAGGAAGGAGAATTCATCGAAATTAAATCTTTTAATAATCAATTTACGGTAAATTTGTTGCTTGGTGCGCCATGTTGACAACACTGTCTATAAGATTAAAACAAAAATATGAAAATATCTATTGCCTAATTTACAGGTTAAACGATTAAAAGTAAATGTTGCCTACCCCCAAGCTAAATCATCAATAGATTATAGTTAAGTTCTAATTAATTTCCAATTCAGTTCTACTTCAGTTCTAGTTCAGTTTCCAATTCAACTTACAGCTCAAATTTTATTTCAGGTTCCAGTTCAGATACTATTTTATAAACTAGTTCAGATTCAAGTTAATACTATAGTTCAGAATTTTGTTCAGATTCTGAACTTATATCTGAATTATAATCTAAGCTTCTGTCCAATTTCCAGATCAGTTTCTAGTATAGATTTAAGTTCAGATTATATTTCAGATCCCAGTTCAGCTTCCAGTTTAGATTCTGGTTCAGCTTTGAGATCGGATTTAAGTACAAATTCTGCTTTAATTTTTAGCTCAGTTCAAGTTCGGATTCAAGATCAGATTCTAGATTAGATCCTAGTTAAGATGTTAATTAAGATTCAAGTTCTGTTTCACTTCAGTTCTAGCTAAGTTTTAGTTCAGTTCTACTTCAGTTCTAGTTCAGTTCTAGTCGGGTCTGGTTTAGTTCTAGTTCTACTTCAGTTCTAGTCAGGTCTAGTTCAGTTCTAGTTCAGTTTTAGTTCAGTTCTAGTTCTAGTTCAAGTTCAGTTCAAGTTCAGTTCAAGTTTAGTTCTAGTTTTATTTCTAGTTCAGTTCTACTTCAGTTCTAGTTCAGTTCTAGTTCAGTTCTAGTTCAGTTCTAATTCAGTTCTAGTTCAGTTCTAGTTCAGTTCTACTTCAGTTCTACTTCAGTTCTAGTTTAGTTCTAGTTCAAGTTCAGTTCTAGTTCAGTTCGAATGTATATTTTATGTTAGTTCGCTGTAGTAATAACTTTAACGTTAAGACATCTGTTGCCTACTTTTAGGCTGAAAGATTAAAGATAAAACAATTTAGCTAAAACTGACATCTTGCATTTTTCTTAATATCAAGTTTAAAATTAATTTTCATTATTTCATATTTATAAATTGACTTTAGAAAAAACATATTTAAATAAACTAAAAATAATAATTTTAAAAATCTGTAAATCTTAAATTACAAACATCTTTTATTTGTGTTTTTTCTCAATTTTAGTCAAATACTATATTTTATTTTACAAACTTTATTATTTATCTGTGAGTAAATCTTTATTTACTTGAAAATATATTTTATGCTAAAATGTTAAAATGCCATAATGTTCATGACGATATAAATTTCTAAGAAAATCAACCTTAGAACACATTTAAAAGTCTTGTTAAAGTGTTTGGTAAATAAATATATATATATATATATATATATATATATATATATATATATATATATATATATATATATATATATATATATATATATATATATATATATATATATATATATATATATATATATAAGTTAGTAAAGCATAGCATATATTTAGGCTTATAAGCCTTTATTTTGTATGGCATTACTTTTGTTATTGTTTTTCTTGTACTCAAGATAAAACAACAAAATAATGTGTAAATTTTACCCTTAAGCTTTAAGGAAAACTTAAAGATTTTGGGAGAAATGGAAGATAAAGAAATGGTAAAAAAGAGGTTTTGTGGTGTTAGACCCAAAATTGTGGTTATTGTGGAACAAACTCTTAAAGAGATATAAGATATTTTTAGGTGTAGATAAAAATTTATTAAAGTTAAATTTTAGATTTTTGTTGATTAAAAAGGAGTTGAATATTTTTTGAATTTAATTTTATTAAGTAAAATCTTTTTTGCTGAAGTTTAAAAATTTCATACTTCTTGCCATAACAGAAAAAAGCCTTAAAGCCTTTTAAAAATCAAACATTTCAATTAAGAACAAACATCAGCAGACACTGAAGGAAAAAGTAAAATTCTGCTGCAAAAAAAAAGTATAAAAATTGTTTCCCAACAAGAAAATTTAAAAGCAGAGAAGAAAGAAACTTTTGACTCATCAAAAATTTTTTATGCAAAAGTTTAAGGAAGCGTGACAAAAATATCAAAATATGAGCAAAAAATGTTCAAAAGTCTTAAGGCATTTTTTAAAGCTTAAAAAAAGTATAATAAGTTTTACACCAAAAAACCAAATTATACTTTCTAACAAAGTTTTTTTATACTAAAAATTGGAAAAATCATTTAATTGAATAATTCTTAAGCCAAAAGTTGTTATAATTACAAGGAATCAATTTAACACAGTTTTTTTTTTCTTATTTTCTTAATAAATAATTCCTATTTCATTAAATTCCTTGTCTAAAACTCCTTAAAATATACTTCCATTTCTCACTTCTTTCCTTCACCTAAAAGTATGCTTTAAACAATATCATTTTCCCAATATAACTTTTATTATTCTTTCTAAAGGTGTGAATAATGTCAAGTGTTTTCTTTATCCTTTCATATTCACATATAAAGTACAAAAAGTCTATCAGTTACAAAAAATAAACATTTTAGTCCTCCTGTCTCTCCCCCAAAAAGAACAATTACATAAACATCAAACCCATCATCATCATCAACAGCATCATCAACATCTAACACTTTGTCTTGTCTCGTCTCTTGTGTTCAGTAACCCGTTTTCTTTACATACGACTAACATACACGATTAGCAATGGATTAAAATGTCACCCCCTCTCTAGTGTGCTATCAAAGTGTTACATATGTGTGAGTGTGTGTAATTATTTATTTATGTAGATATCAGTGTTTTTCTCCCTCCTCAATTTAATTACCCCAACAAATAAAAGTCACTATGATACGCCCTCTCGATATACACAAAGGTTGTTAATATATTTTCAACTCAACTACTACAGGGGAAAGATACAGTTAGGGTATTCCTTTAAAAAAAAATACAATTATGCGATACTAGATTTTAGACCAAATTCTGGATCGCATCCTATTACAAGTCCATTTCTGATTTTAACGCAGATTCTAGTTCAATTTTCATTCAAACTATATTCAAGACTCTGGTCCTGATTTCAGTTATGATTTAAGTTGAGATTATATTTCAGAAATTTTCCAGTTTCTAATTCCAATTTCAGATCAGCTTCTACTTCCAATTTTAGATTTGATTATCGTTAAGAATCTACAGTTTTCCGGTTTTGATTTCCGTTTAGATTCTAGTTCAGATTTTAGTTGTGATACTTATTCAGATTCTAGCTACGAATCTCGTTCTGATTAAAGTTCCGATTCTATTCCAGTTCAGATTCAAGTTCAGATTTTATTTTCGATTCTTGTTCAGTTCAATTGTAGTTCAATTATAGTTCAGTTAGTCAATTTTTAACTAAAAATTGCATTTTTCACTAAAAATTGCATTTTTCACTAAATATTACATTTTTCACTAAATATTACATTTTTCACTAAAAATTGCATTTTTCACTAAAAATTGCATTTTTCACTAAAAATTGCATTTTTCACTAAAAATTGCATTTTTCACTAAAAATTGCATTTTTTCACTAAAATTGCATTTTTCACTAAAAATTGCATTTTTCACTAAAAATTGCATTTTTCACTAAAAATTGCATTTTTCACTAAAAATTGCATTTTTCACTAAAAATTGCATTTTTCACTAAAAATTGCATTTTTCACTAAAAATTGCGTTTTCACTAAAAATTGCATTTTTCACTAAAAATTGCATTTTTCACTAAAAATTGCATTTTTCACTAAAAATTGCATTTTTCACTAAAAAATGCATTTTTCACTAAAAAATTGCATTTTTCACTAAAAAATTGCATTTTTCACTAAAATTTAATTTTTCACTAAAAATTGAATTTTTCACTAAAAATTGAATTTTTCATTAAAAATGTAATTTTTCACACAAAATTGGATTTTTATTATAAATTGCATTTTCACTAACAAATACATTTTTCACCAAAAATTGTATTTTTCGTTAAAAAATTGATTTTTGAATAGAAATAGAATTTTTCGCTAAAATTTAATTTTTCTTCTAAAATTTTTATTTTCCATTAAAATTGCCTTTTTACGAAAAATCTAAATTTTCAAAAATTGCACTTAATTGAACCATAGAAGTTGCATTTTTTTATGAAAACGATTGCACTTTGCTGTGAAAGATTTCACTTTTTTAACAAAAATTTAATTTTTCTGTAAAAAGTTGCACTATTTTATAACAATTTACACTTCTGTATTAAAAGTTCTCTGTAAACAAAGTTGCATTTTACTGTAAAAAGTTAAATTTTTTTATAAAATTTACACTTTCATAAGAAAACGTTGCCCTTTTTTTATAATTTAAATACACTTTTTTATAAAAATTATACTTTTCTATAAAAAGTTAGACTTTTGTACAAAAAAAAATACATTTTGTAAAAATTTTTACTTTTCTTTAAAATAGTTGCACGTTTCCATAAAAAAGTTGCATTTTATATAGAAAAAATGCACTTTTGTATAAAAAAGTTACACTTTTCTTTTAAAAGATGCATTTTTTGAATAAAAAGTACACCATTCTAAAAATGTTACACTTTTCTATGAAAAGTCACATTTTTTAATCTTCAGAAGTTGATTTTTTTTGGACACCCTATATTTTTCACATATGTATTTTGAAACTATTGTATACCATATCGCATAGTATTTGCCTTAAAATGTGTATATATTTTTGGTTGGTTTTATTGGTTATACAATCATTTGCGCACATGTGTTTCTGGTCTCACGTCCTCTTTAAATTACTTCTTAAGAACTTATTGTTTGAAGTGAATAGAAGTAGAAAAGGAGGGAAATAAAGATAAAAATTGCAACAAAAGTTAATAAAAATTGTTTAATTAATAAAAAACTTATTAATATTAATTATTATTTAAATGAATCCTTTAGAAGGAATAAAAAAACGATTAAAAGATTTTTAAAAAGAAACAAAATTTAAGATAAATTTTTGAGGAAATCGAAGAAAAAGAATTTTCTTCCTTTTAAAATTGTAAGGATTTTCTTCCTGCTAAATAAGCGAATAAAACTTTCTTTATTTCCTATAAACTGAAAACTCGTAAAATATCTTCAACATCTGTTTTTTTCGTATTAATGATCTGCATTAAAGAAAACATTATTCAATATCAATTCATGACAAGCAACAGTTCATTAATAAATACACCGTCAAACATTTGTATCATTTTCAACCCCTCATGGAAATGAAACATCCTTTAGCCCTCTTTTTTGTTTTTGTTTTTGTTTTGTTTTTTTGTTGGTAATGGTCCATGAATAAAAACGCAGCCTTAACGAATCTCGACAAGTATTATTTGTAATTTTACGCTTAATATTTTTACAATTGTTTGTATTTTATTTTCATTATTTTCACTCGATTCGTATACAAAAGTATGGTAATAAAACAATTTTAATACAATTGTGATTATTATTATTTTTATTCTTTTATTGTTTGTTTTCTTTTATCAGATAATTTTTACGTGAATAAATGTTTTCTTTTCATTTTATCGTCATCATTATCATCATCATCACCATCATCATTATTTTGAAACGTCATCATCTCAGTGAACTTAATGATTTTGAAGATAATCGAGAAAGAAAGTGTAATAAACAAATTTATTTGCTAATATAACAAAACGGTTTTGTTATTAATACGAAATAATATATTTTTTATTTATTTTAATTATTTGTAACAACAAAATATCTTTTTGCTTTCTTTGGTCGAAATAAAACATCCCTTTTTGGATTATTGTATATAAAAGAGAGAATAAAAGTAAATTTTAATATTTCGTTTTCAATAAAAATGAAAGAAATTATTTGTGATAAAAGTAACGAGTTAACGATGTGAATTTTCCCATGTGCGGAAATTGTAGCTTTTATATTCAAGAGATTATTGCTACTTGTAGCAAAATTTCAGAGAAGTACAATAACGTAATTACAAAAGAAAAAGAACTGAACTAGAAATGAATTAGAACTGAACTATAAATGAACTAGAACTGAACTAGAACTTAACTAGAATGAACTAGAACTGAACTAGAACTGAACTATAAATGAACTAGAACTGAACTGGAACTGAACCAGAACTGAACTTAGAACTGAACTAGAACTGAGCTAGAACTGAACTAGAACTGAACAGAACTGAATTAGAACTGAACTAGAACTTGAACTAGAAATGAACCAAAAGTGAAGTGAACTGAACTAGAACTGAACTAGAAATAAACTAGAACTCAGATAGAACTGAACTAGAACTCAACTAGAATTAGAACTAAAATTAGAACTGAACTAGAACTGAAGAAGAACCAACCATAACTGAACTAGAACTGAAGAAGAACTCAACCATAACTGAACTAGAACTGAACTAGAACTCAACTAGAATTAGAACTAAATTAGAACTGAACTAGAACTGAACCAGAACTGAACTAGAACTGAACTAAAAACATAATTAGAACTGAACTAGAACTGAACTAGAATTGAACTAGAACTGAACAAGAACTGAACTAGAACTGAACTAGAACTGAATTAGAACTGAACCAGAACTAAACTAGAAATGAACCAAAAGTGAAGTACAATCGAAGTAGAACTGAACTAAAACTTGAATATGAAATAGAAACTGAACCAGAATTAAACTGGAACTAAAATAAAACCGATCAGGATAGAATTCTGGAACTGAAATTAAGGTGAAATCTGTACATCAGTCTAATTTGGAATCTAAACTAGAATTTTAGCCAAAATCCGACGTGAACTGAACAAGAACGTATACTAGAATCTAAACTAGAATCAGATCTAGAATTTTTAATTCTTTCAAATGTCTGTTAACTTAATCTCAACTGACATGATTTCTTGTCATTAATTCATTCTCCTCTCTCTGTTTTTCTCTACTTTTAGTTTTATTATTTTCCACAAAAGTTATTAGTTTTGTTATCTCCAACATAATTTTTGTTCCTTTAACAAATATTCACTTTTTGCTCAAACATTCATTGTCTGTCTGTCTGACTGCCTTTCATTTTTCTAACATTCTGACATTTTTGCTTTTTGGTCTTTTTCTTGTATAGAAAACAATTTGTTTGACATTCACTCGAAAATTGCGTTATTTCTCTGTAAGGCATCATCATTTTCCAGCCAACCTCTCTGTACCCTCACATTTTTAAGAATAATGATGATGCATATGGCTTTTTTCCTTTTTTGTGTTTTCTTTCTCAATTTTTTCCTTTTGTAGTTTTATGTTTTTATTCATCCCCCGCTTAATTAATTGATTAGCTTTGTTAAATCGGTCAATATGGATTTTATGTAGACGACTAATTTTCGTTACCCCCGCCCTGGATGAGGAACAAATTTGGGCAAAAACTTATGGACCTTAATGAGCTGCTAATTAGATTTGAAATGTTTTTGTTTTCACATTGTGAATTCGATTGTTTTTTTCCGGAGACTTTTCGTGTCGATGATTTTTGTTTAATTTTTTTGTGGTGAGAATTTTACA
>PYHX02000158.1:80273160-80289722 GCA_004302925.2 Cochliomyia hominivorax | reverse complement strand
CCATTTAGCCTGAGACCTCGAAGTTTTTGGTGCTGTTTAACTGACGACATTGTTCGGAGATGATCGATGACCGTCAGCAGCGACAAAGTTTTTGAGAACTCTTTGAGATGAGTAATGAAAAAAAGTTTATTAAGGGATGAGACAGGGCGAGATATGAAGACATTAATCGCTTATATCCCTACATTGAAAAGCTGTTCGATCAGTGCTAAGTAGAAACAAATGGATCCAAATCATTAACACTACGAATAAGGTCATACAGACAAATGTCCATTATTGGACTTAATCAAACACTAAATAAAGGTCACGATTTGAAGTACAATTAAAAAAATATGAAAAAAATTTGAACTAAAAACCTAAAGTAGAATCTAAACTGGAACTTGAATTTTAACTAGAATATGAACAGAATCTGATCTAAAATCTTAGTTGGAATCCAAACTAGAAACTCAATTAGAATCTGTACTACAATCTTAACTTAAATCTGTACCTGAATTTGAATTAGAACTGAACTAAAACTGAATTAGAACTGAACTTAACTAGAACTAAAGTAAAACTGAACTTGAACTATAATCTGAACTAGAATCTAATCTATATACGGAACTAGAATCGGACTACACTGAACCAAAAAAGCTAGTAAATATAACGAAAAAGTAGGTTAAACATCAGCCAACGAAATCTTTATTCATCATAACGAAAATTTTCGTAAATTTTTCGTTACGTCTTTAAATTCATGAAAAAATCGTCAATATGACTATTTGAATTCGTTAAAAAAATTGAAATTAATTTGAATAAATATTATTCAATTTGACAAAAATAATTCTTTATATTGATAATTATTGTTCAATTTAAATACCATATTTTAGTTAAATTTACGAAATTTTAATTGAATAGAGAAAGAATTACGTTAAATTGTTGTAAAAGATTAATCTACACACACAATGATTATAGAATATTTTAGGAACTATAACAAGAAGAATTTTCAAATATTTTCCCAATGAATTCTTCAAGGATCTGTTTTACTGGAAGACAAATAGGATCAGAAAAAAAGTTATACCCATAGAAAACAAATATTGATTATCGAAAATCTATAGATCTAATACAGCGAGAATTTGGCCCCAATTACGTTTTTTAATACATGTCGATTTGCGATTTATGAAATTTTTTAGAGAACTTTTTTTTGCATCTGAACCAGAATCTGAACTAGACTCTTATCTAGAACTGAACTCAAATATAAACTACAACATGAACAAGAATATAAAAACTAATCTCAACCAGAAACTGAATTAGAACTGAATTTGAATTTGAACTGTAGCTGAATTTAAATCTGTACTGGAGACTGAACTATAAACAAAACTAGAGTGTAAACTAAGACCTGAACTACAATTTGAAATAGAATTAGAATCTGAACAAGATTAAAATCAATATTCTGAATTATAATTTTTTATTATTGTTTTAGAATCAGTAGTATAGTCTGAACCGAAACCTAAAAAAGACTCTGAATTTGAATCAGAACTAAAGTCTGAAAAAGAATCGGAGTGAGAACCTGAACTAGAATTTGAACTGGTGCTAGACAAGCATCTGTACCAGAAACTAAACTAAAATCTAAATCTATGAACAAATATCTGAAGGAGAATCAGAACCGGAATCTGTATTAGAATCATAAAAAGAATTTTAACAAAAATCTAAATAATAATCTGAGCTAAAATCTTAATCACAATATGAACAAGAATCTGAACTAGAATCTGTGTTAGAATCACATTTAGAATACAATCAAGAATCAGAATTATAATCTTTACTACTTCTAATTTAAACGAGAATCTAAACTTGAGCCTGATTAGTATCTGAACAAGAATCTAAACTAGAATCATAACTAAAGCCTGAACTAGAGTGTAAGCTGAAGTGTGAAATGGAATATTAATTAGTATCTGGACTAGAATCTGAATTAAAATCTAAAATGGAATGTGGCCTAGAATCTTAACTGGAATGTGGGCTTGATTCTAAACTAAAGTCTGAACTAAAATCTTAACTTAAGTATAAACTAGAATCAATTAGAATCTGAATTATAGTCTGATGTAGAATCTAAACTCGAATCTAAACTTGAACCTAGAATCTGAACTATTTTCTCAATTAGATTCTGAAAAAAAGGTGAACTAGAATTTGAGGCATTTTTTAAAAATGAATATTTATTGTTGTATTTGTATGTCAATATCTTTTTTTCATCAAAATTTTTTCAATAAATAAAATTTCTGTGAGATGATAATTATTATTATTATTTTAATTCTTTTACAAACTTTTATTGTTGTATTTCTTTAAGGTTTTTTTTCTGTTGTCAAACAGAAAACAACTAAAATAAATATTTCATCAGTATGTAAATGAACAAATTTACGTATTTTTTTATTTATTTATTTGTAACTCGATTATAATATGGCGCGTGCTATTAAAGCCAACAGTAGTTTATTGCTCCATATTCCAAATAAGAAAAGAAGAACAATTGAAAATATAACCAGAAATACAGACAGCATCACTCCAAAACCATTTAACCAACAACAGAAACAACAATAACAATAACAGAGAACAAAAACCTTTAAAAGAAATTCAAAGAAATAAAACTTTAAAATTCAAATTACGAAGAAGCAGAAAAAAGCGTACAAACCTCACATTAGTAGTAATAGAGGAAAAAAGAGTATATTTTATTTAACAAGTAAAAATGTTATAGTCGGTCAATTTCAACTATGTAATACCCTACACGACAATGTTGGTTGTAAATGGTAGTAACATGAAAGTAAAGAACGACCCTCGCATAATTTTATTTTCTGATTTGTTCTTAGGTGTGCAGTACATTATTGCGAAACTAACATTTATGAGTTTAAAATTATTTTTTTAGGGGGGGGGTTGGAAGTAATATAAGAATTACAAGAAACTTTGGATCAACCCTCATATAATTTAATTTGGTCAATTATCACAATACCAACGTATATGTAAGAGTTATGCCCTTCAAAATGATATTTGGATGGTGACTTGTATGGAATCTATGAGAAGCAATAAACCGACCCTCGTATTATTCATCACATCGCTTTAAAATATCAATAGACTTATTTCTATTCTATTTCGTTAAAATCGTTTTTTTTTATTAAAGACTTTTATGAGCTTTATACCTCATTCCGGACGTACATTTATATGGGAGGTACCTCAAATATTGAACCGAACAAGGCCAATTCCAATAGATTTCATACCTGGGCCAAATTTCATCAAGATATTTAAAAAAATGTTCACAAAGTTTACATGGACAGACAGCCGGACAAACAGACATACGGAAGGACATTGTTAAATCGACTCAGAAAGTGATTATGAGTCGAATGGTGCATTTAAAGGTGGGTGAAAAACCATTTTTTGCTGTTTGTTACAAACGTCAGCAAAAACGCATAATACCCCAACCACTTTCGGTGGTGTAGGGTACAAAAAGGAAAAATAACAAGATGCTGTGCATCTGGTAAAAATACAAAACCAAAAAAAAAAAAAAAAATAAATAAATTCGTAAATGTTGCTCACCCACGTGTGTGTTTCACTTTGAGTTACTTTTTGTTGTTTTATTTTTTACTTCGTCTTTTGTTTTGAAAAATTAAAAAAAAAATATTAAAAGAAGAGTTGAGGTTTGATGAAGATGATGGCAGTTATGTATAGCGTTTTTTTGAAAAGAGGTATACTTGGCTTTTCGTTCCGTAAGCAACACCAACAAATATTGATACATTACATTATTAAACACATGTAAGAGTCAAGTCCGTTTACATAATACCGACCATCGTAGAAATTTATTTTTTGATATTTTCTTAATATAAAATATACATTTTCAAAATATGTTTATGGTAATTACTTGTGTAGTATGAGAGAATTATTTTATATGGGAATTATATATGTGAACCGATCTTCGAAAAATTTGGTTTGGCATTTTTGGTCTTAAACATAAAAGATATCAACACAACACAAATATCTTTTGATACTTATGCACTTTTAAGTGATTTTTGGTGGTGGATCTGTATGATTTCTTGTGGACCGGTCATTTCGAAATTTAGCATGTGGATTTAGAATGAAAAAAAATATTTTCACCACATTTAATATCTTCATATATGTGAGCTTTATGAGTTTACAAATTCATTTAGACGAATTTTTGTATGGGAGCTACTTGACATATCGGACCGAACATGACCAATATTAATAGCTTTTCTTCTTGGCACATAGTAATAATATGCGCCAGATTTTATCATAATATTTTTAAATCTGCATAGTGTTCATAACCTTCCAAAGAGACAGACAGGCAGGCGGACATCACAAATGGGCTCAGAAAGTGATTCTGAGTTGAACGGTATAACCATTTTTTCTTTATGTTACAAACATCAATATAGTGTCGTAGGGTATCATAAAGTAATAATTGGTCAAGACCGATTATGTAATAATCTACATCACACTGCACTTTTGATCGGCTGGATGAACTTGCTTAAGTTTGACATAATGTAGTATGAACCCCATCTGAGCTCCTTCGTTAATAAACATATTAAAACATCGATTTAAAATGTCCAATTGTCATTATAATTTCTGATCAATCAAATCCTGTCTAAATGGTCTTTAATATGTTCTAGCCTGTTCTAGATCTCCAAGTATACTGCGACTTCTTATAATTGATTTTCCAGTTCTTAAAAAGCAAAATCCAAAAGGAGTACTAAGAGTTATCACATGACCCTCGTATCTAGTTCAGTTTTACGCGATCTCATTATAAAAATGTCACAGAAGCTAGACACCCTCCTTAATCTAATCATATAATTTCAAACTTAATCCTACATTATCTTTTTAGCCCAGAAATTACTTGCCGAATTTGGAGCGATTTCAGAACCAGATTGTCAAGTAAAATACCATTTCTGGCTTTTCTCTGAAATAAATATTCGGGTCCTAAAGCCTAGCATTTTCTTAATTTTTATAGGAATTACTTTCATTATTATTGTCTGAAAAAGAAGGACCATCCCGAGCCTATTGCATGTCATATCTTAAACAAGTGTTAATAATTTAAATTCATACACTTGATACCTCATAACATCTCTAATGCCACAACTTTCATATTATTGAAAGCTTTATTTATATTTAAGTATGCTGCCAGCGATTAAACTTTTTAATCCGAAAGAATTGCTTGATATAGTCCACGACATAACTCTCTGCTCTCAACCGATTTAAAATTAAAATAAATATGTTGGCCATGAACGTTTACATTGAAATCAAAATCAGCTTCAATCGGCCTTTTCAATACAAATTTCCTCCCCGAATGAGGTTTTGAGCTCGCAAAAGTCCAAAATATAAAGCGATTAAAATGAGAGTTGACAAAAATTGACGATATGTCAAATTGTGCGAGGGTCGGTCTATTACTTTTCATAGGTTCTATACAAGCTCCCTTCCAGATATCACTGCGAAGGGCAAAAAACTCATGCATACTTTGGTATTGCAATAATAACTGGTCAAATTGAAAAAAAAAAAAAAAAAAAAAACAAAAATTAATGTGCAAAATTATACGACGATGAGTGCACAATTTCACCTCGCTCCCATACAACCTCCTAGAAAAAGTCATTTTAAAACTCCTAAATTTCACATAAATTTTAGTGTCACCCTAATAAACTGCACACTTAAGTATAAATCAAAAAATAAAATTATACGAGGGTCGTTCATTAATTTTTTGTAACAAGTGTTTATAGGCAACATTGTGTAGGGCATTACATAGTCGGGCTTGATCGACTTTAAAATTTTTCTTGTTTTTTTTTTAATCGTCATACCTGAGATGACCAACTTTGTATGTCCTCTTCTCTGATTCCAAGACCAAGTAGAAACATGTTCTTCTCTAAATTAATTGGAAAACGCCTCGAAAATGTCCATGTGAAATTTCCATAAAAGATATTTAATAGTTTCCAACGTTACAGAATTAGTTTTAATATAGTGTTTTGGAATCACTGTCATGCTTTTATATGGCCCTCATCCATATGGACTTAAATATATTAAAGACAATTCAACGAAACCTGTTCAGGTCTACATTATATGAAACTTACAAGACACTCTTGAGACAAATCTATATTTCAAATTCTCATCAAGCTGAGGCAAAAGGATAGCAGAGGTGTTGGCGACTTCAAGTTTTGAGCTTGGAATTTGTGAAACCAACGGAACTACGGAATTGTAAAGTATCTAAGATTCGTTATAGTCTTCTATAACATTCTCACTTTGCTACTTCTATTTGTTTCTACGTCTTCTATATAATTTGGTAACATCTGTTAAAAGCTTGTTTTTCCTACAATAAAAATGTTGTAATTAAACACACACACACACACTTTCATACATTGTTTTTTTCTATTTAATTTCTATAATTCATTTGTTACAACAAGTGTAGGTTGTAGCGGTTTTATGCGTGGTTTTTGTCAAAAAAAAAATTATACATAATTTTTCTTTTATATTTAAGTCGGTAGTTTTTGGAGCTTTTTGAAACTTGTTTCCAATTATAGTAAAATATAAACCCATTTTTACACAATTTAAAGTCATAATAAATGATTTCATTGTATAAACAAAACAAAAAGTTGTTTCATTCATAAAATTTTTATAAATCAAATAAATTTTATGTGGGGTTTTTCATTGACAAATCTGAATGAGTTTTGACCTTTCAGGTAAAGAACTTTAAGAAGGCGTTCGGCATTTGAAAATAAGAGCAGCCGAAACAAAAATAATGAAGTTAATTTGCTAAAAATGATAAAATAAAACAAGTTCGCACACGACTTTTATAAACTTAATAAAATTTTAGTTCTTCCTACGTTTAAATGGTGGGAGGAAGAACTCGTTAAGAACTTGAAGTAGGAGTAGGAATTAAGAGGAGAAAAAGGAAGGTTAAAAAGGTTTAAATGAAGAATTTCAAAAATATTAATTTGTTTCATTTGATTATAAAACGGGCATGAAAAGCTTATGCAAAAGACACTATTCCAAGTGTTGATCCGCAATGTACATTCTAACTCAAATGTTTGTAAAATAGGGATTGAGGGCGATCAGAACTCAATATATATATAAAATTCAATTATTTTATCTTATAATAAGATCTTTTTAATTTACATTGTACTAACTTTTATCCGTTTCGCTTTGCTGCACAAACATTCAGTCCAAGAATTCGTAAGAAATTTCACAAATCACAACTTGTATTTATGATTAACATTGTAGTGTAGGGTATAACATAGTAAGTTTTTATTCTGTCTGTTATATCGTTCCTATAAGAAAAATTTTATATCTCAAAAAATTTAGTCGTTCCTAAATCTTTCACAATAGTTAACCATAACAATTGGATCTCCATTTTAAAATGACCCATCAGATGGAATAACGGTCCTTAAGTGTAATTTAACAAGTAAGAATGCTACATTCGGCTACGGCGAATCTTCAATACCCTCCACCACAAATTCGTGTGAAGTTAATACATTAGGTTTAATAGATATACATACACTTACAAATATAGTATATATATAGAGACAATTAGTTATAATTTTGGCTATAACTTGTTTTCAACTAGGCCATTTCATTGAGATATGTAAATTTTTCTGGATGTGAGCAGACAGAGAGATTGACGAAAATCGACTGAGATTTTGATTTGATGCAAGAATATATACATTAAAGGGGTCTCAGATAATTCTTTCTTAGCGTTACACACAGAATGACAAAGTTAATATTATCTCTCTACCACTTGTATTGTGGAGCGTATAAAAACCAAAAATATGCTTTTTATAAGCTCAAAACTGTTTTCCGGGAAGGAGTCTTATATGGGAGCTACAGCAAAATTTAGACCAAAATTGTTCATATTTATAATATAATTTGATTATAGTTAGAAAAATCATTGTGCTACATTTTAATGGAATTGATCTTTATTTAAATGTTTTATTAATTCAAATCCGTTTTCCGGGAAATCCCGTTATAAGGGAGCTATAGGAACATTTGGACCGATATAGGGCAAATTAATATAATATCTTCAAAACAGTTAGCAAAATAATTGTGTCGACTTTCAATAGAATTGGTCTTTATTTACTCGTTTTATAAGCTGAAAACTGTGAGGGGCCTGATATGGGAGCTACATCAAAATAGGGACCAAGATTGTTCTAATTAAAAATATACATTAAAAATAGTTCAAAAATGCATTGTTCTGAGTTCCAACGAAATTAGTCTTTATTTGAATGTTTTATAAGCTCAAACCGATTTTCCGGGAAGGGGCGTTATATCGGAGCTATATCAAAATATGGACCCATGATAATACAATTTTAACATATATTTAAAACAGTTAAAAAATTAATTGTGCCAAATTTCAAAAGAATTGGTTCAAATTTAAAAGTGTTATAAGCTATAAATCATATTCCGGGAAGGGGCCTTATATGAGAGCTAAATCAAAATATGGACCCATGTTAATAAAATTTATAATTTATATTTGAAATAGCTAGAAAATTTATTGTGCCAAATTTCAAAAAACCGGTTCAAATTTAAAAGTTTTATAAGCTATAAATCATATTCCGGGAAGGGGCCTTATATAGGAGCTGGGTCAATTAATGATCCCAGAATAATATGACAGCTTTGGATTTATTATTGTATCAAAATAAGTATATGTGACAAATTGCAGTAAATTATCTTAAAAATTGCGGCCCATATGACACAAAGAGTTTGGGGTGTATCAAAATTCTGCATATTATAGCCTATAACTTTTTTCCGGTTAATCAGATTTAGATAATTTTTTGCACGATGATGAAGCACGTGCAATTGTATTCTAAAGTTAATTTTTTGTTTAAGTCCAACTACATTTTAAGAAGAAATTATAAGAGTTTTTTTCGAAATGTTTAGGTTGTTTCAGATATCGGTCTATAAATTTCTTGCTAATAAACCGATATAGCTGGTTTTAAATAGCAAACTGCATAGGACAATAACAAACAATGTGCCAAGTTTTATTGTATTCGGATAATTATTCTAGACGTGAGAATGTTTCCACACACAGACAGGCAGACGAAGAGACGGTCAGACGGACATAGATAAATCGACTCAGTTTTTGATTTGATGCAATAATATATATATACATTGTATATACCCTCACCACTTGTGGTGGTGGAGGGTATAAAAATACACATATTAACGATAATTATCATAAGTGTCCTTTTAAAAAGTTCATAAATTTAGACCTACATTTACCGACAATTTTATTTAAATCGACTCAGAAACTCCACAAAGATCCAGAATTATAATCATGAATTTTATAAAGACATAGAACTATATAACGTAACTGAAACTAGTCTTTATCACTTAAATCTTCAAATAACCATTAGAATAATTTTCCACTTTTCTGTTTTCCTAAACCCATCTCCCCACCTCCTTCTCAAATATTTTTTCTTACTGCTTTAAAATATTTACATCTTTCATTTCGTTACATATTTCATTTCCTTCTTTTCATCAACAATTTAATTCCATTTCAAAAAATTTACTTGCAAATAGTTCACCATAATTCAAAATCATTCACCCATTACTAACATCCAAAACAAAAACAAATACAAAAAACTAAGTTTCGAACCTCGTTGACTTTATCGCTAGACACGATCCAAAATGAAAAACACATTGCAAAATAACTATTTATTTTTCATTATTCTATTTTTTTTAACCTTCAACCGCCACAAGTGGTGATGAGGGTATATTAAGTTTGTTAATCTGTGTGTTACACCAATAAGGAATCATCTAAGACCCCATAAAGTATATATTCTTGCATTTTTTGTTATTATCCTAAGCAGTTTCCTATTTGAAAGTAGTTATATCGGGTCATCAACAAAAAAGTTATAGACCGATATCTGAGACAACCTCGAAATTCCGAAATAGAAATTTTCTAAATTTTTTAACTATAACATACATGTTCTTCATTATCTTGCAAAACAATCATCAAAATCGGATCGGAGTTACAGGCGGAAATATACGAATTTTTACATCCCAAAATCTGTGTCTGATATGGATCGCAATTTTTAAGTTAATTTACTGCAATTTGCCATATACATTTATTTTGGTACAATAATAAACCCAAAGAAATAAGGTAGTGCTGGGGTCATTATTTGATATAGCCCCCGTACAACGCCCCTTCCGGGAATATGGTTGTAAAACTCTGAAGTACAAACAAAATTTATAAAAATTTGCCACAAAACTGTCTCGCATATTCGTTATTAATCTGACCACTATCGGTCAATATTTTACTAAAGCTCCCACATGACGCCCTTCCCTAAAGCGGGTGGAACTTAAATTGAACTAATATATCAATAAACATTTTTAAACTGTCTTTAATAACATGTTTGGCCATCATCGACCATATTTGGATGTTACTTCTTTATGATTCCACTTTTCAACATTAAATATGAACATAATAATGATGTAGGTTATTTAGGCTTCGGCTCAGTCGAATATAGCATTCTTACTTGTTATACATTAAACTTTTCCCCCAGTTTTTTTTCCTATTTAAACATCAAAGTAAATGCCCCAAAACGTAGGTGTTCTTTTCTTGTTAAGTTTTTCTTAGTATTTATGTCCATTTTCATATGGAATCGTATTAAAGGTATATTTTTAAGTGTCATTTTGTCTCGTCATGCTATGCTTCGTTGACTAAATTCTACATACAATACATGTACATATATGTGTGTGTATCCAAAGTTTTTGGATACAAAAAAGTTTAAAGTGAAATATGTAATACAGATATTATGGAGAGTCAAAATAAAGTTGGGGGATTTAAATTAGCAGTGAAATAATCAAAATAAATTTTTAAGGAATATTTTATGGAATCGATCATAGTCTTCAATATAGGCTGCAATTTATATAAAGCCTAAAATTATTTATAGTCCAAACTTAGCTTAAAGTCTCCACCATAAACTAGTTTATAGTCTCCACCATAAACTAGGTTATAGTCTCCACTACAGACCAGTTTACAGTTTTCACTAGAGACCAATCTATAGTCTTCAATAAAGACTATTTTATAGTATTGACTATAGACCAGTTTTTAGTCTTTACTAAAGACTATTTTATAGCATTCAATTTAGTTTATAGTACTTTATACTATAGAACAGCTTTAAGTCTCCACTATATACAGGTTTATTGCATCCGCTTTGGACCAATATATGTATACTACAATATACTAGTTTATAGCTTACACTATAGACCACTTTATTCACAATAAAGCAGTTTACAGTCTCCACTATTTTTTTGTTTATAGTCTCCACTCTTGAACAGTTTGAAGTCTCCAATATAAAGCTCTTGCAAATATTTTCTAGTCTCCACTACAGACTACTTTTGGTCTTCATTAGTTTATAGTCACCACAATATGACAGAATATTATCAAAATTGCCCAAAACGAGTTCCAATCTAGAAACTGCTTCCAACAATAGAGGTTCTCTTGCGTTCATGCAATAGCATCCAAAATCTACACACCACGAGTGGAAATTGAGAAATTGTCCCCTTTTATGTAACATGAAGTTCTCGTTCTCTCATATATATATAAACTTCTCCCCAACATCATTAGAAGTATTCCTATATTGCTCACAAATTATCGCTACGTCAATTTTGTAAATTTTGGCCGCTGTGCAGTTATTTAGGTTCAGTTAGATAACTCTCATTTCATTCTAAAGATGAAAGACTTCTTAATTATTGGATATTTTTCACTACGCCCAATATGTTATATTCCTCCCCCCTCCGTTGGCCACACCGAACATGCAACTTAGTTTGGCCGACCATTACCTTGCAAATTATTTCGCCTTATCAGAATTACGAAATAGTTTCGATCTGTCGACATCATTCTTTTATGCACCTGACGTCCCCATAAAACAACAAGTTTTCGTACTCGAATTTATGTCCGTCTAATTTTAATCTTATCTAAGTTCTTCCGAATACTTTCAGAATAATTTTGAAACATTTTCCATCGTAAAATAAAGGGGCATCTATGGAATTAACCTGGAAGCCATTTTAGTAGAATGTCACCTCTATTCAATAAACGTCCAGAATACCAATAAAGTAAGCACGTTCAATAAAGCATCCAATCATATCCAAATTTGCAGAAATGCCACAATAAAGAGCATATTGGACTTGTTCTTCGACAGAAATTATTTGATTTTGCTTATGTCTGGAGTATCCGGTTAGAGCAGCTATAGAATTGTCTTACATCTCTTGAGGGAACTCTCAAGGTACTTTAAGAATGAACTCTATTCATTCCTCATCACCGAACATTTGTCAATCCTGCTAATTCTGCACGGATAGTCTGGAATATATAAGGAGTGAGATCGAAAAATTTCCAGCACAGGTTTTGATTAAAACGAAAGTATTATTTAATTTTTTATCCTCCTTCACCACAAGTAATAATGAGGTTACCTTAACTTTGTCATTTCGTATGTTACGCCAAGAAGGAATCATCTCAGACTCCATAAAGTATGTATATTCTTGCAAAATCTGGGTCTTTTGAGCTACGTCCGTCTGTCTGTTATAGACCGATATCTGAGACAACCTCAAAATTCCGAAATAGAACTTATCTCATTTATTCAACAAATGGTAACTAGATTTTAATAAAATTTTAGCCATAAAACACAGTTCGACTTCTACAAAAAAATCACCATAATCGGATCAACAAAATTACACCCCAGTATCTGATCTTTAATAAAAACCAATATGACTAAAAGTTGGCACAACGATTTTTCTAACTATCATAAATAAATATTATGAATATGAATAATCTCGATCTATATTTTAGTATAGGTCCCATATCAGGTCCCATCCCGGCAAACAGTTTGAGCGTATAAGACTAGTATATCAAACCAATTCTATTGAAATTCGACACATTTATTTTTCTAAAATATTTTATAAATTTGACTAATATAATATTTGGTATAGATCGTCCTTATTTTGCTGTAGCTCCCATATAAGGGCCCCGACCGGGAGACAATTTTGAGCTTTAAAGCTAGTAAATATAGAGTTATTCTTTGGCACAGTAAGTTTTTAAACTGTCTTGTCTATAAGCTATTAATTTGACCAATATCAGTAGATATTTTTATATAGCTACTGATGTTAAGGCCCCTTTCCGGAAAACTTTTGAACATAATAGAACTAATTCCATTTGAAATCGTAACGATTATTTTCTAACTACCTTGGATATATGTTAGTTTCTTGGCGAATACCGATCTAAATTTTCGTTACAGCTGCCATTTAAGTCTCGTTTTCGAAAAACAACTTTAAATTTATAAAACTCTTAAAGTTAAAGCAAATCTATTGGAGTTCGTGCCAATTATGGCTCTGTTTTAATGTCACTACTTAAAGGCCCCTTTCTCGAAAAGAGTTTTAAATTTGTTTCAATTTTTTTTTTTTAATGTCATTACCATATGAATCTAGTTTGACAGTTATCGTGGCATATTTGGTTATGACAGCTTTATAATCTCACTTACCGAAATAGT
This sequence comes from Cochliomyia hominivorax, assembly GCA_004302925.2. Classification (NCBI taxonomy): domain Eukaryota; kingdom Metazoa; phylum Arthropoda; class Insecta; order Diptera; family Calliphoridae; genus Cochliomyia; species Cochliomyia hominivorax. The sequence goes on along the minus strand of PYHX02000158.1, from coordinate 80,276,235 downwards.
GTTTTAGGCTTTAAAGATTTTAAAATTTCAGAAATTCAGATTCATGAATATGTTACCATATTTCATTGTAGTTCTTATAGAGATCTTTTTCCCGTAATTGATGTTTAAGCTGGTGGTGGAATAATAAGTTTTTTTGGTGCAACTCCTGCTAATTTTTGAATAATATTAGTATTAATAATTCATAAGGCTTCATAATGGGTCCACTTATTTTTGGTCTAATTTGGCATACTGTGACAACAACCTCTTGAGTGAGAAAAGAACAATAATGTTGTATTTGTACCAAGAGAGTTAAATCCTCCTCAAAAGGTGGCATTAAACCTTATAAAACATTAATGGCAGGGTTTCCGAAAAAGGTTCAAAATTTCATCACTAATGATTTTAAAACTATAAATAATATTCTTTCTATAAACTACTGTAGAGTCTAGGCTATTAATAGTCTCTAATATATATCGTCCGGAAGTTAAAATCGTATATAGTCTGGACTCAACCATAAACTAGTTTTTAGTCTGGAAATCACAATAAATCTCATATATCTCTTATTTTTTGGATATCTTACTATATTTTAGTACATTTCTGTAGCTCTTTTTTCCTCTATCTGTCCGTCATAGTCAGTTACTCTTAAATTTAACATTTGATAAATACACTCATTGTATGCAATTGAATTCGGTTGTTATTCAAGACATTATAATGATGACGACCATAAATTACATAAGAAAAAATGGCTAAAAGAGTACTGACCCATAATATAATTGTTAAAAGACTGTAAAATTAGGAAAACGATACAAAATCTTTTGGTAATAAATGCTTGAACACGAATTTGATTAAATGACCTCAAATAAAATCGTTAAATAGTGGACAGATGATCATAATTGTGAAATTTATATGAAATAATTGGAATAATAATTTTAATTTGTGATATTTCAATTTAAAGTCATTTCTATAATAATACGCTCTTAATCCCGTACACTTGTTGATTTAAAAGAAATTAGAAGAAAACGAATTCACAATAAAGAACCGAAACTTTCAAAATTCTGTTAATTTTTAAATACTTTTATCTCGATCTTTAAAAAAACTATTTCTGCTAATTGCTGAAATAATTTTTATTAAAAATTTTATTCTACATTTTGTCATTTTATCTGAAAAACAAAGAACTCATTAATCAAGCCGTTTTTTTGCGTTTCCAAAATGATTTATTATTTTAATCTTTCTCCAAAAACTTCCATTAAATTCTCTTTAATGTTTTGAAATTAAAATTTTTTGCAGCTTAAGACTTTAAATGAACAATAAAAAGCGATCAACAAAAACGTAAAAAAAGAATTATGTCGCAAAACTCGTTTTAAAGCATATTAAAGTTTTGCAGGTCATAAAACTAGAGCAGAACTGGATTTGCAAGATCTTTTAAAAAAAATGATCAAGAACAATTGATCGTCAAACAAAAGATCCCTTTTTCAAAAAATTTAATAAAATCCAAAAAAAAAATATTATTTCAACAATAAACAATTCTTGAATTTATTAAAAGGAATTAAAGAAAGAGCTCTTTTTTCTAAATAAAATATCATATATGATCTGAGAGACAACAGTAATATAAAAAGATCTTCACTTAACCTACTGCTAAGGCCGAGAGTAATTTTTCATTTGAAACCAATTATGTTGGTTTCATTTCATAAAATTACTTACAAATGAAGATTTTTGATGAGACATTAAAGCATATTTTTGGAGGGGGAATTGGATCGTTGACCATCCATTTAATAATAAACACTTTAAGTTGTAATTCTGTGTAACCAAACTTATTGACACAATTACAAGTTTTTCTCTTAATAACATGAAGTTTAAGGCGTTACGATATTAATATAACTCTAGAATAAATTATGATAGGGAAGGTAACCTATAGAACAATACTCAATAATATTTAAAAAAAGAAATCTCTTAATAAGACTAAATTCTAAATTCTATAGTCTGAATCTTAGACGACATTATATTTCAAACTCTGTACGATTTTAATTCCTTTTTTTTTTTTTTTGGTACAAGTTAACTAGTATTTCTCCTGACCAGTTTATAATCCAGACTATAGCCTAAATTGCAATCCAGAGTAAAGATTATTTTTTAGTCCACAGTATAGACCAATTTATTATCTTGAATATAAACTTATTTTATATTAGAATATAGAATATAGAATAATAGTTTAGACTATAAACTATAGATCAGTTATAGTCTCACTATAATACTACTAGATCAGTTTATAGTCTTGACTATAGATCAGTTTATAGTCTTGACTATAGATCAGTTTATAGTCTTGACTATAGATCAGTTTATAGTCTTGACTATAGATCAGTTTATAGTCTTGACTATAGATCAGTTTATAGTCTTGACTATAGATCAGTTTATAGTCTTGACTATAGATCAGTTTATAGTCTTGACTATAGATCAGTTTATAGTCTTGACTATAGATCAGTTTATAGTCTTGACTATAGATCAGTTTATAGTCTTGACTATAGATCAGTTTATAGTCTTGACTATAGATCAGTTTATAGTCTTGACTATAGATCAGTTTATAGTCTTGACTATAGATCAGTTTATAGTCTTGACTATAGATCAGTTTATAGTCTTGACTATAGATCAGTTTATAGTCTTGACTATAGATCAGTTTATAGTCTAGACTATAGATCAGTTTATAGTCTAGACTATAGATCAGTTTATAGTCTAGACTATAGATCAGTTTATGGTCTAGACTATAGATCAGTTTATCGTCTAGACTACAGACTAGTTTAGACAAATTTCTGCTGCCCTACATTCAAGCCTTTTTGATTATTTCCTAAACAGCGACGTGGGAATCATTCCTTTTTGTCACTTCCCCAACGAACAATTCTCACTTCAATTTCAATTAAATTTGTGGGCGGTTAGAGGGAAATCCAACTGAAAACTTCATTCATTTCATACATATGGAGTACATACAAACAAATGCTTATATTTGTCATTAAATTCATTTGAACTTCATAAAGTTGTTTATTATTTTATTTTTATTATCATCACCCCTTCTTTCTCTTCGCCTTCCATCAAAACTCTCAAATTCCAGCA
>PYHX02000158.1:80247968-80273060 GCA_004302925.2 Cochliomyia hominivorax | reverse complement strand
ATAAGAATTTCGATAACTTTCGATAACTATTTTCATAAATATAGGCCGCCTTTAGACTTTAATGTCCATATAGGGTCCTTTCCCGGAATTTAGTTTTAACCTATTAAAAGTCCTTAATGTTACAATATTTCAATAAAATGTTTATCTCTAATAATTCGTGTCTTATTGTTGAAAAGTATAACGAACTTTAAGATCATCGTCCTACATATACCTATTCCGGAATGCTCGCTTTGGCCGATGAAATCTAAATTTTTTTTCTTATTCAATAACTTTAATTCGTGCAAATTATAGAAAATAAAAAGAGTATTTTTTTTATATATTTGAATTTGCAACCTTTCAACTCAGATCAGATCTTCTCAAACCCAACAGTTTTGGAACCCCTGCCTTAACACTACACTGTTTTAGAACAAATAGCCAGGGCCAGTTAAAACATGTGTAAAGCAATAAATATTTTGAGACCGTCATTTTTAAATTTACTATATAGAAGATAAACATCTCACCCAGTGACTGTCTATCAGTCACTCACTGCGTCTGAATTTCCACTCATAATTTGTTTTCAAAATAAAAAAATGCTTTTAAGTATTTTAAACAGAGTCATTTAAATTATGACTATTTCAACACATAAGATTGGACGGACGGTGGGACAGACAGACAGATAAACTACCGGCACAAACATACAAACAAGAAAAATTTTATAAACGTTTAGAAGAGTGGGTGTTTGTAAATGTATGAGTTGGTAACACACATATATATATATTTACATTTACACACAAATGATAAAGAGTAACATGAAAATTCAAAATGTTGTGGCTTTATTTTGGTTTAAGGTACTTTTCTGGGGTTTTTCTCTTTTATTTTTCAACACATAAAACATGATGATGGATTTTCATGATTTATTTTTATACCAAAAATATAAACAACATTTGGTAGATTTACTTCAGCTACTTATAATTCTCAGTGTATTTGCTGCTTTTTTCTAAATCATGGAGAAGATTGAGTATATTTGGTTGATGTTTGGGTTGTTTATTAATGTTGGGAAACATATGAAACATTTTTTGGGTTGTTTTGGTGGAACAAAAATTAACTCAATTTTTATTTTTTCTTAGTTGAAAATACAAAAAATAAAATGATAAATTGTTTGGAAAATTTATTTATTTTAGTTAAAAAAACATTTGTTTAAGGTGGTGACTACAAATGTTGCAGATACATGTTGATGCTTATGTTATTTTAACAAATGTTTGCAGCAACATGTTGCTTTATTTTAAACAACAATTTTAAAAGAAAAATGCTTTATTTTAATTTTATATAATAATTTATATAATTAAAGTCATTAATATTGAATTCCCTCTTAAAACTTTCTAAATCCGAAACAAAACAAAAGAAATTCAAATATTTTTATTAATTTTGTATTAATTTCTGAAATGTCTTGTAGAGTCTTAACACTTAATCCCTGCTGTTTGTCTAATGACATACAACTTGTGTGGCCTTTTTCTTTCAACAGCTTCCATCAAAAGTTTCGTCAATATGCATTAATTAGTCTCATGTGTCATTAATAATTAAGCATTTCCACATTGGAAATTAAGTCGCCAACAGCAGGAGTTATTTGATTAGGAAAAATGCATCCAAAAAAAAGGTTTTGTAGTATTTGTTTTGTAGTCTTGTTTCATTATTAAGAACATTAATAAGCAAATATTTTTACTCTATTTTAAATAGCTCAATTATAATTTTTAACATTCTCAGTCTCTTCTTCATTGTTTGATGGATTAAGTCATTTTTAATGATTTTTGGCTTCCGTGAGAAAATCCATTTATAAAGAATGAATAATGACTGGAATTGAAAACACTTCACTGTTTCTATTTAGATGGACCACAGTGGTCACAAAACGCTTTATTTATTGGAAATAATTTTGTAACATTAGAACTATTGAACAATTTTTAACGAAATTTTACATGAACATTCTTGTGGTATTTTCCAATTGATTTGAAGAAGGATATATTTCTCATGAGTCCTGAGATCGGGAAATGGATCTCCAAAGTTAGTCACCTCGGGTATAACGATACATTTTTTTAAACGCCAAAATTTTATTTATGATTTTATTGAACAAATATTTTACCTGTGCGGGATAACTCTTATAGTTTAAGAGATACTTAGACCAAAGTAAAATTTTCAGCCATTTTTTACAGTTTTTTTAGTTTTTGAACTTGGTGGGCTCAAATCGCGTCTATTTTTCTAAATATTTCCTAAATTCTTTACAAAATAATTAATTTTTTTGCAAGAACCATACATGTATTATTTAAACAAGTTTTTCCCGGACTGGAATTTTGTAATGAAAAAGTGGAAATCTTCTTCATCTTTTGAAGAGCATAAGTTCTTTGTCATTGCGGTCAGTGTGTAATTATACAATGATCCTCAGAAAATTGACAAAAGGGTTTTCCGTCTATAATATGTAAACTTTAAGTTCATTTAAGTTCACTATCAAGTACTGGTAGACACTCGAAGATATAAATCCTATTTACCGACAAGAATATTAGATATTTGAACTTAGATCATCAGATTTTGGTTTAATTGAACCTTGCAAAAATTTAAGTCCAAATTTGTATTCAAAATTCACTTATGTGATATTTATGGAACTAGCAAAAAGAAGTATCCGATTCAGTTGGATACATCACCTTCCTATACTGACTAATGAAATGTTTCAACAATTGGCTGGTGAACGGTTAAGGAATTGTTTGCCAATATTGGATAGTGTACGGTTTAAAGTCGGTTACCAATATTTTAACGGAGTCATTTATTTTATTATTTCATATTTCACACAGGCAGCCGAAACCTCTCTGTAAAAAGAGTCAAGCGTTAAAACAGTCAACCAAAGTTGTTGCGTTGAAACAGCTGTACGGAAGCCGCTGCACTTAACTAGTCGAGCGAATGCACTGTGTTAAAACAGGTAATCAAAGTTGTTGTATGGAAATATACTGTCGAAGCTGCAGTGTACGAAGGCTGTGTTAAAAAGGTGTTAAAAGGAGCGAAATCGCAATGTTAAAAAACCAACCGAAGTTGCTGCGTTGAAATGGACAGCTGAAGTCGCTGTATGCCACTAAATGAATTTCTGGTATTAGGTTTTGAAATAAAATGTTCTGTAGCAAGGACGTTCTGCAAAGTTCAAAATAAATGCTGGTCAGAAAAGAAAAGATCTGTAACAATACAAAACATCCCATAATTCCATTTCAGATCGAATATTTTTTTATAATTTGCATTGATCGCTCTCTTCAAACCCTAATGATCTAAACCGAGATCAATTAGTTAACATCTAAATATTTTTAGAGAATCATCTTGGCGTCATGTATATACGGCTTTAGCCTCGATTTGGTTGTCTGTTCGCGTTTTAAAATATAACTTTTTGTACTTGGAATTATCGTAATAATTCATGATTCATCGGCTGTAAATTTGTTTTACTGGATCAAGAGCGAAGCTACAAATATTTATTATCGAATATATAAAGTACGGCAGAAGCGGGAGTATTCAAATTTGTTCCAATTACTTTCCCAGGGATCTTTTTTACTGGCCGAGATGAAAGAGGGATGGAAAATTCAATTCGCCTTCTATAAAATGCGATTGGAAAAAAACTTATTTAGCGGTCCGCTTACACTTAATTTTTAATTAATTTTTATTAAAATAATTTAATCCTCCCTCTTGAGCATACAAATTGGGGTTTGTCTTCCCCTATTTTATGTTTCTTTAGAAAAATATTATTCCCCCCCAAAAAAAAAAAAAAAATAAGTAAAAACACATTTTCAATTAACAATATTACTAAGTGACCCACTTAAAATCATCCCTTTACCATAAGCTTGCACTAAACTTACTACAAATTACTCCAAAAATTGTAGAGCACCACCTCCCCCCCCCCCCCTCAAAAAAAAAAGGAACATGTCTTCAATTTATTAATTCAATTAATATCCTCTTTAAAAATTCCATCAAACTGCACCCAAACAATAAACAAAAAAACGCTCCTTTCTGATACATAAATAAAATGTATGAATTAAGTGGTCTTTGGGGGTACAAACAAGGGGGTGTTTAGACAAACAATAAAAAGAGAAATTTTAACACACATGCAATATAAATGATATTATGCCCATAAATATACGGCAGATATGGAGAAACTCTTGAAAACTCCAAAAATTAATTTATCAAAATTGCATTTTTATAGCTTTTACCACAGAAGAGGGTATATTAAGTTCGTTATACGGTGGGTAACGAATACATTATTTCATAGTCCATATATAAGTCACCTTGGATCTTACCAAGACTATATCTTCACCTTAAATGTTAATGTTATTTTTAGTCGGCCTTACTTTTTAATTTGCTTCATCAGTTCAGTAGAAAAAAGATTGAGATCCATTAGCTGAAATCTCTCTAGAAACTTTCAAGTAAGAATGTTATATGGAGAATCTAAAATACTCTCCGCTACTTACATTATACAAAAATTAGCAAAAAAGCTAATAAATGACCGTTACCGGAAATCAGGTCTCTATGTAAATTACAGCGAAATATGGTACCATATTGGTCCCATATATTAAAAACACCTTGATGGAATTGGTCCATATTTAAGAACCTTCTTAGCCAAAAACACTTTACCGGAAAATGGTATTGGAAAGAGTTGTAACCAAATTTGGTCCGATAATTGTCAAACTAGATTCATATATTAATTACAAGGGTCTTATAACATTAAAGCTTCATTTTTGGAAGGGACCTAAAAAGCAAGTTATAGTAAACTACAGCCCGATATTTGTCACGTATATATAAGACACTTGTACAAAATAATTTCAATTGGTTCAAGTTTAAAAGTCTTATAACCTTAAAGTTTTGTACGGGTAGCACTCTTAAATGGGAGCTATAAGTATTTGCGAAGATAGTAACATATATTTAATCATGACGATCGATATATATCTCACAATCTTAACTTTCTTGTTTAAATTTTTTAAGATATCTTGTTGGTCATACTTAACATCTAATATCACCATTTACAGAATACGATGCAAAAATGATTTTATTTTCCAACAATCAAGCACAGTTTCCGACAAGCAAAATCGACTCCTGGTTTAAATTCATATGAAATTCAATTGTCTTGTTTCGAATGGTATCCATTCTTAAACTTTTAATCGCTAGAAAATGGCTTTACCTTTTTGCTTTTGTAAAATTCTTAGTGGAATAAGTCTTCGTACATCTCATCGTTAATGTAATTCTGAGCAGATCTATCATTGTCTTCATCAGTCCTGATCGACCACAATATTACCCTTAGATCATGTTAAAAGTGCATTTGTATGAAATTAAAAAGGAAACAATATAATTTTATTTCTTAATAAAATTTATTTATCTTGTAAAATTTCCGGGATTTTCATATTTTTGAATGGTTTAATTAACCTTGACGACGACGTACGATGCGAACAATACCACGGCGACGTTTGTTGCGGCGGATTTTGCGATTGCGACGACGTATTTGACGATTGCGTCTGCGTAATTTACGATTTCTTCTGGCACGATTTATACGACGTCTGCGTATACGGCGACGTCGTACTCGACCACGGGCACGTGTATCTAAATCTTCGTGTTCAGCTTGAGCACCTTCTTCATTGAGTCCTAATTCACTATTTGCCTCAGCTTCTTCAAGATCACCACTAATGTCCAAAGATCTAGGTGGTGCGGTTGGTGCGGTTGGTACGGTTGGTGCGGTTTGTGCGGTTGGTGCGGCTGGTGGGGCTGGTGCGGTTGGTGTTGTTGCAGTGGGTGCGGTTGGTGTTGTTCCAGTGGTTGCGGTTGGTGTTGTTACAGTGGGTGCGGTTGGTGTTGTTACAGTGGGTGCGTTTGTTGTTGTTACAGTGGGTGCGGTTGGTGTTGTTACAGTGGGTCCGGTTGGTATAGTAGTAATTGTGGTAGTGGGTTGAGCCGGAGGTGGTGGTGGTGGACAAAATTCTTTTTTACCCATAGCACAGAATTTACTCGACATACCGAAACCGTTTACGAAACCATTAACGGTTACACTTGAGCCCAAAAGGGCCAAGCAAGTTACAAAGAGATAAAACTTCATAGTCAATTTTAGCTTCTACAGTTGTTTTTCTCTTCAATTTTAGACTTTGAAGAAAGTAATGAAACTGATGATAATTGAAAGCGATTCAGAGTATTTTATAGTTAATTTTGGAAGTTCAAAATCAAACTAATTTATAACAGATATTAATGTTTGTTTATTCAAATTGTATTGGAAAATTATAACGGTTTTTATTATTTACTTATCATTACATCTGTTTCAATAAAAAAGTTTGTTTTTCGAAAGTGCTGTCAAATAATTTAAGTAAATTTGAACATTTGGAAATTTGGAAAGGTAACAAATGAAATGAATATATATATATATATATATATATATATATATATATATATATATATATATATATATATATATATATATATATATATATATATATATATATATATATATATATATATATATATATATATATATATATATATATATATATATATATATATATATATATATATATATATATATATATATATATATATATAAATGGATCATGATCAGATATACCCCCATACAAAGGAAATAATATCTATACAACTCTAATAGCGAAAGTTCTTGGTTCCAAACTGTTTTGTTGGACAAAATTTAGGACGATTAGGAACAAGAGAATAGGTAGTTCCCATCCAATGCAATAATTATTAGAACGGACAGGGCCACGGGCATTTAGCAAAATGTAGATTGCATAAAATTTTTTAATACACATTGTGATTTTCGAAATTTCTTTCGAGGTCTTGAACTGAAAAGAATGTTTGTGCAGCAAAGCGTAACAAGTAAAAGATCGTAAAAGCTGTTTTTCGGGAAGAGGCTTTATATGAAATCTGTAGCAAAATATAATCAAATTAATGTTATTAATTCAAGAAATTTAGAAAAGATTTGGTCTCTATTTAAGAGATTCATTTACTTAAAAACTTATTCCCGGAAGGGTCGTAAATGGAAGCTACAGCAAAATATGGACCGAGTTTAGTCCAATTAATAATATATTAAAGACAGATAGAAATACAATTGTTCCGAATTTCCGTAGAATGTGTATTAAGAGTTTTACCAGCTTAAGACTATACTCCAGGAAGGGTCCTTTGATGGGAACTGTGTCAAATAATGGCCTAACAGAAACATGTTTCTAAAGGTTTGCTTGTCCTAAGCAAACAATATTTCCAAGTTTCATCCTAAGCGTGATACCGTTTCCAACAGGCAGACGGAAATAGCTCAAATCAAATTCAAGGGGTCATAGAAAATTGTTACACACGGAATGACGAACTTAATATACTTTTAAATTCCCTTTAGACCTTATTATACATAAGTGTAGTTTTAGTGGTTAAACTTAGGTCCATATAAAGTAATAAAGTAAAAAAAAATACATACAAAAAGTAATAAACCAGAAAAATTGCCTCCCTAAAAATATTTGTTGCAAACAGTTGACCGCATAACAATGTTTGTTTGCATGTTTATAAATGTTGCATGCCACTCTTCGTTGGAGAGTGAGAGCGAGATAGAGAGAGAAGGAAAGGATATTTGAGTTAAGCTGTATAAATATTTGCCTTTAATTTACTTCCACTGGACTCAATTTCATACAAAATAACCTTAAATAAAATTCATAACTTTTGGGGCACTCCTTCCCTCATGCCTTGACCACTTTATAAAGTTTTTGTGAAATGAATTCTCGTTTTTTGATTCCTTTTTTTTTTTTTTTTTTTTTTGAAAAACTTTTTGCTTAAATAAAAGTTTATCTTGTATTCTGGCTCACAGGAATTAAGTCTGCAGGATGTTTTACTTTAACACGAACAAATATACTTTCGACTAAAAGTTTTTTGCTATGAAAGTGAGACCACGTAAAAGTGAGTGTTGGAATATTGAAAATGTCCAATAGTAAATTAAAGGAAAAAGGATATTTGAATTGAAATTGAAGAAAAAATAAAGAAATTTACTTAAAGCCAATAAAAGCTCCAACTCTCTCTAGAGAACTTCAATAAGGGATTTTTTTTGCCCAAAAATGGCAATTTGCCATTTCCCATATGCCACTTGTGGAAAAAATCATAAGGATACATTTTTGATTAAATGCATAATAAAGTCTTTTTTTCGTTTCTAACATAAAATCTATCAATTCCTTTATATTTCCCTTTAAACTCCTCCAAACTTGTAAAAAGCTTTTACTCTTCATTTGTCCTCCAGCTTTCTTTCTGCGCTTCCTTTAATTTTCACTTTGGACTTTATTAATGAATTGTTTTACAAATGACACGTGCACAGCATGCAATTTCACAATAATTGATTTGCTTTTATCAATAGAAAAGTTTAATCCGCCAAAAGCATTACTTTGGCGAAAGTTTTCTAGTACGAGTAAAAAGAAAATCTACAATTTATATCACATATGCAACATGAAAATCGACTTGTGCCACAATAGACTAATTTTTGAAGAGCAAACCAATAAAAACAGCATTAAGCAAAATAGAAAAGTGCAACATTTATGAGAAAAGTGCAATTTTTACTGAAAAAGTGTACGTTTTAGGCGAAAAAGTTAAAGTTTTTGTTAAAAAACAATTTTTAGTTAATAACGCAATGCAATTTTGAATTGAAATGAAAACATTTTTACTAAATAATTGCAATTTTTGACAAAAAAGTGTAATTTTTATTGAAAAAGTGACAAATGCAATTTTTAATAAAAAAAACATTTTTAGTAAAATAGTATTATTTTATTGATGGTATAGACACAAAAAGTACAAGTATTTGTGAAAAGGGCAATTTCTAGTTAAAAGTGTAATTTTTAAATGAAAAAGTGCAATTTTAGTAAAAAATGAAATTTTAAATTGAAAAGGGATAATTTGTAACGTGGAAAATTGATTAATGCTACAATAGAGTAATTGTATTTTTAGTGAAAATGTTCACAGTTAAGGCAGAAAAGTTTTTGTGAAAAAAGACAATTTTTAGTTTAAAGTTTAATTTTTAAATGAAAACGTAAAATTTTTTAGTTAAAATATAATGAAAAAATGAAATTTATTTTTAAAAATGATTTTTTTATTAGAAAATTGCAATTTTTAAAGCAGAGATGTTAATTTTTATGACAAAAGTTTGAATTTTCGTAAATAAAACGATTCTTAACTAGAAAGTGCGACTTTCATATGACAGTTCATTATGACTTTCATTTTGACACATAAAATGTGACAAAATCAATTTCTCAGTGCGAATGTGGATTTTTAATGAAATTTTAATTTTTGAAGAGAAAATGTGAGTTTTCAGAAAAAGAGAAAATTTTTTAAGTGAAAAATTTTTAGTAAAAAATTTTTTAGTAAAAAATTTTTTAGTGAAAAATTTTTTAGTGAAAATTTTTTTAGTGAAAAATTTTTTAGTGAAAACTTTTTTAGTGAAAAATTTTTTAGTGAAAACTTTTTTAGTGAAAACTTTTTTAGTGAACAATTTTTAAGTGAAAAATTTTTTAGTGAAAATTTTTTTAGTGAAAAATTTTTTAGTGAAAACTTTTTTAGTGAAAACTTTTTTAGTGAAAACTTTTTTAGTGAACAATTTTTTAGTGAAAACTTTTTTAGTGAAAAATTTTTTAGTGAAAAATTTTTTAGTGAAAAATTTTTTAGTGAAAAATTTTTTAGTGAAAAATCATTTAGTGAAAAATTTTTTAATAAAAAATTTTTTAGTGAAAAATTTTTTAGTGAAAATTTTTTTAGTGAAAAATTTTTTAGTGAAAATTTTTTTAGTGAAAAATTTTTTAGTGAAAACTTTTTTAGTGAAAACTTTTTTAGTGAAAACTTTTTTAGTGAACAATTTTTAAGTGAAAAATTTTTTAGTGAACAATTTTTATTGAATATTTTTTTTTGTAAAAATTTTTTAATGAAATTTTTTTGGTGAAAATTTTTTAGTGAAATTTTTTTAGTGAAAATTTTTTAGTGAAATTTTTTTCGTGAAAATTTTTTTAGTGTATAAATTTTTTAGTGAAAATTTTTTTAGTGTATAAATTTTTTAGTGAAAATTTTTTAGTGTATAAATTTTTTAGTGAAAATTTTTTAGTGAAAAATTTTTTAGTGAAAAATTTTTTAGTGAAAAATTTTTTAGTGAAAAATTTTTTAGTGAAAAATTTTTTAGTGAAAAATTTTTTAGTGAAAATTTTTTTAGTGAAAAATTTTTAGTGAACAATTTTTATTGAAATTTTTTTTTTGTAAAAATTTTTTAGTGAAATTTTTTTGGTGAAAATTTTTTAGTGAAATTTTTTTAGTGAAATTTTTTTAGTGAAAAATTTTTAGTGAAAATTTTTTAGCGAAAATTTTTCAGTGAAAATTTTTTAGTGTATAAATTTTTTAGTGAAAATTTTTTAGTAAAATTTTTTATTGTATAAATTTTTTGGTGTATAAATTTTTTATTGAAAATTTTTTAGTGAAAATTTTTTTGTTGAAAATTGTTCAGTGAAATTTTTTGTGAAAATTTTTTAGTGAAAATTTTTTAGTGAAAATTTTTTAATTAAAAATTTAATTTTTAAAAAATTTAATTTTTAAAAAATTTAATTTTTAAAAAATTTAATTTTTTTAAATTTTTAAAAAAAATTTTTAGTGAAAAATTTTTTAGTGGAAAATTTTTTAGCGAAAATTTTTTTAGTGAACAATTTTTAAGTAAAAAATTTTTAGTGAACAATTTTTATTGAATTTTTTTTTTTTTTAATTTTTAGTGAAATTTTTTTGGTGAAAATTTTTAAGTGAAATTTTTTTAGTGAAAAATTTTTAGTGAAATTTTTTTATTGAAATTTTTTTAGTGAAATTTTTTTTAGTGTATAAAATTTTTAGTGAAAATTTTTTAGTGTATAAATTTTTTAGTGAAAATTTTTTAGTGAAATTTTTTTAGTGAAAATTTTTTTAGTGTATAAATATTTAGTGAAAATTTTTTAGTGTATAAATTTTTTAGTGAAAATTTTTTAGTGAAAATTTTTTAGTGAAAAATTTTTTAGTGAAAATTTTTTAATTAAAAATTTAATCTTTTTTGTGAAATTTTTAAGTAAAAATATTATGTTTTACAAAAAAATTACAAAATTTAAGAAAAATCACAATCAAAATCACTAATTTTGTAAAAATGTCAAACTTCAACAAAAATCATAAATTTTACACGAAATCATAACTTTCAATCAAAATCATTTTAGTGAAAATCTCAAAACTTCAAAAAAAATCACAATTTTATCTTAAAGATAAAATCACAAATACAAAAATGTGAATTTTTGATGAAAATAAAAAAATCACAATTTTACCTTTAAGATAAAATCACAAATACAAAAATGTGAATTTTTGATGAAAATGCATTTCACCATAATTATAAAATAACTTAAAAATAAATACTTTCTAATATTTATGTCTTTTCCTCTAAATCTAAAATATTCTAACACTTAACAATTTTTTTTCTCAGTAAATAAATTATTTTCTACTTTTTCATTTGAAGGTCGATTAAATTTAAATTATTGAAAAGACCGCAAAATACAAAAATTAAGCGTTAACAATTTACCACAACAACAGAAACAAAAACACAAACAGACAAACAAATGTTTTGCATACTAATTAAGTTAATAGAATTAACAGCGAAATTACCCAAAAATGCTTACAAAAATAAAGTTGAAAACATTTTTTTTTTTCACAAAAACGTAAAAAATAAATTTCTGACTGTTAAAATTATCATAATTTGGCCGTTTGAATGCAACAAGTGTTGATTTGTTGCACGTAAAACCAAACAAATTATGAACACATTCAAACGTCATAAAACTTAGAGAATGTTATTTTGTAGAGATGACTTATTCATATATGAACTCTTATTGGTGATAAAACATAGAAGAAAGAGAAACATAGAGAAAGAGAAAGATTGAAAAATGAAAGAATGAAAAAAAGTTGAAATTTATGTTCAACTGATATTTTAGAACGGAAATTTGAAACCTTAAAAAAATGTCAGAAAACTTTATTTCAGTGACAATAAAGTTTTCAAAATTATTACAAGCAATTGGAGACAAAGTTTCAGGGAATAGAATATATAATGAAGTGATAGACGTTATTTTATTATAGTTATTAAATATGTTTACCTGTCGATTGACTAAAAAAGGTAATAAAACTGTTCATGTAAGGAAAAATTAATATAATTAAGATAAATGACAATAATTATCTTCCTCTAGTAATGGAACTAAAATATAACTAAACCAAAACTGAACTGAACTAGAACCAAACTAGAATTGAATTAGAACTGAAATAGAACTGAAATAGAACTGAAATAGAACTGAAATAGAACTGAATTAGAACTGAAATAGAATTGAATCAGAACTGAGCCAGAATTGAACTAGAATTGAACTAGAACTGAACTAGAACTGCAGTGGAACTGAAATAGAACTAAACTAGAACTGAATTAGAACTGAATTAGAACTGAAATGGAACTGAACTAGAATTAGAACTGAACTAGAATTGAATCAGAACTGAGCCAGAATTGAACTAGAATTGAACTAGAACTGAACTAGAACTGCAGTGGAACTGAAATAGAACTAAACTAGAACTGAATTAGAACTGAAATAGAACTGAAATAGAACTGAAATAGAACTGAACTAGAACTGAATTAGAACTGAACTAGAATTGAATCAGAACTGAGCCAGAATTGAACTAGAACTGCAGTGGAACTGAAAAAGAACTAAACTAGAACTTAATTAGAACTGAAATAGAACTGAAATAGAACTAAACTAGAACTGAATTAGAAATGAACTAGAACTGAATTAGAACTGAACTAGAATTGAATCAGAACTGAGCCAGAATTGAACTAGAACTGAACTAGAACTGCAGTGGAACTGAAATAGAACTAAACTAAATCTGAATTAGAACTGAAATAGAACTGAACTAGAACTGAATTAGAACTGAACTAGAATTGAATCAGAACTGAGCCAGAATTGAACTAGAACTGAACTAGAACTGCAGTGGAACTGAAATAGAACTAAACTAGAACTGAATTAGAACTGAAATAGAACTGAAATAGAACTGAAATAGAACTGAAATAGAACTGAACTAGAACTGAATTAGAACTGAACTAGAATTGAATCAGAACTGAGCCAGAATTGAACTAGAACTGCAGTGGAACTGAAAAAGAACTAAACTAGAACTTAATTAGAACTGAAATAGAACTGAAATAGAACTAAACTAGAACTGAATTAGAACTGAAATAGAACTAAACTAGAACTGAATTAGAACTGAAATAGAACTAAAATAGAACTGAACTAGAATTGAATCAGAACTGAGACAGAATTGAACTAGAACTGAACTAGAACTGCAGTGGAACTGAAATAGAACTAAACTAGAACTGAATTAGAACTGAAATAGAACTGAAATAGAACTGAAATAGAACTGAAATAGAACTGAACTAGAACTGAATTAGAACTAAACTAGAACTGAACCAGAATTGAACTTTAACTGAACTGAAACTGAACTAAAATCTAAAATAAAATATGAAATAGAATGTCTGAGCTACAATCTCAATTGACTTTAGATTCTAGAATCTGAACTAGAATCTGAAGTTGAATCTGAACTAGAACTGAAAAAGAATCTGAACTAGAATCTGAACAACAATCTGAACTAGAATCTGTGCTAAAATGTGATTTAGAATCTGAATTTCAACTAGAACCAATGTAGAATCTGAATTTCGATTTGAATTAGAATCTTTGTGCTAGAAACCAAAACTAGAATCAAAATTTGACTCTGAACTAGAACTGAGACGATTTCTAGGTCTCTTTTTATCCATAATTTAATTCTGAAGATTATCGCCATTTAAATGTTAAACATTTTCGGTTAAAAAATTCCAAAACACATTTTTATTCAACTTGTTGATAATTCAATAGAATTCTTTAATGTTTAATTAACCTTTTTGAAATCTACTTAAATGTCAACCACTCACTAATTAATAATTATAAACAAATTTTCTTTATTTTAAATTCAGACAAATTCCCTTTTTGTGTATTAAAAACCCAACATTAATTAAATTTCATCAATAATAAAAGAAAAACAAAATATTTTCTTCAATATAACAAACCAGTTCTCTTATTTTGTTATATTGAAGCAACTAATGGCAGCATAAATGATTCTTTCTGGTGAGAGGGGGGATCTTAAATTCAAATGTTTATTTAATAAATAAATAAATAAATAAATAAATAAATAAATAAATAAATTTAGGGAATTAATCTTTAAAAAGAAAAAACTTCCGCTTTAAGACGTTAAATTTTTCTTTGTAATGAAATTTATTCTTTTCAATGATTTTTGATAAATATTTTGCTTTTCATTTGCAAAGATTTTTTTAAGGACTCGATACACTCACAGCCAGTTACCTTTAAGAACAAAAAAAAAACAACGTTTAATAAAACATTATCAATGTTATACCCAAAGGACTCTTATGATTACATTTCTTAGAAAATATCTTCGTTTTGTCAATGAAGCCAAACTAAATGACAGACAGTTTAGTCAGACAAACCATTCAATATTTTATATCTCTTTTGAAACGTTACAAAAATTGTTCAAATGCAATAAATTAAATTAAATTAAATATTCTAAAATGTTATTAAATAAAACGCGTTTATATGTATTCTAGAATCTTTATTGAATAGCTGTCATTCTTTAAGGATAACAAGGACATTTAAATTTGACTCTTCGCCTTGAAATATATATATTTTTTTCTAATTTTTAAGAAGGTTAAATGTCACCCCAAGGGAATATTTAAAATTTTATTTTTCAAAAAGAAATACATTTATTCCTTTTTAAAAGTTTAGAGATTAAGAGATGACTGTGATGATAAAGAGAAAATGTGAAGCGAAAAAGTGTTAGGCGAATATTAAATACCCAGATCCAAAAAGCTCTCAGATAGCTTTATTCAAATCGAATTATAAAGTTTAATTTTATATAACGATTAGCAAAGACTCAGTGTGCTTTGCGCCCTTATAAAAAGGGTGATACCCTGCCCCATGGTCCTATCCGTTCTACATTTTGGCCAATTAAAAAAAAACTTTTGGAAAATAATTGGAACCAAATAGAATACTCCCTTTTTACAGTTCTTTAGATATTCGATAATTAATATTTGTTTGGTGTGGGAGTAACTTTCCTCTTCATCTGCCCGTCCTAGATTTTAATCAGTAAAACAAATTCTGGAGAATTTAAGAAGTTTAGATATTCGATGATTAACATTTTCTTTGTATGAGAGACAACTCCCCCCATGATCCTATCCGCCCTTCATTCTGCCCATTAAAACAGTAACTTGAACAATTTATTGGAACCAATGTATGGGGGCTACCTCTACCCCTGATCCATCATTTTGTCTAGTTAAAGAGATCCTTGATGAAGTGGTTGGGACCAAATTCGAAAATTTCTTTAAATAGTCGATGCTCAATATTTACTTTGTATAGGGCTACCTCTTCCCCCGATCCTATCCGTCTCACATTTTGTTTCGTAAATTAGTTCCTTGAAAAAAACTATTGGAACCAAATTTTAAAATTCTCGCTGTTATAGTACTTTAGGTATTCGATGATCACAATTTGTATTGTATGGGGGCTACCTCTTGCCCTGATCCTATCCGCCCACATTTTGTATTATAAAATAGTTCCTAATAATTCTTGCTGTTATAGTTATTTAGATATTCAATGATCAATATTTTCTCGGCATGGGGGTTACTTCTCCTCCTGATCCTATCCGTCCTATATTTAGTCAAGTAAAATAGTTCCTTGAAGAAGTGACTGTAACAAAATGTTTAAATTTTTGCTCTGATATTTCTTTAGATATTCGATAATTTATCATCAAACAAACACAGATTCATTTTGATATATAGATGGTCTAGGCATGACCTTTAGATTTAAGAGAATTCTCTCAAACCTCTTTTTAAATAGAACAATTTTCTCTGAAAATATTTATTTCTTAACAAATAACGTAATTTTAATTTCTTTCTGTTGACTAATTTTGACCATAGATCCTTGTTTAACTTAACAATGAGTTTTGAAAAAATTAATCTTAAAATAATCTAATTTTAAAATATCTCTCACACCTTGATTGGATCAACATGATTTTCAGATCGAAGAAAATAACTATAGAAGATCCGTATATCTTTTCTTGGATTAACAACGAGTTTTAATCAACAGATTTTGAAATTTTTCACTTTGAAACAAATGAACTAGTTTTAGAAAATCTCTCATAGCTTATTAGAACCCTTAATTAGGCCCACAAGATCGTCAGATCTAAAAAGAGATCTTCAGATCTAAGAGAAGATCTTTCAATCTTTTTTTGGATTCTTAATATATTTTAAATTCGCTTTTAAAATATTTAATTTTCAACCAATTAATCTAGTATTTTAAAATTTCTGAATCAAAATATGGACTTCAGTATGGACCTTCGGATTTAAGAAAAGACCTTTAAATCATTTCTAGGAGTTTCAATGAGTTTTGAATAATTTACTCTGAAAATCCTTAATTCTCAAACAAATACCTGATTTGGAACTTAGTTTGGATCCAAATGATAAAAAGCTTCAAATCCTGTTTACGGGATCTTAATTTAATCCTGAGATCTTTAAATTTAAGGAAACATGTTTAAATTTTTTATAGGATTCTCAATGGTTTTAAAAAAATAACTTTGAAAATCTTAAATTCTGAAACAATTTTCAAATTCTCCTAATTTGGACTTAGTTTTCATAATTTCCGTATTTTAGATCTTCAAATTGAAATGAAGATCTGAAAATCTTTCCTTAAATTTTTATTGACTTTTGAAGAATTTGTTCCAAAAATCTTTCATTCTTAACCAAATTAATTAATTTTAAGAAACTCCTTCGCATCTAATTTGGACCATTATTTTAATTCCCAAGACCTTTAGATTTAAGAGAAGATCTTGAAATCCTTTTTATGAGTTTCGAACATTTTACTATAGAAAGCGTTCATTCTTGAACAAATCAAATGGATGGGTGTCATGAGAACAATTTGGGCAGCTTTGTAGTATCACAATTTGCCAAATGAACGGTTTTGTTCTGAACTTAAATTTCGAATAATGCAAGGGACACGTAGATATCGAATTTTCTGAACTGACTCTCACATTTGGGAGAGTCAGTTCGTAATAAATATTCAAAATGATTTGGCCTAGTTTAGAGCAATTAAGAATATCTAATTTGCTCCAGCCACCGAGAATTCATCTCAAGAATAATGTGACAGCGATCACCGTACTCTGTCAGATTATATCTCCCATTTAAATACTTTTGTCGGAGTTATTAGAATAAGAAAGAAGGGAAACTTACTATCCATCTTCAGGAACTTCACCTTAAACGCTTTGGAATGGGCGATCTACCTATCTTGGCTGAGCTGGCTTTCATGATTACATCAGGAGTAGTTTACGAAGGATCCATCTTTTCTTTCGGCTCATAGATAGGAGATGATACTATGATCTGTCACTCCTTTAAACCGAACGCCTACTACTCTGCAATCTTTCCCTCCTCTTCATTCAATTCTGGCTTTTTTTCTCACACTATTTACCATTTTTGGAATATTTTTCCATGTTATCTTATTTTTTCAGTTCTTTTTTGTCCTTGGATCTAAGTGAAGTTCTACTAATCTCTAATTACTTGAGTAACTGCTACTATTTTTATCAAATAAACTAGTTCAATAAGATCTCACCTAACGAATTTTTGTCCCAAAATTTTGAACCGTAAGATCTTTAGATTTAAGAACCCTTTCAAGCCTTTTCCTGAAATTTGCACTGCAACTTTTTAATTTTAAAATTGTCTCTCACCTAAATTTAGCTTTAGCATGGATTTCGACTTATCTTCGATTTAGATCTTTTACATCTTAACTCACATTTTCAATTTTTTTGTCGCAAAAAATCAAACGCTTTGAAAAAATTAATATGATTCCTTATCAGTGTATGACGTCTATAAATAAAAATGTTTAAATAATTTATTGATTTTATCATGAAACCATGAAAATTAAAAATATTGAGAAGAAATTCGATTAAAGTGAAAATGTTTAATATTACAGTGAATGACATTGAAAATATAAGTGAAATGAAGTATTAACTTTGGTTTTAACGGATTCTTAAATCATCTGCATTTAATGGGATCTGAAGAGGGTTTTGTATTATAAGCTATTGAAATTGGATCAAACGATAACTGGTGACTTTAACGGAAAACAATTGAATTGTTTGAGCATAGCATAGGCAACCACTATGATATGACGGCCATATGGTGCAAGATCGGCAAAAACTAAAAACTGTGGATATTAAGTTTTGGCTCTCAGCTTTAAAGTCCAAATTGTTGATGGTGGTCTGCAAAATAAAGGAATTGAGTAGTAGATCAACTGCTCAAATATCTATAAAAGCAATTTTTTATGGCATTAATCTCTAAAGAGGGGTAAAATCCGTGATGAATACAACCATTCTTACTGTATTAAACTGTTTAAAATCGAGCATAGCAGATACTTTCATTGTCATTTGCCTCCTGGAATGATTGATGTATAAGTGAACTCATATATAATTAACACCTTAAACTGTACTGACTAGTTTCTTAGTTCTTGATAGATATATATTCCAAGAAGATAGGCCACAGCTTTATATAGACCTTAAAAGGAAGGACTTATTTTATATTCTGTTACATTGGGTCTTAGGTAAACACATATGTTCAAAATTGACAGAGTTACCTTTTTGCGGCCTAACTCCACGCTACATTTATTACTGAAAATGTAGAGAAAATTTTGCTATAGAGACCCACAGTATCACTTCTTACTATTTCACGTAGCTCAAGCCCAAAAATCTGAGGTAAACACTCGAAGAATTCATGCAGCATTTTCATAGATTCAGCTAAATCATTCTCATTTCATTAATTTCGGAGCATAATTGTGTTCATATTTTGTAAATTGTCCCAATTTAAGTTCAAGCACAATTTAACGAAACCCATTTATTTCCAATTCAGAGTCTTGTAGACTTCATATTGCATAAATTTGTTAGATAAATGTTGTAGTACTTTCTGATATCTAAATTATTAATTTTAAAACTTTAAGGAACTTTATTGCTTTACCGGATTAAAGAAAATGTCATCAAATAATCAACAAAACCTTATACAGTAGTCAAGGGCATTATCGTAGCTTTTCATCCTTATTCTGTATTAAAAGTGTTCGCAGTCTTTATGTCAAAATAGATTTTCAGTAACTGATCGTCTTACTGCACTGAATTTGTACGTTCTGGCTCATTAAATGCTTTATCCTACCGGATAATTTAATAACTCTTAAATTTTGTTTATAACTGCCCGGTAGCCCTGAATGAAATAACACAGCATTCCAGAAATGTAAAGGAATTATTGCGTATCTATTATTGGATTAGTCAAGACAACTTAATTGTTGATCAATTAGCGTGGTTTCTTACCACAATAATGCTATTGATGGTGAAGAAATAAGATAACGTGTTACTACTTAGGATAATCAGACTCTGACTAAATACATTTAAGTCAAAGCTTCTGACCAATGTGCTTTTTAAATTTATGTTGCTTGAATTGTACTTCCACTTGTCCAAGTTTTAGGAATATGAAATCGTTAAAATTTCATTTTATTTTCTCTGTTTCTATCCTGATTTTAAATATATTCGCTTTTGTTTTTTCTACTCACTTTTGTTTTCCTTTGTCAGATAAATAAAATGGGAATATCAAGGGTCAAGGGGATATATCTCTTTATTGTCTGTGGGTCCACTTTTTCTTTTGTCTTCATTCTTTAACTCTGTTGAGAGTTAAGCACAAAGAAACCTTCAATAATAAAATTATCCAAAAACTTAACTAAAAACAACGCCCTCTATGTATAATGTCATTCTCTATATTTTCCCAGGTGGTAGAATGGTGGCACTATCTTTTGGTGTTTCTTCCTTGACGTCGGTGTTTCTTCGCTCCAACGACGGATTGGATGAATACGAACAACTTCGAGGTTTCTTGCCCTCATGAAGTATTATTTTCTCTCGAGATGTAATTCGAACCTGGGATGCTTAAAATACTTGCACTTTTACCACTATATCTTACCGCTACCTAATTCAAGTGATTTTGGACCAAACCATCTATCGGTCTTGAGCAACTTTAAATCAAAAGAAATATTGTAAATTCAGCTTGGTGTCCAAAATCACCTCAGTGAAAAAACCCTAGAAAAGATTAAAAATTCGTTCAATCTATTTTTATATAAATTATATAAATTCGTTTGCCTCATGAAGTGAATTTTATGAAAAATTTTCCGAATAAAAATTTTGTTCGCTTTATTTGCAAATTAAATTTATTTAATTTTACTTTAAATAATAATAAAAATATTTAATATATAATAAATGGATCCGTTATATAACATCATAAATCATAACAATATTTCACCCTTCAATTCATCTTCAAACTAACACGCCCATTTCCGGTGCCCAGCCCAAAAGAGTTGGCCAATAACTCACGCATCTCATCAATGGGTACACCCAAAGCTCTCAATTGGTTAGTTATTTCCTTATACTCGGGAACATTATTTCTAACATTTAACAATAATTGATGGAATTTCTCTGATTTCAAATTGGCCACAGCCTTAACCAATTCCTCATCCGAAGCCAAGAGATTCTGGTATAAAGCACGTAATTCTTGACGAGGTAATATAGCATCTACTTCATTGATAAGACCTCTGACACCTTTACCATTGGCGGCACGTTCTAAGGTGGGTCTAAGAAGAATACGAGCTAACCTATTGTAATTACCTAAATTTATATGTAGGACATGGCAGCTGTAGTCCTTAAGTATTTTATAATCTAGAGAATTTTGAATGGCTTTTAACTTCTCTAAAGTTTGGGGACTTTGAACAAAAGCTCTTAAAGCTTTTATTTCAGGATCTTCGGGAATAGAAATTTATAATCGATTTTATCTGTTCTTTGGGTAAAATTTTATCAACTTGTATGAAGAGATTAGAGAGACCCAAACCATTTGGGAGCAGCACAGTTTTGGGCATCTGAAAAGAAAGGTTATGGTTAAGAGTATTTGATGGTGAAAGATATTGAATTACCTTTTTGTGGATCTTCTGCTGTGGTTTTAGTAACAAATTCATTATGACCTTCTTGATCATCCCATACCGGACCCCAGTTAATTTTTACTTCAACATCTTCATTATCTGGTATAACATCACTTAAAGGCTGATTTTCCACCTCCCCAATTTGGTAGGCAAAAATAGCTGGAACCACCACAACCATTAACAAAATTAATTTAAAGTTAAACATTATTTTTTTTTTTGGTTTAAAATTTTATGGAATTTTTTGTTTTTGTAATTAAAGAATCTTTAAGTGAAAGTTCTTAAAGTGAACTGTTGAAATTCTTGAGAAGTTTTCAACTTTTATACCCCAAAAAAATAAGATTCTTAATATTTGTTCGTATGTAGGTCAGTTATATGGAACCTTAAAAATACAGTGTTAAGCAATTTTCTTATCTCCACTTTATAGTCATTTAGTCATTTAGTTGTTGACAAAAAGATTTTGATTCTTTTTTTTTTTCCCCGACTTTTTCTTTTTTGCACATCAACCATTTCCCAATTCTCTTACGATGTTTTTTATCTTTAAACTTTTTTTTATTTATTTTTTCAAGTAAATTAAGAAAGAAAAGATCTTAAATTATTTATCTTTAAAAAAAAATCAAACTAAAATTAAGTAAATAATCCTCCATTTACCTTAAAAAAGCAAAAAAGGTATTAATTTAAATTTTTAGTACGAGTTTATGAGTTCCATATTTGGCTTAAAACATAAAACACTTTGTTTACTGGCGTCTCACCACGCTAAACGATCTTTAAATGATCAGTAGTTTGGGAGAATCTCTTTTTTGTTAAATGACTCTCTCTCTCTCTCTCTCTCTCTAACTCCCTCTCTAAGTAAAATAATTAAGAATTCTCAAGGTAACAGCAAAACCAAAATATTAAATATCCCCTCTCCAGATAAACTTTACAAATTTTCTGTTTATACAGATCCAGATACACGGTTCATTACATATGAAACTAAAAAATATCCGATGCTCTCCAATGCTCTATCCATCTGTGCCTATTTTCTTATGCTTTTTTCCAACTATGCAGTTCCATAAGAAGATTATTGAATCAAAGTATTAAATCTTCTCATGTTATAGTTCTCAAGATATTCAATTATTAACGTTTGGCTTCAGGGGGTAACTGCTCCCTAGAAGACATCCTACATTTATCTCCAATTAAACAATTTCACTTGTTTCAAAAAGCAGAGCTTTAAGAAAACTATTTGGATGAAATGTAGAAACTCTTGTTGATTATTAATCGACTTTTAAAATTTGGACCACAAGAACTATTGAACTATAACTAAACTAGAGCTGAATTAGAACTTAACTAGAATCTCAACTAGAATCTGAACCAGAACTGAACTAGAACTGAATAAGAGCTGAACCAGAACTGAACTAGAACTGAACTGGAACTGAATTGGAACTGAGCTGGAACTGAACTAGAACTAAACTTGAAATGAACAAGAGCTCAACTAGAATTGAAGTAGAACTGAACTAGAACTAGAACTGTATAAGAACTGAACTGGAACTGAACTAAAACTGAACTAGAACTAAAACTAGAAATGAACAAGAACTCAACTAGAATTGAACTAGAACTGAACTGGAATTAACTGGATCTGAACTGGGACTGAAGTAGAACTGAACTAGAACTGAATTAGAACTGAACTAGAAATGAACAAGAACTTAACTAGAACTGAATTAGAGCTGAACTATAACTGAACTAAAACTGAACCAGAACTGAACTAGAACTAAACTAGAAATGAACCAGAACTGAACTAGAACTAAACTAGAAATGAAGAAGAACTCAACTGGAACTGAATTAGAGCTGAACTAGAACTGAACTAAAACTGAATTAGAACTGAACTTGAACTGAACTAAAATTAAACAAGAATTGAACTAGAACTGAACTGGAACTGAACTAAAACTGTATAAGAACTGAACTAGAACTGAACTAGAACTGAGCCAGAACTGAATTAGAACTGAACCAGAACTAGAACAGAACTAAAACTGAACTAGAACTGAGTGGGAATAGTGTAGGGTATTTAATCATCTGTGGTTTTCCAAAAAACCTAATCAGAGTCTTGTGTGTATATCTGTCTGTACGTGTGTGTTCCTTCCGTCAAGAATATGTGTTTTAATGTGTGTTTTGGATTGTTTTCGCCAGTCGGTATTATTAGATGTTTTCAAATGTTTTACTTTCTTGTGATTTTATTGTCATCATCATCATCATCATCATCATCATTGTCATCGTTTATTGCTGACTCCCCAGAGTTTTCGTAGTTTTGAGAAATAAATATAAATGTGTAAATCCACTTGTCAGTTCCAGTTGACAGTTTATTTGTCTGACGTGTCATTTGATGTTTAATATAGTTTTTGTTTGTCTCGTTAATTGTTTTGTTTTTGTTGTTTTATGTTCAAAATTAAATTTCAGTTATTTTAGTTTTATATTGACTTAAAAAGAGATTCGGAAAATAATGGTTTTCATTAAATACAAAGTTGTTGTTTGAAGAAAAGAAAACAGGGAGTTGTAAATAAATGAAGTAAAATGTTATCAATCAGATAACTGAAATAAAAACTTGGACCAAAATTTAAAGATTATTTTCGAAGAACTTTAAGATTAAAAGCGATTTGTGTAAAATTTTTGAAATGACCAAAACGTGAGACGTTTCCCAATTAATTTAGAGGACTACATGTGAGAAGTGGGTCTAGCGTACGGAGTATGTATATCCAAAGTGATCACCTCGAGTATAGAAATTTAAAAATATTCAGAATTCTTCTTATAATTTAATTGGTTCTCTTAAAAATATGTATTAAATATCTCTCATAGTTCAAGAGTTATTAGAGCTGAAGTAAAATATTGACCAAATTTCGGACATGTTGTTTAAGTCTTTTTGCTTATTGTGAATTTAAGGTGGATTCGAACAAATTTCGGGATTCTGAACAAAATGTTGAACAATCTTCGCATAAAAACATATAAAGAGTGAGATCGAAAAAAGTCTAACATACTTATATATAATATTATTTTATTTTAATTTGAGTAAAATTATTATTATAATTTTTAAAAACAAACTCTTTTGTTATAGTTTTTCACTCGAGAATCAAATCCAAACTTTTTCGAAACCCTTCCATTAACGATTTATAGTGCTTTTTGTAACTTTACTTGAACAGGTAACCCATTCCCGTATAAAATCTACTACACTTTTGTATAACCTTTTGTGTTTTTAAGTTCTCTTTAACAAGGGCCCAATATACCTCCACTGGTCTTAGCTCCGAATAGTTTGGAGAATTTGCCTCTCTTGGTATCGTTATACCACTAAAGGCTTATTTTCAGCTTTTTGAAAGCAATACTTAATGAAAATGTCGTATTTATAGAGCCCGTTGCAATGATTGGCTTCTTTTGACACAACTTTAAATTGTTTACCATACGAAGAACTTTTTGAAGAAATTTTACTACTTTTGGATCCTAAACTTTTGAACCTGCCTTAGCTTTAACTTTGCATACTAAATAGTACGGCAACTGAGCTAACAGGGCTGCTTTCCTACCGGATTTGTTAGCAGCTCTCTCTCTCTCTCTCTCTCTCTCTTGAAAATGCTTTCTATTTTTGGCCTTAGAAATATCATATGGGAATTTCTTCTACCTGAACCTATTGACAGACAAGTTTTACCGGTACTGCTTAATAACAATGGAAACAGTTGGACAGTAGATTTTCGGACACTTGGCCAACTTTTTGTATGACCAAATAAGGTTTTGTTGAACATTAAACTAATTTTTGACATGATTTAAAATAATCTTGTATAACTTTTGAACCGATTAATATATTTGACTGAAATTTAACATATCGATTGATGAGATATTTTGGGAAATTATATTTTTCTAGATCAAATTTTCAAAAACAAACCAAAAATAAAATAAAATTTTGTGGTTTAAAAAAAAAATTTCAATATCCGAGGTGACCAATTTCGGAGGAACATACCTCGTCACCGTTGAGCCAATAAGA